>WBMY01008040.1:2380-13769 GCA_013397315.1 Donacobius atricapilla | reverse complement strand
TGGCAGGGCCATCAGGAGCGGTGTCAGGGGCTGTCAGGAGCCGTGTCAGGGGCCGTCAGGAGCGGTGGCAGGGCCGTCAGGAGCGGTGGCAGGGGCCGTCAGGAGCATCCCTGCATCCCTGCCCGTGCTGCGGGCGCAGCAGAATCGGGGGCTGCGCTGGTGCCCGGCTCGGGCACCGCGGCACTGCCCCTGCCCGCTTCGGGCCCTGCGGCATCGCCCCGGGGCTGTTTGCTGCTGCTGGTGGGGGGATTCCCTGCTCGGGATGAGGGGGAAGCCGCTCTGCCCACCCCGAGCTGGAGCTGCAGCTCCCACCCCCCGGGCTGAGCTGGGCCCCCACCCCGGGGACACCCACGTCAGGATGGGTAATGTGGGTTTGGATGGTGCTCCTCTAATGGTCACTTGGCACCAAGACAAATGCGTTCGATTAGTCGGGGAAAGTTTATACCCCAGTTAAATGGCTTTCACGGAGAGCTGATGGAGTTAGTGCTGCTGCTCAGTGCTTTGCCGCTCCACACTTCCTGCGTGCTTTGGGGTAGCCCCACCATTCCTGGCCACCCTTCTGTCCTGATGGCACCATCCGCTGAGCCAAGGAGAAGCATCTAAAGGCACCGAGGCTCAGATGCAGCAGTGAGCAGAGGGATTGAAACCCTTGTGGTGGCTTTGGTGACCCTCAGGAGAGGCAGGGAGTGCCCAGCCAGGCTCAGGGCATCCTGCAGAGGAAAATGGCAGTGCCAGAGCCCCGTGGCCTCTCAGAGGTGTCACTGCCACCTGCCCAAAAAAGCACCTCATTCAACTGGATGCAACATGTGAACACCTTTACAGGTTTGGAGCGGATGAAAATGAGCACCAGACTTTAATCCCTTTCAAAGCAGAGACCTTGGAAACCACTGGAGCCTGACACACCTCTCCAGGTGTAATGTAAAGTAACTGTTCCCAGCACGAGCTGACAAATATCGTGTACAGTATCTAATAATTAGACGGCTCTGAAATATGACTCATTTTGAGTGACTCCATGTGGATGTTTGTACCCTTGCAATGATACTGGGAAAGAAGAGCAGAAGCCTCTGGAGGAGTGTCCCTGTTCCATGGGTGGTCCCGGGGCACACAGCCCTGCTCAGCTCAGGGATGCAGAGTGCCCCACTGGGGCTGCAGCCAGCCTCTCATCCGTGCTGTGGGGAGAGGGGACCTGTGGCTGCTGCTGGAAACACCCTGGCTCCAAAATCCATCTGGGAACCTCCATGTCCCAGCAAGGCTCCTCTGGGCGGGCTCTGCTCCTGCCCTGTCACCTGTGCAGCTGCAGATGTTCAGTCTGGGGGTAATTACAGGTGGTGCTGCCAGCGGGGTCAGCCACAAGCTGGCCTTGTGCTGGCTGGCTGCTGCAGGCAGCGCCAGTGCTGTGGCTGCCGAGGCACAGAGCTCCCACCAGTGAGGTCTGGGAGCATTTCACAATCTGCAGATTGCTCCTGAGGTTTGCTGTGCACATCCTGTCATAAGTTAACTGGAGCTTATCTTAGTCTGAGAGGCAAATTCTTCTGTTTGTTATTTTAAACAATTCTGCCAAAGTTGCAAAGCAAAGCCCAGAATGCAACCCCTCAACTCTTGGCGTGGGATGCTGGCGAGGACAATGGGGCAGAGTGGCTCTGGCTCCTCTTTCCTTCTGGAGGTTTCCCACCACTGTGAACTTACCAATGCTTTTGGATCTGCTCCTGAGTCTTACAGGTACCAGGTCTTCACGGCAAGGGACAAAGGCCCCATTTGTGCCCTGCCAGGGCATTGTTTTCTGCCTCCCCATCTTTTACAGGACAGTATCAGGATTTTGTGTAAATTGCGAGCGTGTCTTAGAGTTCTAGGGACATATGCACATGCACGTAGTTACACACACACACACCCTTAGATCCATCTGTGTGTAGCTGATGGTGTATTTTTAGATGTGGTGTAAATTGATCCTCTTCATGGGCTCTGGTCAGCGTGAATTGATCAAGAAAAGGAACAACTGAAATTTGTGTTTCTGTACATTCAAGAGAGGGGATTAATGTCTGAGGGTTTCCTTTGGAATCCCCTCCCAGGCTGAGGGTGAAGGCAGGTGAAAAGCCAGGGGCACCCGTGGTGCCACCCTGTGTCACACCAGCAGCTCCCGGTGGTGTAGGAGACGTTCCTGGCTGACCTGCACCCAGAGCCCCGGGCTGCTGCAGGGCTTGGCTCTATTTTGGGTGCAGGTAACTATACTTAGGGCTGAGTCATCCCTTCCACTATCAGTTACAGGAGAGCTCAAATGAGCAGAGCCTGTGGCCAAAGCTGGTGGCGAGGGATCGGGGCCGCCACGCCGAGCTGGAGCCTCTGTGGCTGCCCCTGCAGCAGCCCAGCCCTGTCCCTTGTCCCTGGCTGAGCCCAGCGTGGGGCTGAACTGCAGCTGGAGCCCAGGGGTGGGTGCTGCCACTGCCCGGCTCCATCCCTGCGGGGGGCAAGGCACCCAGGAGTCCCCGCGGGGGCCTTAAGGCAGCATCCCTCTGTGGAGCCATCCTTGATGTCACCAGGGCCTGGCATGCTACAGAGAGCTGCTAAATTCAGCCAAAAATTCAGCTCTGCCTCCTTATGTACGTATAATAAGGGCAAGCCATTTCCTGGGGAATGGCACTCCCTGGTATTTACCCTCTCCTGGTTTTAGCAGCCTGTTGGTGACCCCGGAGCCAAAGCAGCTTTCAGAGCACCCGGTAAGGAACGTGCCCAGGGGCTGTGGCAGTGCTGGATCCCGCTGCTGTGGCACCAGCTCTGCCAGCACACAGCACCCAGAAATGTTTTCCTTTGCAGATTTATCCCCATGCAGCAAGGGAAGGGTAGAAAACATTTTCGTTGAATCACAGCCAAAGAGACAAGTCAGCTCCTCCATCTGCTCCCCGCGGGGGTTTGGCTGTTGATTTGCCTCTGTGGGTCTCTCTGGACCTGCTCGCTCTCCATTCTAGGCACACCTGTGGGTCAGGTTTCTTCTGATTTTTCACTGTTCTCAGCTGTCTCAATCAAGTGACACTTTGTCCAGAGTCTGAAGAAGAGGAAACAACTCAGAGACAAAGGAATATCTTGGTGAAAAGCTGTTCTGATGGTATCGGAGCTGGCTTGAAAACCCAGAGTTTTATTCTGAGGCGAGTACCTCAAGTAATATCTGAATATTGGCATAATCCGTTTTTAAAAGTGTTTAACTTTATTTTTAGTGTGTCAATGTCAAGGTGAACGACAGGTTTTCAATCCTCCCTTGGCTCCTCTTGCTCTGTGCTCAAAGCTCCCCTCCATCACCCTCCGAGGGGCCAGGAGCCCCTCCATGGCAGAGGAGGAGGATCCTGCACCCTCCAGGGCCAGGAGATGGTGGCGTGGGGAGTGATGGGATGGGGGTGGCCAGGGGTGATGGGATAAGGGGGTGGTTGAGGTGATGAGACTGGGGAGGGCAAGGGGGAGGAAACAATCCTCTCCCAGCTCTCTCCCTTCCCCAAAGGACTTTGTTTTAAAACAAGTAGTCTTTTAAAAATCTAGGGCAAGTCAGCCTTCTGCCAAAATTAGTCTTTGTGCAAGAGCATGAGAAGGAATTTTAATGGGTAGCTGGTATGTGGGGATGAGGGGAATGACTGCTTTTACTATCTAAATGCTGTTTAAATAAGGCTGTAACATCAAACAGCTTTGCCACGCTCGCAGCTCTGTTTTACAGGAAGCATCACTGCCACTGCTCACAAATACACAAGAATGTTAAACAACAACTTTTGATTTGTGCCAAACGTGTCCTGACACATTGCTGAGGAGGAGGAGAGCTGCAGTGCCAAGGGAGCTCGGGCAGCACCGGGACCTGCTCCCCTCTGGCCTGGCTGCTGTACCTGCCTTGGAAGCTGCTACAAACTCCTGCCAGGACATTTGTCCTGTTGGCTTGGCCCAACTGCAGCCAAGGGGAGCAGGGAGAGGTGAAACCCATCCTGCTGCACCCATCTGGGTCCTGGGGCCCTGTACAGAGCCCATAGGAGGGATGGGGATAGTCATGGGCCGGTAATACCAAACAAATAAATAATTTGCCCTCCACAATGCAAAGCTTTATTATCTTCAGTGCATGAATGAACTACTCTGGTGTTTTTACTGAGGATATTAAAACTCAATAGTCTGCTAAGAATTTGACTTCTGTGGAGTCTTAAAAGTACTCTTTAATTCTGAATTAGTAATAACAAAATATTTGGTACAAAACCTGTGTCATAATCCCCAAGAAGTTCTCCCAGCTAGGTCCCAGAGAGACCAAGTGAGCAAATCCTCATGCGTTGGTCCCAGGGCTGCGCCACAAGCCTCTGGCATGTGCATTTGGGATGCTTGGCTGTGTGCAGGAGCATTCCTTCCCCTCCTCTGCCAGTGCCTGGGGTCTGTTTGGGTGATCCCCAGGCTGGGTGCCTCTGCACAGCCCCTCCACACCTCTGTCTGGCCCCAGCACCTGACACTCACCCCAGGCCTCGGAGGCAGCCCTGGCTCCATGGCTGGGTCATTTCTCAGCACTGTGGTGGAGGAAAAGCAGCTCCCCACAAAAGACCATTATTCACAGTGGAAGGAAGTGCATTTGTGACCAAGCAGCCTGGCTCCCACAGGGAAATCTGTCAGTACATGCTGAATGCCAGCACAGCACGGGGCACAGCCCTGCCTCCCACCGGGAACCGACCTGGCCTTGAGCACTTCCAGGGGAGGGGCAGCCACAGCCTCCCGAGAAACCCGTGCCAGGGTTGTGCCACCCTCATCAGAAAAGTGAGGACCTGGCTTTGGTGAAGCATGGAAGCAGAGTGAGGCTCTCACCCTGCTGGGGAAGGTCCCTGGGAGCAGCAGGGTTTGATGGATTTCAGTCCATCCCAGGACACTGCCCCAGCTCAGGGAAGAGGCTGCGGGGCAGATCCTGGTGCTGCAGCGTGGAGGAGCCATAAACTGAAAGGAGAAGCCTTCTATGAATTATTAACATAAACGGCTCTGCTGTTCCTTGGCTGTAGGGGGATGCCAGGAAGGGTAAATGGTGCACTTTAAACCAGCAGATTTTCTGATGATCGCTTAGGGATGCCAGGATGCTCCCACGGGCAGGCAGCAGTCACTCGGGATCCTGCGGATGGGTTTCCTGGTGGGAGTCTCTGCCTGGTTCTCCTCTGGGGTATCCAGTTTGCACTGGGGCTGCAGGACACGGTGCTGGTGCTGTGGCAGGCCATGGGTCGCTCACAGAGGGGTAGCCCCGATCCCCAGGGAGCACTGCCTGGGGCTGTGTGCTCCGGGAGACAAAACCACCGCCAGCACCTCCCTGTGCTCTCAGAGCCCCACGCAGGCACCGCTGGTGCCGGTGCCACCCACAGCCAGCTGCCAGGAGCAGAGCGGTGCCGGCTGTCCCTGTGGTGCCACAGACGCCGCTCAGCCGCTGGAGCAGCCCAGGGCTGTGCTGCCTCACCCCGAGCCCCTCCAGCCCCGCGGGGACGGGGGCCAGGCTGGGCAGGGCTCCCACATCGCTGTGCCCTGGCCTGGGGGGAGCTCGCAGGATGTGGCCCCGCTGCCAGCGGTCTCTGGGTGCTGGTGGCTGTGCTCTGCGCTCCCCGAGGAGCGGATCAGCAGGAACGGGGTGTCTCCTGAACGTCTCTCCTGCTGTGGCCCTGCTCCAGCCCTGCCCCAGCTCAGCTCCATCCGAGCGCCGCTCCCGGCATCGCTCCCGGCACAGCCAGGGCCTGCTGCTGCCAGCACAAACCCGAGCTGCACGGTCGGAAAAGCCCCAGCTACTTCATCATTTACCTGTTCCACCCGCTGCCACTCGACACAGGCTGCTCTTTGCTTCCCAAATGCTGTAAATTAAAGTTTAGAAACAAATATCCCTGGGTCCATGCACTGCCTCACCCCTGCCAGGGTCACAAACTGCCTTTGCCCACCTGCGCCAGGGTTAAAGGAAGCCATGGAATTGGACTTGGTCTTGGAGGCCTTTTCCAATTAAATTAAATTATCCCATGATTTTGTGGAAACAGAGATAAATGCAGAGTGAGCTCAGACATTAAATCTGTGTTCACACACTGCCTGAGTGTGCTCATGTCAAACCCAGCCAGCCTGGGCAGGGCCCTGGACCTGCCTGACTTGGAGCATTTAAAGGTTTATGTGCTGGGGGAAGACAAGGTCTTCAGGCCTCAGCAGGTTTTGGAATGGAAAGGAAATTTTGGAAAAGCATGGAGCAGCATGATTTGTTGAATATGAAATTCATTTACTGGTAAGAAAATACAGTTTTAATGGAATCATTTTAATGGGTAGCTGAACCATTTGCATGAAGGGCAAAGATAAACGAAGAGGAAGAAAATTAAGAGAATGGTAAATAAAATAAATCAGGTGAAATCTGTGAAGTACCAGTGTGCACCCACAGCCATCCCACATGATGAGGAGGGAACAGAATGAAACTGCACATGGCGTGAAGCTGGGGCAGCTGCAGGCAGCCAGACAAGACAATGGCATGGAAATACAGCCCAACAAATATAATAAATACCTCAATATAATAAACACCTAGGAGGCAGGGAAGGCACGGCTAACAGAGGGGTTCCACATTTCAATTGGGTGTGACTTGTTAAGCTGTTTGGGAAGGAAGAGTCCCTCAGCATCCTGCAAGGAAACCGACACAGCAGCCATTGCCAGAGGGGAAAAGGCAGTTTCTGTAGGACAGATTTAGCTTTGGTCTGTACAGGCAGAGGGGCTGGTTCATCTCTGGCTGAACACTGGGAATGGGAGAGGGCTTGGAGCGGGTGGCAATGGGGCAGCAAGTCAGCCTGCTGCCTCCGGAACTCCACAGGTGTGACCCTGGCTCGTGCCACCTGCGGACACCCTGACCCCAAACATCACAGAACCGTGCAATGGTTTGGGCTGGAAGGACCTTAAAGCCCATCCAGTGCCCCCCCTGCCATGGCAGGGACACCTCCCACTGCCCCAGGCTGCTCCAAGCCTGGTCCAACCTGGCCTCGGGCACTGCCAGGGATCCAGGGGCAGCCAGAGCTGCTCTGGGCACCCTGTGCAGGATCTCCCCACTCTCACAGAGAACAACTTTCTTCTAATATCTGATCTCTATTTACCTTCCCTCAGCCTAAAGCCATTCCCCCTTGTTCTGTCACCACATCTCCACATGCCTCCTTTGCCTTTGAAGGCTAATCACTCATTCTTCACTTATTTTGATCCTCATTTGGTCTGCCTGGTTCCTCTCAAGGTTTTAAAACGCATATATTTTGCAAGCCTTTTATTACCTATTTTTGAAGACGTATCACTGCCGGAAGAATCTCCTGGAAGCATGAATTAACAACACAAAAGGCAGAAGGAGTGTTTCATAATGTTACTGGGGCGGCTCCAACATGAGTTGCTCAGTGTGGTGGTGCAGAGCCAGCAACACTGGGGCCGCACTTTTGCTGCCACTGAAAATAGTTGCAACTTCAAACCAAAATGTATTTTCATTAATTAAAATTATAGAAAATAAGAGGATTTTTTTGCTCTCTAATTAAAGCAGCTATGTTACCTGAGTGTAAATAAAAGGTAGCACTGTCCATGCAGAGGTTGTAGTCAGAGTTTGGAGGTGTTTACAAAAACATTGAACTTAAAAATATTAAAATCACAGCACACCAGAAAACTAAGCATTTTCACATATGCCCTTGGAACACACAGTAATTCACAGCCACATGCCAAGTAATAAGTCCTGTGTCTTCAGAGTGTTTGAAAGTGCTGTGCCCATGCAGCCGGGCTCCAGACACCGCAGGAGTGCCCGGAGCCCCGTGTCCTTCCTCACCCTGAAGAGGAGGGAGCCAGGCCAGCAAGGCCAGGGGAGCTCCCCGTGACCCCCGTGGGGCTCTCACAGCCCAGGGCTGGGGTTTGGCTCTGGGGCCTCGTGCGGAGCCAAACCCCGGCGTGTCCCTGGGGCTGCAGGGGCAGCGGAGGCTGCACAGCACTGGCACAGGGCTGGCACGGCTCTGCAGCACTGGCACAGGGCTGGCACGGCTCTGCAGCACTGGCACGGCACTGGCACAGGGCTGGCACGGCTCTGCAGCACTGGCACAGGGCTGGCACGGCTCTGCAGCACTGGCACGGCACTGGCACAGCACTGGCACAGGGCTGGCACGGCTCTGCAGCATTGGCACAGGGCTGGCATGGCTCTGCAGCACTGGCACAGCACTGGCACAGGGGCTCCAGCCACCAGAGCAGCCCTGCAGCCTCCGCAGCCCCTTCCCCGCAGGGCAGGGCTGGCGCCGGGCTCACAGCACCCCCAGGGCACCCTGCGGGCTCACGGCACCCCCAGGGCACCCTGCGGGCTCACGGCACCCCCAGGGCACCCTGCGGGCTCACAGCACCCCCAGGGCACCCTGCTGCCGAAAGCAGGGCCAGGGCTGCTCCTTCCACACCCTGCTCAGCAGTTCATTCGTTTGGGGTTAGATGAAGTGGATTAAAACACAAAAGTCCACGGCGCTGTGTTATGCAAACTGACAGCAGTTCACGTGTGGGTTTCACACTGACTTCACGTTTTGTTGAAGATATGTAAGAGTTACTGGGCATAAATGGGAAAAAACATTAACCCATGAGCTGCAGGAAGCAAGTACAGCTCATGAATGTGGATTGGTGTTGGCACGGATCTGGCAAACGTTAAGCTCTAAATAACTGTTTACTTCAAACTTTGTGGTGTCTTAAGAGAATGATTTGTCATTAGAAGATTCCCAAACATACCCAGGGGAAAAATAGGTTACAAGCATGACCACAAAATCAGAACAGGTTTAATCTCATTTGCTACTGGAAGATTGCACAGCATGAGGGAAGGTGGAACTTCTAGGTGGTCACAGTAGTGAGATAATGAGCTGAATATTGTCCCTAGTAATCAGAACCCATCAGTGTCACTGATTATTAATTACCAGCCCAAAGGCCGGAGCTGCAGTTGCATTCCCTTCGCATATTGGATGGATTAGGAACTCCAGGTGAGTGTCCCAGGGAAAGGCCTCTGCAGCTACGCCCACCTCTGAGGTTTATGGACGATCACGGGGATCCCCTTGGGCCCCCAGTGCTGGTGGGCTGGCTGCCTTTCCCAGGAAGGATCAGTTTAGTGACAGACGCGCAGCTCCCCAGGAGCTCCTGCCCCAGCCCTCACTCTGCCTGCAGAGCTGCTGGGCTGCCCAGGTGGGACACCCAGTGCACGGTTCTGGCACGTTCCAGGTAAAAAGGAGGTGTGGGGGCAGACAGGGATTTGGTGGGATTTTGCAATGGCTCCAACCACCCCGTGCCAGCCACAGCAAGGCTCGAAAGCCGGGCAGGAGCTCTGCAGGAGGCTGAGGCTCAGCCCCAACCCCAGCGGGATTGAGCCGTGGCAGTGACAGCTCGGCGTGGGCAGCTGGCGGGCACACAGGGCGTGGGGCGAGGAGCCAGCGCTGCGGGGCACAGGGGCTGCGAGGGGCAGAGCCAGCGGCGAGTAAAACACCTTTATCGGCCTGCTCGGTGCACCTGGGGGGCTGAGAGTGCTGCCTCCTGCCCGGGCTGCTGGGCAGTGCCAGGGCCTGCCTGCAGGGCAGTGTCCGAGCACACCACGGCCATCACCTGCTGGTCACCTGGCCATCACCCGCTGGGTCACCTGGCCATCACCTGCTGGTCACCTGGCCATCACCTGCTGGTCACCTGGCCATTATCTCCTGGTCACCTGGCCATCACCCGCTGGGTCACCTGGCCATCACCTGCTGGTCACCTGGCCATCACCTGCTGGTCACCTGGCCATTATCTCCTGGTCACCCAGCCATCACCAGCTGGGTCACCTGGCCATCACCTGCTGGTCACCCAGGCCCTGGCTCTGCTCCCTCTGGCCGGGCCAGGGCCCCGAGTGAGCCCCAGAGGGCACGGCCAGCCCGTGGGTGCGTGGGGTCAGGGCCAGCCCGTGGGTGCGTGGGGTCACGGGCAGCCCGTGGGTCTGTGGGGTCAGGGCCAGCCCATGGGTGCGTGGGGTCAGGGCCAGCCCGTGGGTGTGTGGGGTCACGGCCCGTGCCCGCTGGCCAGCGTGCCCGTCCCTGGCCTGCCTGGACACGGGGCTGTCCCGCTGCCCTTCTGGGCCCCGTCCCCTCGCATCCCTGCCCACCGGGAAGGGCCGGACCCCAAAGGCACAGCGTGCTACAGACCAACTCCAGGGAGCTGCACAAAGCCCCTCCCGGGCCTGGGGTCTGACTTCTGCTGGGTCTGCTGGGGACCTTTGTCAGACATCAATTAGTGGAACATTTTATTTCTTAACTGAAAGCGAGAAATTGACCACAAAATGTTTGGAAAAGAACAGGATTTTCAACACAGAGCAGCGGATTCAAAGGATATCCTATTTTTATGCTCCCTCTCCGTGTAATTCATCTGCCATTCCAAACAAGACGTGCCTCAGCTGAATGAAGCCTCAAATAATCACATAATAGGAGAAGTCATTTATTGTGAATCAGGCTCTTTCTGTGGTATATAAATAGTCTGTGCTGTTCCACAGGCTTTGTCAGTCAGGATTAATTAGCAATTGACCCTTGCCTGAGATTTCTTCACTACCTCTACATTTTTCATAGGGCTAAATGAGCTCTCCACATTGCTTTAAGAGGCTTCCTAAGCTGGAGTTTCATTTACCTCTAGGCTATAAATCAGTAGTTTAATTTATCACCAGGTTACATATCAGCAGTGAATAGTCAGGGTGGAATTGAGTTTATTATAAAGATGTTCTGTTAGAAGACACAGTATTACAGTGATTGAAACATGCTCTTCAATTTTCCATTAATGCCCAATTCTGAATATGACCACAGAGAACCACACTTTACAAACTTTACATTTAGCATTCTAATAAATAAGTTCAATAAATAGGGACTCTGCAGAGGAAGCCGTACATGTGAACAGAAGCTGCTTAACAATGTTGTCAAAAAATAACTAGAGCTACTCTCATTTGTAACCAATCACTGGGAGTTGGTAAGTAAAATATAAATATTTTACTCTTATGATGCAGACCAGAGGAACAACGATCTGTTAAAAATCACCCTTAGGATTACATCAAACTTAATTTTGTACACTAAATCCATAATTCAGAGCATGCTTTTATACCGCTTTTAACACAAAATATTTTCAAATACATTTATTAAAAATATGAGAAACGAGCGAGACTGCCCACGTAGAACTTCATCTGTGCCTGATCACTTGCTCTTGTGTTACACAATGTTGTAGTTTGTCTAATTTTGGATGAACTATTCCACATTTGGAGAAGATCTATAGTAAAGGGCCGGATTTAGTCCGTAGTATATTGCAACATCTTGTTAATACAGCAATTTATTTGTCAAAGTACAAAAAAAAACCCCCAAAAAACTAATTCCCCCCAATTACTGTTATATATATATAATATATAATATATATATAA
>WBMY01008038.1:144577-159841 GCA_013397315.1 Donacobius atricapilla | reverse complement strand
ATTGTGGTTGTGGTGAAAACTGCCAAGTCCAAGCTATCAACTGCCTGGGGTTTCCCTGATACAGCTTGGGCTGCAGGGATTTGCTGTGCCTGAATCTTGTTTTGTTGAGGGGCACAGATTCCCGAGCCCCTCATTGAGTTTCCCTGCTTTGGCAAGGGTCCTCCATCTTGGTTGAATTTAGAACAGCATTGGCTATGCCAGTGATAGCCTTTTTTGCATCCAGGGCACAGCCGGCTAGGTTTTTTATGCTTTGCTCATTCTTTGGGCACTTTCTCACACGACTTCCTTTCCATAGTCGAAGCATTTAATTGCTGCCCAAGCCACTTGCAGCTGTTGAGCCAAAGCAGTTGCCAACAAGTCTGGCCTGTATTTTCTGTACCAATATGTGCACAGGTTTTGATAAAGTCAGTTACAGTAATATCAGGTTTTTTTCTGATTGAATCAATTGCCTTTTGGCAGTCAGTATTAGCATTTTCATAGGCTAAGGATTTCAATAAAGCTTCTGCTGTAGCTGGTAACTCAACTTGCCTATTCATAGCTGTTTGCATAAAGGTGATGTGAGACTCCCAGGGTCCTTGCCTTATGGTGAAAAAGCCAGGCTCAGTCTTATTAACGTCTGGCACTCTTCTCAGTGCTTTCAAAACCAGCCCCCTCACTTGGTTAAATGTTTCTGGGGGCATTCTTAATTGATCCTTTATAGATGCCTGAGCTTCCATCCCTGACAGATGATTATTTGTTATTTCAGCATTACGAGTGTTCATATTTGCCAGTGCCTGTTCTTGACATACATCTTGGTATTCAGACCACCAAATTGAATACTGTCCCGGTATCATAACCAATATAAATAAAGCTTTCCAATCAGCAGGTAACATTATATAGCTTTCTGCAACAGACTCTGTAAGTCCCATAGTATAGGGAGATTGCGGACCTTTTTCACTCATAGACTTCTTAAACTCCTTAGCCATAGCATAAGAAATTTGTTCATGGTGAGGATGTTTGTTGTGATAAATTGCAGGCATAGTATTGAGTAGTTCAACATCCTCTTGATAGATCACTTGTCTATAGCAAGTATCTAAAAAGTGTTTTGGCGCAGAGGACAGCAGAGCTTCACTATCAGTCACTTAGGGTGGAAGATTTAATTGCTGTTTTAGCAGCTTTATGTCACTAGATGGTGCTGCAGCCATAGCTTTCATTGGCTGTGGTTTTACAGCAGGATGTAAATTACAGTCCTCTAAATTTATGGGATCGCCTTCTGGTTCCTCCTCATTAATTCACTCCTTCATTTGCAAAACTACCAGATCATAATGCGAAAGTGGTGGTGTAGATTCAGAAGAAGTACCTGCCGACAGATCTACTGCGGCCTGATCAATTTCATCCAAATCATGAAAAGATCATAGTGCAGAACAAACAAGTCACCAATTCACCAGGATTAACCTCATGGTTCTCTGATTGATGAGTCTTTAAAGAATCACCCACTCACTTCCAGTTTTCAAGGTTATATAATTCCTTTACATCATACCAAAACCAGTTAGCCTTTACCCATATAAAGAGTTGCATAAGCTTTCTTTCTTGAATTCTATAACCTTGCTCCCTTGTGATACACAATTAACAGTTTTTATGAAGGGTTTCTAATTTACTTGGATTATTCCCCATCCTATATATATATTAAGTTTCGGGTTTTGTTTGTTTGGGTTTTGTTTCTCTATAAAATTTAATTTTTTCGCCAACTGGTCGCAAGGCTGACCTGTAATCGTTCTTAAGCCCACAGTGAGAAGGACATCCTCTACAATTCTTGAAATCCACCCTTGGGTTTGGCTGGGAATACACTGGTTCAGTTGGGAATACACTGCATGTCCAGAATTGTCAGAGATTTCAGGTCCCTGTTAAGTGGGTGCCATTTCATGGTGTATTGGTGCACAAAACATGGTCCCCAGACAGTGATAAGGCCAGAAACATTTACTGGAAAAGCATACACTTTTAATAATATTTTTACCGTCAGATTAAAATAACATGCCTCTAGACAGCCAACAGAATAAATGATTCAAGCATCAGACCATTTCTTCCAGAGCAAGCGTTTTGTTATAGCTCATTGCAAATTACTGCAGTTCTATCTGTTAAATTTTAGAAACTTTGTTAGATCTCCGTGGCTGCTTTTATTTAACCAAGCAGTCTTCGTTCTTCTTTTACTAAGCCTCCTTTGTTTTCTCGCCCTATAAGATACCATTTTTAAAAGGACTGTGACAGCTTGATGAGAAGTGAAGGTGAACTGGAAAAAAATAAGGTCTTCCAAGGAAAGAGAGCTCCTTATGAAGTAGGAATGAGCTAGAGGGATTCCCAGAAAGCACTGGATTTCAAGGTGGGGTAAATGTTAACCTTAGTTTAGAGAATTGGGGTTTCAAGCAGGTGATCAGCAGATAAGCTGGAAAGACAGACACACAGTTTGGGAGACTGTAGCCTTGCTGTCAGCAGTGTGCAGTGTCCTGTGTGTGTTTGCACCTCCCATCACAGCACAGGCTGTGCTGTCTCTCACACAGACAGGCTGCAGCCATGCTGTTGCTCAGGATGGCCTCTTCCTCACAGGGACACAGGCTGTGTCTCCTCAAGCACGGATCTAGCCACTCTACCAGCCTGTCTAGGCCATGGAGCAAAAGGTCCAGCGTGCTGCCATTTCAAGTCATTCTTGCTGAAGGCCTCACAAGATGCATCTGACACTGTCAATCCACCACTCCTTGCCCGTGGCCTACTATCTTCCTTCAATATATCCTTCTTTAGCTGCAAAATATCCCCTGCTTACGTCAAGTATGATAACAAGGGTTCTCAGAACCCTTCCATATTCTTAGGATTGAATTTACATCAGTCTAGAAATGCCCGTTACCCAGATCAGAGCAACACTTTGAAAAATTAAGTATAATGGTATCCAGGACAGCATCCTTGCAATCATAAGTTTTGTTTGTACCAAGCAGATCTCAAAACGGAATTCAGTTACAGTGAGATGGTAGAATTTGCCTTTGTGGTGAATGAACACAAACCTGAGTGCTATTTCTGGATTCTGTTATGTGAAAAGCTAAAGGTAACTGACACTGGCATGTAGAGTGGACTATCTTTTCCTAACAACAGTTTGGTTCCACAGCTGTAAACCTTATTTAGAGGCCAAAGGCCACAGAAGATCAGAGGTGACTACTGTACTAAATAATAAAGCATAAGGAGGCAGAAGAACATAAAAAATAAGACTGGAATTCTTGATGGAACACATAGACACAAATTGTCACCTAATAAGAGCCAGCCTAGCTTCAGTTTCATGAGTTTGGATCAGCTCAGCCTTTCAGTCCAATGTCTCTTGAGTTTTATTTATGTACAGCCTCTATCAGCACAGGTTTGTCTTGTATAACTGAAGTACCTCGCTAAAACCTAGAGCTTTGACAAGTATTTCATTAGAAATAGAAGGGATGTGGCAGGGAAGGTAACTCCATTTCCAAAGGAGACACAAATAATTCCTATCCTCGACCACAACATGTGATAAGAAATGGAAGTGTTAACCAAAATCACTCATATCAGGCAGCTCTTAAACCATCTCTCTCTACTTCTTCTTGCTTCACCTCCCCCAGCCCTACACACCTCCACAGTCCTGCCCTTCCCAGAAACTGCCTGGGCTGTGGGTCAGAATCTGCTCCTGTCTAGGGTGGATGACACTTTTGTTCCAGTTTTCTGACTCCATCAGGGAGTGTGGCTGTTAGAAAAGGGCGGTGACCAGAACTGCCTTGAAGCCCAGTCTAGCCATTACATGGTTTGTTAAAGGCCATGGTCCAAGTAATGTTCAGTGCAGACCTTCAGGATGATGGGTGGATGAAAGTCTGCTGTCCAGATTCTCCCTTTTCTCCACTTCTTCTACAACAGCAGGAAACCCAAGGAAGGGGAGGGTTCTGCACTGGCCTGAGCTGTCTGGTTTCTGTACCCACTTTGTCTTGGCACACTGTTTTGTTGTACTTCCCCAGAGGTAGTGAAAGCTGAACCTGCCTGCTTCTCTTGGCTGCAGAAATGAGAATTACTTGCTTGTTCCTTCTGGCTGCAAGCCAAATGAGACATCCCCAGACTTGGTGTGTCAAGGGAGGATTCTAACTTAACAGGAACTGAGTGAGTCTTACTTTCCCTGCACTGTCTGAAGTTCCTTACACCTCTCCCAGTGTCCCATAAGCTGGTCTGTCACACCCAGAAGTCTCTTCTCTACAATTGAAAAGTTCATCCACAGACATTTCCTGTGGCTCCCCACCCTAGCTCCCTAATCCTGGTGTTGTTTAATGTTCTCAAAGAATAGCTAACACCCGAAGGGAACAGAACTACCTTTCCCAAGCACAGAACTAAGACACACATACACACAGAGTCTGCTAAAACGACATTTATCTGCCTGCAACTGGTTTCACAAGTAATGTAAATTTTTAAGAAAATCTCATGTCCAGTTTGGAGAACAACTCAACAAAAAAACCCCAACACCCTAACCAAACGAAACAAACATGCAAAAAAAAAAAAAAAAAACAACAAAGAAAACAGACAAGATTTTTCACAGCTGGCAGTGGAGTTTCTGACACATCGGCATCAAGTGGGCTGAATGTCTTTTTTGAGCACTCCTTAAGATTTTTTGAAAGGATGAAGTGGGAGGAACTACAAGTTGCCAGCTAGGCAGGAAGTCAGCTTTCCCAAAACAAATAAAAAGTTTCAACTTTATCAAAACCAAAAAATATTTTGATAGCAACAAACTGAAAAGAACAAAAGAAAATTTGCAATCAAACAGTCCCATTTTGCTAGAATTACTCCTTTAAATTATTTTAAATTCAATTTATGCACATTTAGACAACTTTCTTAGAGCAAGGAGCAAAGAAATCTCTGAAAATGCTCCCTCCTCCTCTGGTTTACAATACAGAGGTTTGTTGACAGCAACTCCCCAGAAGTCTAGCATTTCTCAGATCAAAACCATGGTGAACTGATGGATCCCCTCAACTTCTGAGGTCTTTTACACTGAACAAGCTCTTTCTATCCCCCACCTGTCCCCATGGCATGAGTTTGTTTACATGTCCATGATGATAATGTGGCCCAGATGACCACCACTCCCTCTAAACTACACCCCAGCATCAGAAAACCAGAGCAGTATTCAGGCACTTATGCAATTTCCCCATGCTTGCTAAACTGAGACGGCTTAGATCCCATCTGACCACCACAGCCCCAATGCCTTTCACCCGCAGAGAAACATCCGCGTGCCCATCCCTGATGGTACCACCACGGTTGAAATAGACTGACACTGGATCCAGAGAGTGGCACAGTAAGAAACTCTCTTGTTGGAAGCATAGCTGTTTTTTCCTTTCTCCTTGTGTTGGAATATTCAGATAGCATGCAGGATTCCACAGGTCTGCTTCCCTATGGTCACTCTCTTATTTTCATTACATTAGGAGGGGTTGATGGTATCAATCATGCCTATTATTTACACTAGGCTATCGTGGACCCGTTGAGCCAGTTTAATCACAATGACAGGGCAGTGCATGTGATACTGCCATGCTCTCTGCACACACCTCATGCTTTTATCTTTGTTAAGGCATGCAGAAATTACTTGAGGCATTTTCTGCAATACTGAGCGCGCCATCTCTGGCCTAAAAACAACCCCTCCAAATTTCAGTCACATTTCTCAAGCAAATCTATAATAGCAAACAGAGTTGTCTGCTGACTGAGTAGGAGAAATAAACGGCAGGAAGTAAAGAAGCAGTGAAGTGTCACTGAAAATAAGACAAAGAAAAATAAAATCATTACCTAATTTTGAACATATTTTCTTTTTAAAATACTGGTATTTCATGGCAGAAACCAATTTATAAAAAAATTTAGATAACAAAGGAGAACAGATGCTTTGAAAGAATCCCACTACTCCATGCCAAAAGAGGAATAAGATAAAACCCAATGAAAATTTAGGGATTTCACTCTCTCAGAACTCCTCAAAAGACATCAGGTGGTACCTACTGAGTAGGTTGAGTTTGTTATGTGACAAGATAACTGTACATCAAAAGGTGAAATGAGACTTGTTTTTTCTCACCAGTCCATCTGGATAAAAGCTGGTGTCCTGCTTGTGAAGGTAAGCTTTTCTCTTGGCCTGTTCTAGATAACCAAATATTTTCCCTTGCAATTTCTGCCTTGATTACATATATGAGAAACATGGTGCTTTTCTTGGGGAAAAAAAAAAAAAAAAAAAGAAGAGGAAAATAAATACTTTATAGCCCATACACAACCAATTAATTTTGTATATCTGAAAATTATTTAGAAGGTGTGGGCTATCTGCCACCATTCCCTGCTATTCACCAAAGACCATGAACAGCAGGTTCCAAATCAATCCCCTTGCACAGCCTGAAGTCTGCTGCCCATGCTGTGATGTTATCTCTACTGGGTTTAATTTCATCTTCAACCTTTGGACTTCTGTAATCACTTGAAGAAACCTGCAAGCTCCAGATTCAACATACAGGTGTCAAATATCAGAAAAAGCTCTGCTAGGTCCAAGTGTGACCATCCAGGACTCATGGTTGCAAGGATCACCCTCAAAAGATGATCCCAGTCTCCCTTGAGAAGTACTACCCAGGCTCTACCAGCATGACAAACCCATCATGTTTGCATCATTGCCATCACTGCCTAGCCTGCCTGCCTTCAGCTAAACGAGATAACCAATGGCAGCCTCATTTTCTACATGAATAGCTGGTTGGAAATATCACGCTGTGTGCTATTGCACAATATTGTGAATGGATTTTGGCAATAAAAAGGAAATATTTGATGCCGTGGACACAGCATAGAAAGCAGGGAAGAAAGAAAAACCAAGCCTTGCTTGAAGTGCTTCTTTCCTTACTCAAAGGACTTAGCCTTTCAGGGCTTAAAAATTAGTTCTGTGTTAAGTATATCTTGCAACGTGAGACAGTTGTTGCAACTTTGCTGTTATTCCAAGTGCTGTGAGACGAAGTGTTCCACTGGACCTACATTTCTAGGAAAGCAGATGGATTTTNTAAGAATCACTTTAAAGGCACAGGACAAAGTATACAGAACAGACGATAGGGCATACAGGCATCATAAAGTCACTCTAGGACATCAGGGTACACTGCTAATACTGACTCAGAGCTACAACAGAAAGAAAACTTTGGGAAATGCTTGACATTTCATATTCATATATTCATCTCAAATGGAGATGAAAGTCATCTTTTAGGAACCTAATTTATGTTTCTAGTTTCTATGGATTCTAAGCTCCTTTCTGCAACATTTACCCACTTACTCTTATTTCTTCAACTGAATTTGGTGAAACAAAACTGAGTCACATGAAAAAACACAGCTTTCAACATGGTGACATTTTGCTGGAGACCTAGGCCACCAAACATACCAATTTAATTTAGCAACGTAACTGATTTCTTAGGGTGCATGTGATTATAGTGGCTTCAGACCCAATCTCAATTATTCATTGTTATAGCATCCAATAGAAAAATTACCAACTTCTGTTACAAGCTTTTGAAAAAATATACTGCATCACTGGAGACATTAAAAAATCTCATTTATGTTTCACTGGACTTGTCTGCAAATTTCTCCCACACATGCATTGCTGAACATTTTGGAGGGAATCCCACTTATCTTCCTGGGAATGACTTGTTCCCACTTCTTCCAAACTGAGTTGTCACTGAAGAACACAGTAGGAATGGAAAGTAAATACCAAAAAATCCTAATCCTTCTTCTATAACACCAAAAGTCTCTGCCTACCATCCCTACTATGTCTGCAACAACATCGTACCTGGAGGATGATAACAGAGTAATTGTAGGAATGAGGCTCAAATTAGAGGAATGGATTCCTCTCTCAGCTGGGGTGAAAACGAACAAGAGAAAGTTGAGACTATTCTCCAATTCCCCTACAGACTATTAATAAGGTCAGTTCATCTTTCTCTTTGGTGCTGGGAAAGTGTCAGGGTTTGGTTGGTTTTTACCACAGTCAAACATGAATGTCTGCCCCATATATACGAAGGAGTGCACTGTGCAGAGTTGCTTGATTTGTGATTTATACAACCAACCTCTGAGGCACATTGCCTACTGAGCAGGTAACTCAGGCCCTTCCAGGAGACTGATGTGGAGCCTCAAATACACAGTTGTTACAGTTTGAAGATAGAGGATTCAACTAACTGTACTGCGAAGTACTGTGTTTTTGCCTTAAGTCCCAGCTAGTGCAGTCGCATTATCTGACTTACTCCTTATTAATAAAAATATTAAGATTCCGGTCTTCAGAGTGGCAGAGAAAATCTTGAAAAATAGGGGCACACAAAAAATTCAAACACAAAAGAAGACAGTAAGAAGGTGAAATACATTGATTTATGATTTTAAGTAAATCAGTAGCTTTTCAATGTAAAAAACTGAAAATACTTTTCAAAACAAAGACTTTAACACTATTTCACAAAATAACTGAAGTTTTCTGAACTCTTGGAGATTAGAGATACACAGTTCTGCCCAATTTCTTTAGTAGGAACTGAAAGTTAACTTCCACCAGGAAATTCTGCAAGCTGATTCTCAGTTTATAGATAAAGGCTTCTGGGCCAAATTTTGTGAAACCCTTTGAACAGAACATGGGAATAAAGCACAGTTTAAATGCCCTTTTCAGAGTGTTGGAAAAGTTTTCCCTCTTCTGAATGACAGACTACAACAGACCCATTCACAAACTTGAGCAAAATACACTATTTTGTTGCACATGCTCTCTGGGTTAATACTGGTAGTGAATGTTCTTCGAGCATTTGACATGCCAACCATTCTTAACATTAAAGGATCACAAACAACGCTGAAACTCCTGAGTTAAAAAACGCCCCAAGACTCAGAAGGTAAAAAACCTCTTAAGATAAGCTTCCTATTAGACTTGAAGAAATGGGAATTTGGGAGAATGCTGTTAGTGACATAGTGCTTCAGGATACAAAGGTGTGCTGTTCAGCCAGTCCTTGCAGAACTGGCTTCTGAGATTGTCAAAAGACCATCTCCTGCATGCACATGGATTTCCACTGCAGGAGCAAGGAGCACTTCTTGAAGGAATATCAAGGTGCTTGCTGCACTTTTTCCCAGTGCTCCAAAGAGGAGCTTCTCAGTGTCCTTTGGCACTGCCTCCTTCGTCATGCTACTCATTCCTTCAATCCACGAGACCATTCCCGCTCTCCCCCTCTGGAGCCATCACAATGAGCCAAACTAACCTGGTCCAATATAAAAAGCCCTGTGTTGCACTGTTGCACAGGTCTCTTTCCCCTCAATAATTCCCGGTTGCTAGATGGGAAATTGTAGCAATATTTAGCCAGGATTTGATTACAGGAGGAAAAAAGAAAAGTCCCATGGGGGTATCCTTGCCCTGTAATAATATATCATTTTTCCAAACAGTCTCAACCCCTGGAATTTTCTCTGACCTCCTACTGTCTCATGGGGTAGCTTAGTCTCCTGAGCAGCGAATCATATGAAGTAACTGCATAGGTTTGGTTTGGTTAATTACACATGATGCTTTTCATTGTTGAGAGAAAGCTTTTTGTAGCACATCTCCATCCCTGCGTTTACAGAGACTAAAATATAGTCCAACAAGACACACTTAGATTTGCCATGTCAGGCAGGATTTTAACAGCTGTTCCCAGAAGGACCTTGCGAATATTTTTCTTAAGCCCCAGCTGAAAAGTGAAATGAAATAAAAATATCCATCTGACTTTTTTTTTTCCTTCTTGAGAAAGGAAAAAAAAAAAAAGAAAAAAAATAGAGAGAGTTTCAAATACAAATCTACACTGTCTGCAAAAAAGGAGTTCTTGTTTTTCTCCCAAGATGTTCCAAAAAAAAAAAAAAAATCCATTTTCAGGATTCATTGCTTTAGTTCAGCTGAATATTTAATTCATTAAAAGGAAAGACATGCTGTGCTTTTGACTGTGCTTTTTCCCCTGAAGAAAACTCTTAATGGGCATTGGCTGATCAGGAAGACAGAATTTTTTTATTTGGTCTGTGAGGTGTCAGTCAACATAAAATGGAAACATTTTTCAGCTTGGCTGGTACATCAAAATAAAAATATCTGTTGGGTTTTGAGGGTGAGTAGTCATTTCACTATTAAATACTCCATTTCTAGTAAAGTTCACCAGTCCCAGGTGAACTGTGGTGGGTTGTATACAAGTTTGCAAGCTAAAAATAAATTTCTTGCTCTGGAATCATGACTCCAACCTGCTAATTCACAGAAATAATATGAGGACCTCAAAGGACCTGCAGCGATTGCAGTGAGAATACAAGTTTGAAAAGACAGTCTGAATTTAAAAAAATCTCCTGAAATGTCAAACCAACCACACAAGAATAGAAGAAATAGATGAAAAGAGAAAATACATGCCCTGGAGCTTTAATGATATAGCCTCAGCTAGTTCTGAACACCTTAACAAGATGTTGCCAACACAGCAAACAAGAAACATTCAACATTTCTGACTTTAGACAGGACATGCCAACCTGAATGTTCCCTAAGCACAGCCAGCCTGCTGATGCATGTGACCCTTTGCTCTGCTCTGCTTGGCGTGGGAGGAGCTGCTGTCCTCCTAACCCCAGCACAGGTACAGGATGTGAGAGGGAACTGCTGCCTGCAGGCTGGCATGGCTGTGGTTCTGCTGCCTGTGTAACACAGGCCTGGCACTGCCTCGTCTCTCTGTACAGCCAGGAAGAAGATGACATAAAGCCAGGTTCAGATCCAGAAATTACAGTGAAACTTTTACACAAATATTTGCACAGAAATAATGACCTGTAAAGACCAGATAAGGCTGTCTTGCATAGAAAATTTTCATGGTTGACTGCCATCGACTTGAGAAACACCTTTTAGTCACTTCGTTTAAAACAGATTATGTTCTCAGAACTACTGCGACACATTCATTTTTAACTCAAGGAGTTCAATAATTGACTGCTTTAAGATGGTAGGTAGCATAGTGGAAAGATTCCTGCAGTCACAGTAGACCCAGTAGCTGAATATTGCTCAGAGGCAGGAACAAACGTGCAAAATACAGCATTTTGGAACCCTTCCACACTCTTTCTAAACAACTGAACATTGTCTGCATGGTCTTCTGCCAACACCCCTATGTTATTTCATTCTCTTCTTTTCTCTTTACCTCACATCAGGCCTATCCCCATGACAGTAGCACAAATACTGAGTATGACTGCTGTCTGAGGTAGGAGCTGGGCCCTGAATTTCCTGTCAGTACCCTGTGCCATCAGGGTACTGACAGGACAACAGGACACCATCATCACCATTTTCAGAAATATGAGACTAGTCCAAGACTGGAAAACAAATACAGGTCTACACTTACAAGTGGGATCAACTAACCAATACAAAAAATGTACAGATAAAGAAACATCTGAAAAACATCAGGAAAAATAAATTTTTTTGGAGGAGGAAATATTGTATTGCCTTGACGTATTATTACAGTTTTAATAAAGCATGTTTTAGGACTGCATATGTCTCCACAGGCCTAGATGCACTTTGTGCACCCTGCTTTGTTAGAAGGTGGAGTGGCAGTTCCTGTTTGCAAATCTAAGATTGTTACAAGTGCTGAATTTATCACCTACGTATACAGTTCCATCACCACTTTGCTCATTAACTGTCCTGGAAACAGAAGAATGGTGCTGAGGAAAGGATACCTAACCCATAAGTTCCAAGCACACATCATTTCACACTGAAGCGCCCTCCAAGCCTTGAACTAGTATCACTGAAGTTTTCCTGTTATGTGGTGCTTGCAGCTGGAGTTGGAACAAAATCTTGGACTGTCAGATGAAAGGAGCCATGGTAAAGTGTTCGGGTTAGTCCTCTTTCAGTATGCAAGCCCCATAACAAGGTGCTCCTCTCAGCATACTAGGCCATGAGTCTCACCATTCTGTCAGTGAACAGAGCCATGGTACATCTGGAGTGCATGATGTCTTCCATATCACAGGGATATATGACAGAGATCCAAAGGTTCAGCACATGGATTCCAATTTTGCCTTCAAGGTTAGCATTTGCTTCAGTCAGGACCGGAACATATGGGCAGGAAATGAGGATTAGTCACCCAAGGATGCCAACAGAATAGGATCATAGAAATGCCAATCCCTGTCAGACTGACTTTGGGCTTTTTAAATAATATTGAGTATTTTTAGGTCTTACCTTTCCCCCAGAGAGATTTCTTAAATCCCAGGCCCAAGAGCTACATTGTCATTCTGACACTTTCCTAAAGTCCAAATTCAGATATCAAGTACCATGTGACTGGCATTTAGACCTCTAGCACTGACAATACCATACTTCTTGGCATACTTCTCTTCTCCTTGGAAGACAATTCATCTAACTCAACCCAAATTTCTCAAATGCGAAAGACTCAGCTTGATTCAGGTGAAGCTGCCTACAGCTTTCCTTGATACCTGGCTTTCTGTCATAAGCTGCCCTCTGCTTTTCTGAGGAGGCCATGCTTACCTTGATGTGTCATGATACATGTGTTGGTTTCAAATGCTGTCCTCGTGGCAGGCAGACCCAATAGCTGCGGTGAACGCTTTCAGAAAGACCACACTGGCCTGCACTGAACTGTGTTCAGCCATGTCAAGAAAAAGGTACCCAGTTTAAAGGGGTCTTGTGTTGCCCTGATTTTTCAGCCTTATGTGTGTCTCACAGTTCATAGTTCTTAGGTTTTTTCTCACACACGGGTGTTATAAATAGAAGCAATATTTTTCTTAATTCAAGGTAGTTTACATTCTTGTTCTTAGAGATATGGACAGCGGATGGACAGTTGTCTTGACCAATGGGATGGGAAGAGGTGTCAATCTTCTCCCCCAATCCCTGGCCTTTGTAGAAATACTATAAAATGGAGTCAGATTTTCGTAATAAACGAAAAGTTCATGCCTTCTCACCAAAGTGAGTGTGTGTGCGTGTGTCTGTGTGTGTCTGTGTGTGTGTTTCTGTGTCTAACAACAGTCTTGGCTTTCTCTGCTTAAAATCATTCCTTTCTGGTCCCTTCACTGCTGCTGTAGATGAATTCTGGACACTTCTCTACAGCTCTTCTTGGTCCTCAGACACTTAGCTTTGCCTTGATTTCTTACATCATAGCACAGTTTGCTTGGCAAGACCTGAATAAAACACACCATGAAGCTTCAGAGAGACACCCCAAATGACCCACATATGTACCTGCCCTGCTGATTTGCACCAGTTGTTGTCCACTAAATCACTTGTTTTGACTAGTTCAGAATACTTCTTTCTGACAGGGAAGTCCCCACCTCAAGTTATCATACAGCATTTCTCAGAGCAATCTTTTCTGCAAAAGGCCATGGTAAAGTGCCTGTGGTCTTCCTCATCATCCCTAAGCTTAGCTGATCAAGAAATCACTGAAGGACTCCCTTGCTCTTGCAACTGTAGCCATGCAGATTCATAGGATATAGCACAGGTTTTGATAGACTGCGTAGGTCATAGGGTCCTCACAGTCTCAGGAAATTTACTTTCCAAAAAAGAACAAAGCACAAATGAACTGAAGGAGAGTAGGGGAAAGTGGAGAGAGAGGAGAGAGTCCCAGATACTTTAATTTTATTGTCTTATTCACTAAAAAGACAATGGAAGATTCCTACGCCATTTATTTTAGATTTTCTTACTTTGATCTTCTCCCACCTGAATGTTTGAGGCACGCTCTGTAAGTTATTTTTGACTCATTCTTATCTGTATTTTCAAGAAGGGAAAGACTGGTCTATGCCAGGTATTATATGCCACAGATTTTAGCTAAATACTGGTGGTCTTGAGTTGTTTAGTTCGAGGTATGCCATTCTCACATATGCATTATAGCTCTCCTTCCCTGACAGCAAACTTTTACCATACAGCTTTTTCTTTGCTGCTCCTTCACTGAGAAAACTATGTGCTCTTGAGTTCTGTGGCTTGAACAGAGACTGAGGAAAAGCCAGTCACACACGAGAAGCAAAAACACAAATACACATTTTTATTCCAAGCCATTAGATTGGCTGCAGAACACACTGCAACAGTTTGCTAAGCAGAGTATTCCTGTGGGACTACAAGCTCCAGAGGGTGGAGTTGTGGCTTGGAGCGTGAACTGTACCTCTTTGTTAAAACTGTATGACCTAAAGAGAAAAAGCAGAAGACATGCTGTTCACCACGCTCTGCCTCCTGCTGTGCCACTATGTGGCACCCCTGAAAGTCCTCTGACACAAAAGAAGAGGCAAGAGCCCACATGGGTGATGCCAAGCCCCAAAGTCTGGCCAGGCATCCTGCAGGTTTGCTAATACTTTCCCTACCCTCAGCCAGGGATGAAGTTGAGAATGATTGCACTCTTAGTTTCTTAAAAGCCTCAGAACTCTCTGTTCCAGGAAAAAAACAGACATCACACTGGTCAGCTTCTCAAACACACTGTGGTCCCTATGAGTGGAGAAAGGTCTTAGTTGAGTTAGGTCCCAGTTGACTAGATACCGGAGGGAAAGGGAGTTCTGAATCTTATCTCCTTCCACTGTGTATTCAAAATTCCCAGTGATGTCTTCATACATTTTAAGTGCCAAAGTACCTTTAAAAAGTTGGCCTTCCTCAATAAACATCCAGCAAGCCCTGCCTGTCAAAAGTGGCTTTCAAACTAAGCTGAGAAGAATCCAGCTAGGCCTTTTACAATTTTTAGCACTTCTGACTTTCTTTATTGTTTATAACTTCCTAAAAAATATCTCTTTCAGTCTGTAATATTGCAGGCTACTCTCTCAGAGGTGATTTATTTCCTGATTGTATTGGTTTGGCATGAATGGTAAAAAATCCAATTGGTGATCTGCTTTGGAACTGACAGCCAAGTTGGCCAATCAGGTAAAAAGTGTACACCCCTGGGACACACCGCTTAAATACAGCAATCTTGGGAAATCTCGTCCCTTTCGATGGACTCACACAATGAGGTAACCTCAGAGAAGCAGAGGGGCCTGGGCCCAGGGCCTCGCCGGCCCCGGGAGTTGGGCGGGGGCGGCCGTGCCGAGACTGGCCCTGCGGGAGCTGAGCCAGGCCGAGTGGAACCGAGCTGGGTCTCTGGGCCCGGCAGATGCCGCAGAGAGGGGGGAGGCGAGGCGCGGGCCTTGCCCCAGCTCCACACCCCCATGCGGGTGGCTGTCTGCGGGGCGGCGGCCGCTGGGGAGGAGAGCGAGAGCCGGCGTCGCAAATGCCACCGAGGGGACGAGGGAGATGGCCCCGGCCCACCCCAGCCCCCGGGTCCCCGGAGAGCAGCACCGAGCCCAGGCTGGGCCAAAACCCAC
>WBMY01008038.1:128799-144558 GCA_013397315.1 Donacobius atricapilla | reverse complement strand
TTGGGAACCTCACAGATGCAGTGTCGGGCGGGCTGCGTTTGTGGGAACTGGAAGCCACAAACAGACTGTGTCTCTTGTGGAAAGTTGCCAGAAGAATCAGGAGGGACTTGTCTCTCTCAAAAGACTGAATGAAAGACTATTTTATAAGTGGTACTGACTTAAGGGTTCTGGTGTTTTGTCTCTTTACATTGTTTCATAGAAAAGTAGATTGTTGCTAAGGAGGAGGGGGGTGTCTTTAAAAAGGTTTTGTGGTTGTTGGTTTTTTTTGTTTGCCCTTTAGTGTATGTTAATAAATCTAACTGTTTCTAATTTTAAGTTGAGCCTGTTTTGCCTTTCTTCTAATCCTATTCCACTAAAATGAAGGTTAGATCCCCACACTACATTTCACAAAACAAATTCGGCCAATGTGAAACCTCTACATTTTTTGGTGTTTCTGCCTGGTTGCAAACTTGAAACCATTACACTGATCTATGAAGCATTTCAGTTTGGCTTTTTGGGGGTAACTGATGTAGAACATTTAGAACAGGACATTTTCAAAAACTTTTCAGATACCAGCAAGCCAATATACAGATAATTGCAACACATATGAAGTACTAAAAGTCTTCAATAGGTTTAATGCTAGGTTATTTTAAACTTGTGCACTCTACATATGCTTTCTTATGCCTTCTAGAAGTGTGTGTGACATTTATGAAGATGGACAATCTGAAGCACTGGGAAAAGATTCTGCTTTGAAGGCTTAGAGGGGAATTTATCTTAAACACTCTCTGTGCAGAGGGTCTGTACAGCAGTGAACGTCACTGCAGAACTTGTGAAAGAAATATCACTTTTACACTACATCTTTACTTCCTAAATTCTCTCTCTATAGCAGGCCTCACCCAAACAAAGGAATCTGCTAGGTCTTCACTTGGAGTAAAAACACAATAAAAACAGAATATAAGACAGAATGTCCTCCAGAGCCTTCCTGTCTCTCTTTTGCTCTTGGAGTAAAAAGATAAAAGTGTATGGCACATTGACTTCCAGAACTGCACTGATGTCAAAGCATTTTGCTGGTAGAGCATCTCATAATTTGGATGAACAAAGTGCTGAAGTAAGTAGGCATCCCACTTATTCATCAGGTAAACTAAAAAAACTCCTAGCCTCAGTATGAAAGCAGGGTTTGTATTTTCTTTGCAGAAGACTGTCAGCTACACAGCTCATTACAAATACATTTGCCAAGAACAAAACATCCTGCCCTGTCCCCTGTTCGTCTCAAAGTATGAACTCACCTTCATGGCTGCTCTCACACAGTAAAATCTGTGTTGTTCACCTTGCATTTAGCAGGAGCAGTGACTTGCAAGAAGATGGCTCTCTCTTTTTGCCTTCCAAGGAAAACTCACTTAATAAATACTCCTTTGAGTTTGCCTCCATATAGTCCCTTCTGTGTGATGCCCATGAGGATTTCTATTTTATCCTTTATATACCGGAAACCTGCATCGTTTACATCTTGCTTTCCTACCCCTGGATTTTCAACGATCTGTTGCAGCTGTGAACCCAGGACACTTCAGACCCAGCATATTTCAGATCATCACTAAAATTCTCAACGTCAAATTTCAGCCTTTTGGTTTCGGGATAATAAAAAATGGTCATGCAAGCAAGGGTGTCCTGTCAATCATAATTTGCACCAGGAAAAAAAGGCAAATCAAAAAGCAATCCGCATTTTTTCAAGAGAAGAACTCAGGAAATTGGTATCTGCAGTAGCTTTCTCTTATAATTTATCTGATAGTCAGAAACAGGCAGGATGAGATTGCAGGTGATCTGGGATGGAAAACTAGCATGCCTGTAGGCAGCTGCAGTACAATCCTGAAAAATTTCTCTCATCAGTAATGGGTTTTTTTCTTGCTACTCCAAATCCCAACTGGACTCTAAGCCTAGGTTCTCAGCTGAAAGACAGCAGTGACCAACCCTGATTTCAGGTCTTCTGTCAAAGTCTCCTGATGCAGACCTCTCTAAAAACATGAAGCCCCAAGCACTTGGCTCAGGGCCATGCAGACTGTAATCTCTACCTCTGAAGCATCAAGCAGCAAGGTTCAGATCTGTAAGGGTACTCAGGCTCCCAGACCATCCCTACCTTGATACTTGAGGTCATATATTTTAAAGTGTCCTTTGCCACCATATATCTGGTCTGATAAGAATACAAACTGCAAAACAATAGAATCAAAACCTGACCCAATAAAACCTGACCACCCCCAAAAAAAAAAAAGGTCCATTCTCAAGAAAAAAAAATACAGGAATTTCTGTTATGCATCATTTCACACACCAAACAAGCCAACACCTTTAAGATAAATATGCTCTTCCTCTTCAGCAGGATCCACATCCTGCTTCTGCCCATCCACAGATACAACATTGAATGGAACATGTTTGCTGTGAGTAGAAGTTACTGCCAAGACAAAAAGGAGTAACTCAGGCATTGAAAGACTGGCATCTGATGTAATTTTAAAAACCTTTAAGCAACCCTCATGGCCTTCAACTGTCAGTACACAACCTATAGGAACATCTTCAATATTTTATGATGTCTATCATAGAATCTTAGAATGGCTGAGGTTGGAAGCAATTTCTGGAGGTCATCTGGTCCAACCACCCTGCTGTAACAAGGCCTCTTCATGCTGGTTGCCAGGACTATGCCCGGATGACCTCTGAAGATCCCCAAGGCAGGAATCCGTGTAAAATACTGGGTCTTACTAAGTCTGGAAACCTGGGGATTTTCTACGCAGAGCTTTTCCATTCACCTCCCTCTTGACCCAGAGTCTCTGCAGTTGTGGATCCAGGATCCACACTCTACTTCCTTCGGTCTGGTCAGGTACTCATGTAGCAGATGAAAAGGGCAGGGGAAGGCCCCAGCTCGTCTGCCCCACCCACAGTCCCTTGCAGCAGTGGCTGGTAGAAATAACCTTTATTTCTGTCATTCTGGAAGTTCACACACCTTCCTTTCTCCTTCAGCAACTTTATGGTGCCAATTGTTGTACTGAATTCCTCCTGCATTTGTGGTGACATTTTTAGCTGAGCCTGCATGAACTACATAACAGTAGTCTGCTCTTTTCTTAGTGGACGTAGTTCACGTGCTTTTTTACAGGAACAGCCTGGAGGCAAATAAAGAAGGGTAGAGCAAGAAAATCTAGTAAAGCAAGGGTAATTGTTTAATCAGAGATTACTTGAAAAGTTCCTTCTGTCCCTCCTTGCCCTGAAGAAGAGAGAAGTATATCCTAGAAGGGGTCAGAGGACTTAACACTTACTTTCAGCTTCCTGCAACACCAGCTGAGTGCTCTGAATGCTCACAAAGGAGCAGAAAAACCTTCTGCAAATCATCCATGTCCACACTTCAGCTTTCTCCACATCTAATACCTTATTACTTGGGCAGGGCATAAGTCTCCAGACTGTATAAACTGCCAAACGGAGATCAAGTGAACCTGTGAGATGTTGAAAGCCCAGGCAACACTAGCAGGAAAAGGACGATGCTACCTCCGTCTCAATAGGAAGGGCCAGTGAAGATGTGTGGAAAACAGATGAGGCTGTATGAAGTCATCAGAATATATCGTATATATCACTATGCTCATTTTAATACCACATACAACTTTACAAAGGCAAACCCTTTCCCCCCTTTCACAATTATCAAGCAGCCTGGCTGCTGTCAGTAATGTGTCAGCTGCCTCGGCTGGCTGGCAGCAGGTAATGCAAGCAGCTCAATTTTAGTTCCCTATGCAGTTCCCTCTTCCTCAGAACACCCTGTTCAATTGGGTTATTGCTATTTGCAAGTCACTGGTCTCATCCATCAAGGCAAGGGAAGAGGGGGACAAATTGAAACTTCCGCCAAATTGATAAACATTGACCCATATGTTATTTAAAATGCAATAAATTTTTAGACTGTAGACTGAGTTGACATTGTGCAATAGTATTTTACCAAGACTTGTTAGTTAAAGGAGAGGCCAGAAGACAAGATAAGGCACTTGAAGGTCTGGTTTTGAGTGAGAAGGCAGGCACTCAGCTGGATCCAACTAGCTTGTACAACCTCATGTGGCTCAAAAGCCTACTGAAGACTAAGGAGAACACAACCCTCTCCATTTGTTTTGTGCACAGAGGAGTGGTGGACTGTCATGGTTTAACCCCAGTTGGCAATGAAGCACCACACAGCTGCTCATTCAGTCCACCCTCTCATCAGGAAGAGGCAGAGAATCATCAGACTCAGACTTCTGGTTTTACATAAGGACAATTTAATGGGGACAGAGAGAACATATTAATAATGATGGTGGTGACAATTAATAATAATAACAACAACAACGATAATAATAGCTATAATATATAAAAGAGTGATGCACAAAGTGATTGCTCACTGCCTGCTTGCTGATTCTGCCATTTCCCAAGCAGCAGGCCCTAGACAGCTTTCCTGCCCAGTTCATATACTAAGCATGACATCCTGTGGTATGGAATATCCCTTTGGCCAGTTGGGGTCAGCTGTCCTGGCTGTGTCCTCTCGCAGCTTCTTGTGTCCTGCCATCCTTCTTGCTGGCAGGGCATGAGAAGCTGAAAATTCTCTGACTTAATATAAACACTACTATAAACCTAGTAACAACTGAAAATTTAAATCTGTTATCAACATTATTCTCATGCTAAATCCAGAACACAACACTATACCTGCAAAAATTAACTTATCCCACCTAAAATCAGGACCTATACCTGCAAAAATTAACTTATCCCACCTAAAATCAGGACATGGACATATTACAGATATTACCTGTTGCTGTTCTAAACCAGGGGACAGTGAGGGAAAACCTTGGTAAAGGTTCACTTTATGTAGCCCCTGTGATGCCTCCTGCATAAAGTCTCACACTTATGAATTATCGCACCTACACAGGTATGTCTGTAGAGGCTGCCTGAGAATAACAACCATCTTTCAGCTAGGGAGGCCAGCACAAAGGCACATAATACTGAGAGCCTCAAACACCTTGGGGATACTTTACTGCACCTCCAAAGCCATGATTTCCTGCACACTGGATAAAACACCAGTACCACTCACATGGCACAAGGGACCAGGACAGGAACACTTGACTGTCCCTGCAAGCACTCAGGTGTGCTTATTTGTCTGAAGGAGTTGGTGAGTTTTCAGAGCAGAGTCCATAAGGTCTCAGGCTGACATCACAGCCTCTCAGGCTTCTGTTTTTCCTACGTTTCAGGAAAAGTAAGACAGTCCTGTAGCAGAACAGACACAGTTCCTGTCAGACTTGAATTTTCCACAGTGCTACAGAATACAGTACTAAAGGAAAAAAAATTGAATTAAATAAATGAACTGGCATTTGCATCAATCCAAAACAAAGGCCTATCTGGAAGGGTACTAATCATCAGTAGAGAGGAAGTAAAGGTCCCATGCCAAACAAATGACCAGTGACATTCAGAAAAGCAGGATGACAAATGTTTGCAAAAGTGGAAAAGTACTGTAAGAAAGGAATGCTGTTTGGAGAAGCCCAAGGGAATTGAGGCTTTTCTTTTTAGTAGTGTTGTCCCAGAGGAAAAAAAAAAATAGACCCTCAAGTTCTAAACCGAAGGTCCTGTTTTTGTCAACAACAGAGAAACTTCTGGAAACCAAGGATCTCACAAAGGGAAATTTCAATACAGCTTGTTTTCTCTCACAACTGGCAAATATGCTTAAAACCTATCTACCTACATACGTATTTATGTGTGTGCCTACACACATACAGGTCTGTAATGCAGCCATGGGAGAAGAAAATCTGTTAATTGGATGTTTCAATGCTGAGAAGAAATAAGAGCTGGAAATACATATGTGCAGGATGAGACTTCAGTAGAACAGAGTGTAAGCACTGTCAGGTTTCAATTAGACTACACACAGAAAAAAAAAATACATGTTTCTGAGACAAAGAAAGAAGCGAACAGCAAAAAACTCATAGTGAAAATATATTGAAAAGAGAATCACACAGATCTACAAGCTGTGGAAAATGGGGGAAAATGCAATATACAGTTCACAACGAACTAAGAAAATGCCTCCTTCTTCTCCAATTCCACAAATGCCCGCCTTTTTAGTCTTTTGTGCTGCTTTATTGTCCTTCCTTTTGTTCTGATGTTTCATTTAGTAACTTACCTTGTGGATATTTAACAGGATAAAATGAGCAGCTAGGAAAACACTGTGATAACAGAATGCAAAAAAAAAAAACCAACAAAAAACTGCCACGGATATAAGGGAGGAATCAAAACAGACACCAGTATAGCACACTGATGTGAATTAAAAGAATATCACAGCAATAGTCATGACCAATACTGTTGAATTTTTTGTGTACAGGTGTAAATCTGGTCACAGAGAAAACGCCAGTCACTAAAATTTACAGGTGCTGTGTGCTGACCTGCTTACTGGAGTGAAGTGCTATAAATTTATGCCTTACTTTGAACATCTGTGTTGCAAGAAATACAAGCGGGAAAGGAGAGAATGGCTGGAGACAAGTAATTTCTCTGCAAACACTAAGGCACACATCTCAGAGAGACATTCTCAAAAGAACTGCAAGCACCCCAAGAACTGCAAGTACCCCAAGAACTGCAAGTACCAGAAATTTCTGGTCACACAGGTGTCCAGAGCAGCTTGGGGCTTTGCATGGGAAGGGTAGCTTCAGGGCTCCCATGGGACAGGGTGCACACACGCAGGCCCAAGGACTTCCAGGGTGCCAGAGGTACAGCGACAAGATACAGCATGTCACAGCCTTGAAACATGGTCTTGAGACAAGAAGAAACTGGAATCAAACTTGTGAAGCCCTGGCTGCTGCTGTCTTCCAGACCTGTGTTTGGGAGACTCATTTGACAGGTTCCTTGCCTTGAGACAGCTGCAGATTCCTGTTGTTCTGATCGCATCTGGATAGTCTCGGTGATGTTAAACACACTAGGTGTCATGGATATTAGGGGTAATATCCACAGAGATGCTTGTCAGCAGCGGGGCTGCCTGCATTTCCTCACCGCCGTGAGTGCTCTGAGGGTACCCAGCCAGAGAATGGCTCCCTGAGGCACACGGGAGCACTGGGAGGCGATACCCGGAGTAGGACCCCCGCTTCCCACGCTGCCCTGCAGGGATACGGGACGGCCTTAGTGCCCGTAGTGGCAAAGCCTGGGGCCCCNCGCGGCTGAGCCCCCGCGGGGCGGGCGGGAAGGCAGCGCTCCGCCGAGCCCTGCGCCGAGCCCTGCGCCGAGCCGGCTGCCGGCCTGCGGAGGATGCACCCGCAGGGAACTGCCCTGCCCGCTCGGCGAGGATGTCGCGGCAGGCGCCGCTTCCAGGGCCATCGCGGCACCCGCCTCTATCTCCGTGTCTCCGCCGGGAACACGGGATTTGGGGCCGTGCCGGCTGATGTTCTGGGCGTTTAGAAGTTCTCGTGAGACCTGTGCTGAATGGGTTGCCTATTTGTGCCCTTTCTCTCTGGCTTCTCTTTTCATTACCCAGTCCATAGCAAGCTTTGGGGAGCCGGTGACCTTCCCAAAGCTAGCACACTGTTCCTTGTAACTGTGACTTATCTTCTGTTATCTGGGAGATGAGAAATTAGACTCACTCACATTAGGTTTACCCGCGCTGGAGGGTGGTCTTGGCAACGCTCTAGAATAATTTTCAGTTTTATTTTGTTGATGTACCTGTGGCAATGACGAATTGCCCCAACATGCCAGGTGCTATACAAGCACATTAGGACGAAAGGCATGCACGCTCCAAGGATTAAATTTCAAGCAGGATGTGGACACGGTTTGGGAGAAGAGGCCTGAGTACAGGCGGGATAACAAGGGGACTTGAGCTCCGTGGGGTAATATTTCAGGTGGGTTTTCTCAGAAGGCATTCAGCTAACAGGTGAAGTCAACACAACATTGTGGGGAAGGCAGAGGGGAGCTGTAGAGCAGGGAGGATAGCAAGTGTAGAAAGGCTGGGAAGATGGCACTGGAGAGGGGGCCAAGGCCCACGGGAGGGGTCCAGATTCCTTGCTCCTTGGCCTGCCACTGCACGAAGTAGTCCTGCGGGTGCTGTTGCCCCAAGCCATTCACTTTGCCACCTGTAGAGCAGGTTTTGTGGCTGACTGGCCAGCTGGTTTTAACTACCAGGAGCTATAGCCCTCTGCATGCTTGAAGGGTGTGGAACAGATATCAGAGGTGATATCTGCCAAAATACAAAACAAAAGGTATGTGCCTATCATGCAAAGTAGACCTATTCCATCACCAGGTCTCCTGAGATCTGGAGATGTTGAGAGATATCACCTTGGATACTCACCAGTGAAGGCATCCATCTGTGACTCAGATGAGGGCTTTAAAGAAACTGATTTCCAAAAACCACTGAAAATGTATCTGTTGTATTTATTTTTAAGTAGGAAATTACCTGACTTTTTTTGCCCTCTTGTAGTTGTGTTTTCCTATGGTGCTCTGAGTCCAAATCTGAAACCACCATGTCAGCACATCAGATACTGAAGAGTAAAGCAACTCAGGGGCAAAAGTGAAAATTAACAAAGCTCCCCATTCGTATTAAGGAAATCAAGGGTGAGGATGGAAATTATTTAATGTTTGCATGTCCCCCAAGATTTTAAATGAGAATGTCAATACACAGGAATTATGTGGACTGTCTGACTTGGGGGCTCTCTTTTAGCAGATTTCTCACCTCTGCTGCGTTGCTCCTTAAGCATATCACACTTAACAAGTCTACCTGCAGCTTGAAGAACTTTAACTAGTAAGAAGGTTGGTGGCCCACACTTGGGGACATGATTCCCATCAACACTTTGCTATTTGGAGAAGGCAGATTTTTATGGGCTGTGTAACATTGACACTAGGGCAGAGTCAAGGACACTCATAATATTTTCTGTAAATAAACATGATTTCATGAGGTAGAAGCCAATCAGAGTGATTTTCTCACTAAGTACTTATCTTTGAAAATACAGGAATGTCCTTTTCAAAATCATATTCAAATTGTATGCTTTTTCTTACAGTTGTAATTAAATTTTAATTCTAATCAAAAGATTGAGCTGGATCATTGTATGAGAAAATACAGGCATGAAAGCATGCCACTCAATGCCAGTATTTCATAACTGCCTTTCAGAGACACACAAGAGGGGTTAAAAAAGCACATGAAAAGTAAGAGGGAGGGTCTCTCACAACCTGGAGTCTCATTGTCAGGGACATTCAGGCTGAGTTTTTTATAAATACTGCCTCAGCAGGCAGGGCAGTCAGAAAGTGGTCTGTGTCCACATGATTCTGGGTAACTTCCTGTACCCTGGCACAGAGAAGGCCTTGGGGAAATAGGCTGCTATTCTCTTAATAGTGTATGGTCTATCCCGGAGGGACTTGGCACAGCCTAAGGACATGGGTGTTTGTTAGAATGTCTGTTGAAGAGTTGCTCTTCCTGCAAAAATCAGGGAATATTTTAGCAGTTACTTATATGTCTCTGTAATTATTAATTTTTCATTAAAACATCTGGTACTAAATCAAAGCTTTAATAAAAGAACATGGATAGCAAATCCAGCTGAGAAAATTAGACTATTCTAGAATAATAGCTGACTTAAACTCTCTTCATGTGACTTTTTTTCCAGATTAGTATCAAAAAGCCAGAAGGAAAGAAGTAAATGGCAATTCAGCATGTGGGGCTTGGGTTTTTTTTTTTTTCCCTAAATGTCATCCTGAATTCCAACACTTTGCTATTCATCATGAAGATCTTGATTTCCTGTCCAATTAACAGAAGGTTTGTTGGTTGAAGGCTTTAGAAACAGGACCTCTTTTTAAATTTGTGTGCTTGGTTTTACTTTTCCTTGACTTTTATTTGAAGTTTGGAGAAACCAAACTTCAAATGGACATTTCTGGTAATGAAAATAAGGGGTACATAAACTTCAAAAAACGAGGAGATTTTATTCTTGACCCAGAATTAGAAACACAGATGTACTTTTGTGGAATACCTGATACCACTGTGCTCTTGACTGGCACTTAAGCCTTCTGTTGCATCTCTACAAGCTTCTTCAAATGGAAAATCTGAAATTGTTTCAGGGAATCATAGTAGTCATGTAACAGGTTAGGATATAAGATTCCTCTGGGAATCGTATGATTAAAGGAGACATTTGAATAACTCACCTAATAATACCTAGTGTGTTAAAAGGCAGGAGAATTCAGACTTAGGGAAATGTAGCTACTGTGATACTTCTTTGTCCATTTTATATTCTCAGTCTCACAAAATTTCCTCATCTGTCTTGGTAAGTGTAAACTGACTATCTGCTTTGTACTGTAACTGTAACTTTGCAATCTCATTTTCTTCTTTCATCACATTTTTTGCCTTAGTGCAGTTAATAGCCAAAATCCACAAACGACACATGAAAAAAAATACTTTAATATGGCATAAAGGGTGGAAATACATGTTTACTATTACAATTCTTTAGTCCTGATATTGGATCACTTCTTAATGGATTTTTTTTGTAATTATATAGTAGAATTAATACTCCTTAAAATTAGAAATCAGTGATTACCAGAGAACTCACTATATTTCAAATATTTGTCATCTGATGGTCATATTGAAAACCACAGTTGAATTCAAGTAGGATACCAAAGAACCTCAAAAGGATTAGGAGAGATGAAAAAAAAACCCAAACCAGTTGGACAAGAAGAGCAATCTCTAGACCTGTGTGCAACACAGGAGGTATTCATTAATAGTGAGAAGTGGTCAGAGTTTGTTTCCTCCTTCCTGACAGACTTTTAACTTTCTTTTCAGAATTTCATGTCAATTTGAAGTGAAAAAAAAAATAGCCAGTCTTAACATCAGAACTGGGAAAGCTAACAGAACTTTCTTTCCAGACTTTCACAAATTAGAGACATTTGCATCTTTGGCTGTTGCAAACTTGGCTGTTTCTTCTGCATGGTTTCCGCAACCAGGTATTCATATATATTTATGAATATAATACATATAAATATATATTAATATATAACAAATAATTCTCCCACCTGTACCTGAGGTGGAAATTGTGATCTTGTATTTGGCAAAGTTATCCACTGTCTTAGCTAGTGATGACAGCTTCCAATCAAGTTCATTGTGTGCTGGCTCACATCCAAATACTCTGAGTATGTACAGGAACTCTACTCATTCCATTTTGAACATACCCCAAGTTGTTTTAAGTGAACCACATTATCTACTGATCAAGGGGCGTAGACGCACAGCACAGTAAGAGGAAGTATTACACCACAAGAATCACCCCAGCCTAGGTTGCCATCATTGTTCAAGACCAACTGTGGGTATGTTGAACTGTGTCAGATTTCCCAGTGGATGTCTGATGTGTGTCAGCAAATAAGCAGCAGCAATCATTCCTGCAGGACTGAACAAGGAGTGGAGCTTCAGAAGAAACGGATAAGCCGTAACCTTAACAGCACTGATTACAAGTCAAGAAAACAGAACCTTTTGAAGAATTAAACTGGTCGCACAAGCAGAGTTAGTCACATGATGACAACAAAAGTGGGTCAGTTCCACTACTTTTTGATAGAGGGAGTGGGAAAGAAAAGCTTTGTGGCTTGGTATTTTTATTAGCTGAAATTAAGATAAAGGCTCAAGACACTGAATGAACTGGAAAACAAAAAAAAACAACCAAACAACTGTTGAGGTTTCCAATAGTCTTTCTAGTGCTTTGCATGGGTTTCAGATGGATATTATCTTAGCCCATACACACACTCCTGATCAAGGAATTCTCTAGAACAAAGATTACTTTTTATGCCATGCATCTATCACATTCTACAACTCTAGCTAGTTACAATAAACTTTACTCGTATTTTATAGGATATGTGCAAATGGCATTATTTTGTAACACCAGACACCAGAATATGCCATCTTTCCAATGCGGAAAAAAGGGACTGTAATCTATCATAGAACACTGGAAACTGAAAAAAAAGTATGGGATATTTTTTACCTAATTCCTAATTATGTCAATGAGATTCAAAACTCTGCTTATTACCTGGGTTTTTGAAGCACCTAATTTTAACACTGACTCATGGAATTATTTAGATTGGAAAAGAACCTTAAATTCATCAAGTCCAACCATTAATACAGTACTTCCTGAGCAGCTGCTGATAATACTTGATAACCCTTTCAGTGAAAAAGTATTTCTGAATATCCAAGAATGAACCTCCATTGGCACACTTTGAGGCCATTTCCTCTTGTCTTTCACTTGTTACTTGCAAGAAGAAACAGCTTCTTCTTAACCCATCTTGCTACAATCTCCTTTCAGGTAAAGAGTGATAAGGCCCCTCAGCTGCTCCTCATAAGATAACTCCCTGCACCAGCTTCATTGCTTTCTTTGGACAGTATCTTTCCAGAGACAAAGAACAAATTTTTATATCGTTCTTGATTTCCTCTCCCTTAGCTGGGAATTCTGTGTCTTACAGTCTTACAGTCTTACATGTAGATGCCCATTTTGTGTTAGCATAAGACACTGAGCAAAGATGTAAGAGATCTGTGTTGTGATGAGAAGAGAATAAATCCCCAAATTTCTCTCTTCATAGCATCTATGGCATTATCCTTGATCTCGTACCCTTCTCTGGAACATCAGATATGGACTGTGATGTGGTTGCCTACAATTGCTCTTAGCTGCACAGCTCACCTCGTAGTTTTAACTGGGAAGAACAAAAAGGAAAATGCAGGAATGTAAAACTTGTTAGGCTTTCTCAGCTGTGTTTAACTGTTTATATTCTCCTTATATCATGTAGTACATGGTACTTGGTCTCTTCCTACAAGGTATATTTGTAATGGAATGCATTCACAGTAGCTGAACACTACTGTGCCAGAATCTTCAGCGGTTATCAGTTTAGCTGTGTCAGAGGACCTGCTTTTCTGAAAGCCCTGATCTTTAAAATTCAAGTTGCTTTCAGGTATTTTAGGCTGTACAGTACAGAATTGATATGGACAACTGCTTTTGAAAATCTTAGTGGAAGTTTTCACCTTCTACTCTCAGCATGTGTCTTTGACGTAAATAAATTGGACATATATCAAAAATAAAGGAAAAGTAATAAAAGATTCACAACATGTACACATTGAAAAGTCACAATGCTCTGCTTTCAGAAGGGAATAAGCAACAGAGTGCTTAGCGCCAGTGCAGAAGATTGGAGTGCTACTGATTCTGTCTGTCCATATTATCCATATCCTGGGCACAGTCATGCACAGAGCATCCCAGTTCAGCACCTTTCACCTCTTGCAGGATGGGTTTCCAACAAATCCAAACTAGCTGCAAACCAAACCTACTGATCTTGATTCTTCTGTTCAGATCTTCAGCAACATGACCTCTCCCAAAAGAAGTAGGCTCCTCATCTCCAACATTTCCCATTACTTTGACACTAATGTCCATTTAGTCTCCACAGAGCCTTTACTATTCCTGCAAAGCTTTCTGAGGAGGGAAGTGCCAATGAATTATCTGCATACTGAGACCCTACTCCTCTAATGAACTCCTTCACAGCCACAGGCCTCTTCAAGGACAGGAAGGCCTCTTCACAATGTCACTGGAGATTCTGAGCAGCAAAACTGGCTGAAGCAGGCAGATTATGGGCTGAGGCTTCTCCTCCCATCTCATCTCTCTGCATAGCATTTGTCTCTCCGCTGGAAAGCCTTGAGGCAGGGTTCACTCAGTAACAAGAAAAAATTTAATCTTGTTTATGTAATATGTGAGATCTGTGAGAGAGAAATAACCAAAAGGGGCATAAACTTGTTTCTTCTGCACCTTTTACTGCAACATGCTCAAACACCATTAGAACATTTACAGAAAAATCACATGAAGAGATGCACTAATGCTGTCGTAAGAGTAATTAACTCTCAATGTAGTTGCTTCTAGCTGTGTTGGTACTAGTATAAACCAGAGTCTGTCCATATGTTCACACTTCAATACACTCATGCTCAAACATGATTCAAGCTCTTCAGCATTTTGTTTCAGTGAAACCAACTATAGACATGCTGGTAAGCTTATCATAATCTGAAAGCATTTACTGACGGGAGACAACTCAAATTTATTTAATGTGACATTTCCAGAATGTACATGGGATTTTAAGCAATGTGCATAAAGGAAATCTAGTGATGCAGAGAACAATGAAAATAATTTAAATTGGACATGAATTGGACCTAAGGTGCCTTCCAGTTGCTATTACTACATGTGGTCAGTATTGCAAGCAAAGATGTCTGGTAATTTCAGCAGTGGTTGTGCTGCAATATTCTCAAAACACTGAGTCTTTGAGGAGCTATGACTCATTGAACCACAGCTGTCTGAGAACTTTCTGAACATCAGCATAGGATAAGATCCTTTCTAGCTCTCTTGGGATACAGTCAAATCATCACTTTAAATTCCCAAGGGCATGTCTCAAAGGGTTTTTACTATAATAATTACTATTGAAGATATGTTTTCTTTTAGCTGAAGATCTCAGTATTGTTTCTCACAGTTTTTTAAACAAATATTTGTAACTGCTAGGAAAGTCAACCTTTTCCTCCCTGGTAAAGGCCAGAAATGCAACTATCTCATTCCTTGCACCTACTTTCTTCTAGGTATGTCAGACACAGGAGTCACTCTTTATGGCTAATTTTTCTAAGAATTCAAAACTAGGAGGGATTTGAGACCCCTTAGGTATTTTATGGATGAACAGAGATACAATCTGGACTGAAAAACTGTGGGAAAGTTCAGTACCAAACAGCTGAATGTTGTACAGTCTTGTTCAGATGTATGGCCCTGCCACACTAGACTCAGGTTTCAGCCACACAAACATGCAATCAGAGATAAAAATGGGTAAAGAATTGTCCTTTTACTAGGTCTGTGTGACACCAGGTACTGCAATGTCTTCGGTAGTTGTTTTCTTAGCAGAAAAGTTGGGCACAGATCGCTGTTGTTACACATGGTGCCTCAGGTATTGAACTAGGATCCAAATCACAGTCACTTCACTAATGTGAGACTTGACCCCAAAACACCTCCAGCTTGAGAAAACAAACAACATCTTTTTTGCAGTCAACTGGAACACAGATGACAGCAATACCTGGTACATGGCTTAACAGGATTTTTGATTGTGCTTCACTCCAATGCGACACGCCAATGACTGGCGACACCCTGGGCTGAATTAATGCCAACATTATAAAATTCTGCATCATACTCAGGCACTTTTCATGAGCTACTGGCAGGTGCCCTGACTGGAGGGCTGCAGTTCCTCACAGCCTGCACGATCAGGCAGCTTATTCTTCCATATGCTCCTGTGGGCTGTATTTGTCCCAACCGTGCATCTCCTACAGCAATCCCACAGCCTGTAGTTCCCCAACAGCCCTCACTTTAAAAGCTCTTAATAGGATGGCAGTCACCACTGAAGCTGTGAGATCATCCAGCAATTTCAACTAGATTGCTCAGATGCATATAAATTGATGAGACCGTCCCACCTCAACGACATGGTGCCTCNCCGCGAAACCGGGGATCCGCAGCCCGGAGATGCGGGCGCGTGTCCCCGGGAAAAGCGCGGATCCGGGGCCCCCGCAGGGGAAAGGGGCGCACGGGCACTGTCCAGAAGAACGGAGAGTGGGGCGTGCGTGAGCGGGGGACTGCCAGGCAGACCCTCCACACCTGTGTAACAAATGAATGGCCTGAAGTGTCAGGGCGGGTTTAGGCTGGATACTAGGAAAAGTCACCTCACCGGGAGGATGGCTGGAACGGGCTCCCTAGGGAAGCGGTCACAGCACCAGCCTGCGACGGTCCAGGAAGCATTTGGACAAATGCCCTGGGGCGCATGGATGCT
>WBMY01008038.1:105990-128620 GCA_013397315.1 Donacobius atricapilla | reverse complement strand
GTCTTTTCCAACCTAACTGGTTCCGTGATTCTGTGAAGGCAGACCTGCGTGCGGCCCCGCAGAAGCCCCGCGGCCTGCCCGGCGCCGAGCCGGGGACTGCTCGGCCCTCGGGCCCCCGNTGTGCAGGAATAAGAGTTGGACTCGATGATCCTTGTGGATCCCTTCCAGTTCAGCACTGGAGTCATCATATTCTGTGGTTCATGGTGTATCAGTATTCTGGGGAAGCACGGGGGTGATCCCTCGCACCAGGAAGGGGCCTGGTGAAGACATCAGCCACACTCTTGGGGGGAGTGGTGGGAGGCATTGTGCAGGGCAATGGATGCTTTTCCACCCTCATAGAGGCATTTGAGGATGTCTGAGGGACTCGGTTTGGGGTTTGGTCACCTGCACTGGGCTCTAGGAAGAGGCCCCGAGAGTGTGAACACACAGGCGAGGTAGAACCGGTGGCTCAGCTGATGGGTAGAGGAGGGTGGTGGGAATACACATGCTGGTACGGGGTTTGGGAAGAGTTCAGGGCAGAATATCCTGCATGCCAAACAGCAGAATATCCTGCATGCCAAACAGCAAAGCAAGTGAGAAGATGAAATTGCCCTCAATACATGGGCATAGACCAAGTGTAGAGACCGGGAATATTCCAGGGTCTTTGATTTTATAACCCAGTGTTTCAGAAGTGTGAATGTAGAATGTGGAATATACAGGTGGCGTCATTTGTTTGTGAAACAGTCATTGAGGGGCATCTCATGCTCTGGGGACTGCTAACAGAAATAGTAGCTACTTGGCTGCTATAAAGTCTGGCCCAGAATTTCCCAGTGTTAAAAAGTCCTTGAATCTGTAATAGTCGAAAAGCTTTAGGATGGGATATAGAAGACCAAAGCACATGGAGAATAATTATTTTAAGTAGTCCTTCATTGAAGACTGGTTTATTTCTTCTCCTTTCTGCTGGAGATTGCTAGTCCCTAGAAGGAAGAAGAGGTAGACCTTGGAACAGGAGGATCCCCTAACTAGAGAATTCTATGTAGAGCAAACTCAATATATCATTGAACATCTAGAAACTAAGAGGCAAATGTTAGTGACAGTTACGTCAAATAATTTTGGTGAACAGTTCTGAAAAGAGATTACTTGTTTGCAAAGGCTGATGATAAATTCTAAAACCACAGAGATAATAAAATTTTGTAGCTAAGGCATCACAGCTCTGCTTGAAGGAATTTGCTGTTAATGGCTGAAGGGACTTGGCCATTACTTGTTGACAGTGAATACCATCTGAAAATACAGAATTATTTTTGCATTTAGGCTCAGAAAAGGTCAGAGTCAGGATAGAATAATGTCTGTTACTAAACTGTAATGTAGCAATACATCACATGTTTCTTTAGGAAACATCCGAGTTATCCTAGAAAACAATAAGCCACTTTAATTAATGGCAAATTTCAACATGCAGTTGATACCTATATTGCATTGTAACCTACCTTAGGCTAGGTTAAATATTTTTGTTCTTCAGATATGCAGGTGTTTAAAATGAAGAGCAATAGAAAACCTGTCTGCACCAAGGCCAATGCATGCCTCACTTGGCAGCTTTTGAAACTACTGTGTTACAGAGTTTTAAGGCAGTACTGGAAATAATTCTGCTTTGAAATGTAATGTTAAGTTGAAATGGACAAATACCAGGAATTGCTTTTGATTCCAGTAAATTCAGACAGATTTAGAGTGTCTCCACATCTACCTCTAAAATTATTTCATGAGACCATTTTTACAGCCAAATACCAACTGTAATTAAATGTGGTCTTCATGGCTGGTAAGATGTGTGGGCTAGTGGTTTGGTGATTCTGTTGGTTCTGTAGTTATGGTGGAAAATGAGATTTTATTTTTTCTCAACTTAGAGACGTACTGTTTTAGGAGATGGTATGTTCTGTGTCTGGATGGAAGGTTTTTAGGGTTTTAGACAGTGCTTGAAGAAAAAAGGAGGACAGAATTATTCTGCTTCTTAAAAGCCTGCTTTGCATAAATAAAAAGAAACTGTTTTGTCAGAGGGGTCATGGTGGTCCTAGCCCAGACAGTTAACTTGGAGTTAACAGACTTCGGATAAGTTTACTTGTCACTTCCTTATTTTGCAGTTTTTTACTTGGGCTTCTTGTTTTATATAATATAGAATGTGTATGCCGCAGTGGCCAACTTGAAGAATTTTGTGAGAGGTTTGCCTCTAGTTACACTAATATTATTCATGCAGTTTCAAAGACTGCATGTATAGGTGTGTCAGAAGTGGCATTCACAACTTGATCACCGTTCTATTTTAATTAGTGGCTGGTTTTACATAAATAATGAGAGGACATCCTGCTCAGAACCACCTCCAAAGAGAGATTGTTTTAGAAATGAGGAAAAGCAGTGGGTCTGTTAGACCTGAGTCTGGCTAAGGTCACTGCCAGTCGCAGTTTCGCAGAGCCACAGTGTATTGCAAGTGGACTAGAGATACCACTTTACCTTTGACAACCTGGGATAGATTCCTATCACCCTGATGTTGCTATTACACCAAAGCATTGTTTTCCCATGTGTGATGAAACGTAAACTAATGTCTTAAAAACAGGGAAATCCTGAAAAGTTGCTGAATTTTTTAAATTTCATGAGAGTGTGATGTCACAGTAACCTTTCTTTTAGAACTTTACTGAAAAAATCTGAATGCAATCTAAAGGGAGCATGGAATTGCTAGTATTATCGTGTACTGTCATGCTTTCCTAGCTGGCAAAATCAGTAGAGAGATTCATAACTGCTTTGAGTCAAGGATAAGCAAGCCTTGTGCATTAATCCAGAAAAAGTTCAATCTGCACAGTGGAGCAAAAACCAGACATAACATTCGATTTATACCAAAAGGATGGTACTTACTTAAACTCTTGCTAACGCCTTAGTAATTTCTGTTTGGGAGGAGACGAAGTTTGGGTTATTTTGGGGTTATTATAGCTGTATCCTTTTTTAATAGGTTTATTTGAACCTAATACTGTATTATTGATTTTCTTAATGTACTTTGGCCTATAAAAGGGTGTGTAAGGCTTTAGAAGTAAATGTTTAACTTGCTTTACCTCACCAAAATGTGTTTAATGGAGATATAAAAACTGTATTAGTGAAAAACTTTTTGTTTACAGAGTCTGTCTGTGGATGCATCTGAGCAATTTGTTCCATTCTGTAATTTGGAATATAAGATTTTCTTTCTTTCATTTACTAAGGCAGAATAATTTTTCTACTTATACAGAGGTTTCCATCAGAACGGGGAGAAGTAATTTTACTGTTTAATTACAGTTGAGCTTCATAATACTTAAATATTGTTTATACAGAAATCTATATGCTATTTGTAGAAATAGAAGAATTAAAATCGAGTTTTAACTAGAAATAAATATATTTCTATTCTAAATTTTGGAAACAGAATTTATTTGTTCTGTGAGGTACTAGGTATCCATTATCAGTGGAGTAGTTACTGTGTATCTACACTTGTGTATACTGTTCATGAAGTGTATGCTTGCTATAAGTATATATGCTGTAAGTGTATATTTGCTGTAAGTAAATTACTAGTATTAATGATACACTTTTTTTTTTCCTCTGTTATGTCAGGAGGTGTACTTCAAGAATCTTTCAAAACAGAAACAAAAGGAAGTCATGGAAAAGAATGGAAACAACCACAAACTTCGTGTTTGTGTTGCTACTTGCAACCGTGCTGACTATTCAAAATTAGCTCCCATTATGTTTGGTATTAAGGCAGAACCACAGTTTTTTGAGCTTGATGTCGTAGTACTTGGTTCCCATCTGATTGATGATTATGGGTAAGGTGAATTTTTATCTACCAATATGTTTTTGAGGTGTTAGCAATGATAATATGAACATTAGGTAAAAAAGAAATCTTTGCATCATGAGTGTACACAACAAAGTTTTATTTTTCTTCCTGAATTTTATTTTGCAGCTCCCTATTGTCTGGCGTTTTCACCCCGACATTCCCCTAATTAGGGGTTTTCTGTCTCTCAGAGTCCCGTACCAGGGTTTAAAAGATGAGCTGGAACCTGTGGCTCAGTCTGCAAAGGTGTTTATTTCTGATCTTAAGGTCTTACAGCAGTCTCAGTGCACCAAAGAAAAGCAGCTACAGGAACATGGACAGAGAGTCCAAGGTCGTTTTTAAAGATTTCTAATCCAATTAACTCTAAAAACATACTATATTTACAGTTTTGTGCCAATTATTGTCACGTATTCTAGACACACAATTTCTACATCAAATCCATCCCACCAATGTCTCTGTGCCAACGTCACAGCAGGAGATGGAGCAGATGAAGAAGAAGAAGAAGATGAGACAACGCCTGAAATTCTCCATCTTGCCCTGATCTACTTCCATCCTAAAAACCCAAAACTACAAATTTTCACCCCATGACAAACTAAACTACTATCTATTTTAAGTCTTTGTAGTTTTCAATTCATCTCTGAGTGTTGGAAGTTTTTCCCATGGACTGAGGTCAAAGGCAAAGCTTTCCTGGGGTCCCAGCCAGGGTCTTGAACTCCCCAGGGCAGTTCGAGGGGTTTTCCACATGCCCTGGACTCCAACACTTACGAGATTGCATATTTCTGGGATTTTTTTCAGCCTATGTTGGAATTCTAGAAAATTATGTGCAAATGCTGCAGTTGAGATCCTTAACAGGATCACAGACTGTATGAAGTGAGAAATTCATGTCCTGCATTTTCCCCTGAAACCTGGTGATTGTCAAATGGAAATGTGTTACAGTTTTTTAATTTTCTTGGAGAAAAGAGCCTCCTCAGTCATTTTAAACTGCAGCTCTTCTGCTTTACAGTTACGGGAGAAAGTACTTATATATTGCATATCCCAGGAGAACACTATTCGTTCTTACTTCCAGTATTGTGGAGACAGGAAAGTGTGGTCGTATGTTTCTGACAGTTGGGTAATAAAATGGTAGATATATGGTTATCTGTGGTATATGAGTAGGTGGGAGAGAATAGAGTCCCTGTACATAGCTCTCCATGTATAAGCAGTCAAATCGCCTGCCCAGGAGGCAAGTCAAATAGATATGAAAACACACATTTTGGAAAACAAAGTTAGACTTCAGCTTATGTCTGCAGTATATCAGTATTGTTGAACTTTTAGAAATGTATGAGCATATCTTCAAGTAGAGGTACTTTTTGGACTTTACAATGAAAACTTGGCATTTTATAAGCTGAGACAGGAGGAAGTTGCATTATCTCAAACTATTAAGACAGGATGTTCCACTGGTGACTGTTCTCTTTGTGCACATTATAGCGCTCTGTTCCTTGCTTTGTACTGGACATTGTTTCCATCCAGTAACATGGCAGGGTGAATTCATCATCACAAAACTAACCTGATTCAAAACAAAACCAGACAAGAAAAAACAGTTGAACTTCTTGACAGGTTAGTATGCTGAATTGCACCCTGTCTGATTGGAGAAATAAAGTAATCCCATTTCATTTGCTAAAAAGGACAAACATGGCCCTGATTCCTCTATATCACATAAACCTTTGCTGTCTGCAAGACTTGTGCAAAGTAATACAAAATACTACTTTTCCAGCTCCAAGGTGTTTAACATTTATCTCTGTATTGTGAATGATTTGTAATGCACAAAGCAAGCAGTAGAGATTTTGATCTGGCAAATGTTTTTCAAGTTAGTTACTTTGTGGTAAGTATTCTAAAACCCAGGTACTCCGTGGGGTTTTTTCAGGGCCTAGCCCTGCACCCCTTAATCTAGAAAATGAGTGGGTCCTCAGAAGATATATGTTCTAGTGATGTTAATGGAGTGATCAACAGTAGCAGAAGTCAGATGACAGGGATCCTGTGAGGTGTCTTTACTGAAATGCCTGGAGGATCATAAAAGAAACAAATCACCAGAAATGCACAGTCTTGTTTGTCCCCTAGATTCTCACACTTCAGGATGCAAAGAATACAGAAACAAAGAGAAAAAAGTTTTCTGAGATAAAGGTACATAATCAGGAAAATGGTAGGTCTGTGCAGGATATTTGTAAACTTCATGTTTATGCAATACAAATGTGAGCCCCTTTACTCAGTAAAATAAGAAATATTTGCCTTAGAAAATACAGAATCTGAAATAATATATGCTACCTGCAGGATGTTTTCTTTAAACATATAGGCCTCATCTTTGCATCGCATCTGTTGTATTTGTACAGTTGTCCACAGAAAAGTAAATAAAGATACCCTTTCTGACGGGAAATCATGCCACGTCTATTCTCTGAAAGGCTCTCTGGACACATGAACAAAGAATTTGATTTCTGAGGATTTCCAGAATATGTTCAGCACAGTTCCTCCTTAAAGGTGTCTAGAAAGAAATAACACCTCCTTAAAGATGTTTGGAATATTAGGGAGGATCTTCACATGAATGAGAATATTCTGTTAAAATCTTAAAAACTACTTTCCTCAGTGAAGAAGATGTGAAAAGCAGGTCTTTTTTCAAACCCCAGTACAGCTGTTGTAATTCATGTTTATTTTGTGAAGCAATATTGCTGTAAAATCCAGTTGTATTTACTGTAATAACCCTTTTTCTCTGACCTTCAGTAATACCTATCGTATGATTGAACAAGATGATTTTGATATTCATACAAGATTACACACCATCGTGAGAGGGGAAGATGAGGCAGCTATGGTGGAGTCAGTGGGCCTTGCATTAGTCAAGTTACCTGATGTCCTCAACCGCCTGAAACCTGACATAATGATCGTTCATGGGGACAGATTCGATGCTTTGGCCCTGGCCACGTCTGCAGCCCTGATGAACATTCGCATTCTTCACATTGAAGGTGGGGAAGTCAGTGGGACCATCGATGACTCCATCAGACACGCCATAACCAAACTGGCCCATTACCACGTGTGCTGCACAAGGAGTGCAGAGCAGCACTTGATAGCCATGTGTGAAGACCATGACCGCATCCTTTTAGCAGGCTGTCCCTCATATGACAAGCTTCTCTCTGCCAAAAACAAGGACTACATGAGTATTATTCGCATGTGGCTAGGTGAGGAGGTCACTTTTTATGTTTTTCTCACATACCTTTCAACATTAGACAAACTCAGTAAGTAGGTTATCAGTCAAAAAGTAATACATTTTTTTAAAGTACCTGGTATTTCTTTCTTCATTTGCTTTCATTCTGTATTCTACCACAGACAGCTGAAAAGATTCAAATATATTTTACTGACCACTTCTGGACCTTCTGCCGAGTCAAAAAAATAACTCCTTAAATGGGTAATTTCTCTGAGCTGAGCCATTTAAACACAAAACAGTCTTACATGAGCAGTTACTTTGGTGTAATAGAGTGTTGGTTAAATAGAATCAAAGCTGTTCAGGCCTATTATAAAAAAATCAAACAGAATTTCTATTATGAACCTTTTCTTGAGGAATGCAGTGCAACAGGACAAAATGCTCCAAAAGCTTTCGGTGTTTCATACTCACTGACTTACAAATAATTCCTGTAAAGAGTGAGGTTTTATGTTTGCTCTTTATCTTTGACAGAGCAGTCTCCTGTACAGCTACCATGTGTAGTTTGAAGCTAGAATCTTTTTCAATCACTATGTTTTGCAGATAAATGTGTATCAAATATACTACAACAAGTATGGCTATTTTAAAGCAGTGGAAATTAAGTTTTTGCTTGAGAATGGACAACTGACAGAAAATCTGAGTGGCTTCAGGAGTTATTCCAGATTATAGTGGTGTGAGAACAGTCTCTTGATCCTGGTGTAGTCTTGGAAAGCTTCAGAAGTAGGCTTGCAAGTTAAAAGTTTGTGGACATTTAAATAGTGGTCTCTAAAGTTATTGCTTAGAGAGGCAAATAACAGGCTACCCTGTAACTCCCTTGACTTTTATTCTAGTATTGATCCCTATGTATTGGATGTATCCCATTCAGTGCCTTGACTTTTCAGGCTTTCACATCTGTAGTTCCAAAAGTATGTTCTTCCTTCCTCTTGCTATTCTATGCCAATTGAAAAAAAAACTTTTCTTGCCCTCCATTTGGACAGGTGAAGATGTCAAAACCAGAGATTATATAGTTGCTCTGCAACATCCTGTAACCACAGATATTAAACATTCCATAAAGATGTTTGAGCTGACACTAGATGCACTCATCTCCTTCAACAAGAGAACACTTGTTCTATTCCCTAATGTGGATGCAGGTGGGTAGAATACCTTCATTACAGAGTGACACACAGCAAACAGACTGTCTTCAAAATACTGCTTTTATCTCAGGTCTTCCATCCAGATGGAAATAGCTGGGTGGTGTCAGCCTCACGGGTGCATCTGCTGCAGCTCCATGTTAACATTGCTGGAGGACATTTCAGCTTTTCAGTGTGGGAAGGAAAATGAGGAGAAACCACATAACATGTAGGAGCAATATTAGTGCTTCTTAAATTAACTTAAAACTACAAAGATACTTTTGCAGTGAATTCTCGTATCAAACTGTGGCATATGTGCTGAGCTATGTGATTTACAGTGCAAGGATGAAAAGAGAACAAAAGCTGTTCAGAGCTGGCAACTCAGTGAATGACTGGTTACTAGATTCTTTGCGTGTCTGGACTTTGATTTAAAAGTAGAACTTAAATCATTTATTCTACTTTGGTTTTCTATAGGAAGCAAAGAGATGGTTCGTGTCATGAGGAAGAAGGGCATTGAACATCATCCCAATTTTCGGGCAGTAAAGCATGTGCCATTTGACCAGTTCATTCAGCTAGTTGCTCATGCTGGTTGTATGATTGGTAACAGCAGCTGTGGTGTCAGAGAGGTGGGGGCATTCGGTACACCTGTCATCAACCTGGGGACACGTCAGACAGGAAGAGAAACAGGTACGTGTTTGCTTAACTCTCTAATGTTTTGTAATGCAGGACAGTGTATCACAGGTGTCACCGTTGCTTTAGTGGAAGCAAGGGGAGTCACATAACTGATGAAAAGTAATGTCAATCTGATGGGCATCTTTCCCTCACAGAGCAAATAAAACAAATTTTTTTTCATTTCTAAAGCAGCTCATACTCTAATGCAATTTGAGGATCTGATGTGTCCTGTTAATTTTTGTCATCTAGGTGAAAATGTTCTTCATGTTCGTGATGCTGATACACAGGATAAGATTCTTCATGCGCTACAGCTGCAGTTTGGGAAGCAATATCCATGGTGAGTACATTCATCTTAATTCATCAGGGGGGATGTTAAAGCAGTAGAGTAAAAGGCATTTAGTCTAAGGTGTTCCATCATATTTGACTGGAGAGCTTTTAATGCACTGATCTGAGGTTACAAATGATTTTTCATTTCAGAACCATAATGCAGTGTCCAGTATACAGTAGTATTTATAGAGCAAAATGTTTCTAGCACTAGCAATGTTTCAATACAAATAGTCATTTAACATCCAACAGGAAGTCAAGAGGACAAAATTTGTATGAACTTAGATCAATGTGATTGAGAGAGCTTGTTCTTTAGGAGCAGCAGAGGGGAGAATCTGTCTGCCTACTCCAACTTGTGCCTGAAGGACACTTTTTCACGTGGGTACAAATGACACTGAGAGCCAAAAAATGGGCAGGATCAAGTAAGATTATAAATCCATTTTAGTGAAAAACATCACCACCCAAGTCACCTCCTCATGTATCCTACCAGTTAGAGAAATCAGGACAGCCAGAGGCAGACACATCCTGCAGATCAATGTCTGGGTTTGTGGCTGCTCCTGTTGAAAAGACTTTGGCTTTTATAACAGTGGGTTGTGTTTTTATGATTTTTATCCTGTCATAGGATTCCCCTGGCTAAAAAGGGCAGAGAGTCTTTGGCAGCACACTGCCCAGTTTGGTGCAATGGGCTTTAAAAGGACTAAAGGAGTGGGGACCAAATTCTGCCATTGCTTCCTCCTGAGGAGCAGGTCATAGCAACCAATGCAGAGACAGATGTTCCTTGGCTACAGCTCAGATTGGAGCTCTGTCTTGTTTTGAGGCAATTTAAAGAGGTGGGCACTCTGAAATAAGTAGCCTTTCCCTTGATTCTGACCAATTCCCTTTCCACTTATAAGGAACAAGACAGAAGTAGATGTAAGTGAAAAAACAACAGTTTATTAACAAACAGGATGCCCACAGGCAGGGGGGGAAAAGTAAGTAACTGCTAGATACCAAACTGCTGAATCTCACAGCCCCACGGGAACAAAGAGAGACCCAAAATGCCAGAAAAAACTGTTTCCAAAGTGGTGCCTTCCAGAGGCAGCCGCATGGCTGAAGGACAAAGGGAAAGTGGCATCACACCCTTCCCTTCCAAGATGGTGCCTCCCAGGTGACCACCACACATTTGCAGGAACAAAGAGGCAAGATGGTGACAACTCCCACCGAGAAGGCAGGAGTCTGCAGAGCAGTTCTGGAGGTAGATGGAAACTTGCTGGTTCATGTGGGGTCCATGTTGCTGCTGCCACTTCCTCCTGCTGTCCGTGGGCTGTGCCGGTGCTGCTGCTATGCTCTGCACCATGGCTGTAGGTTGGGGTGATGGGGAAGGACCAGTCGATCAGTGCTGGCACAGGGTGCCTGACCCTGACTTGCTGGATTTTTTGCTGCCAGCAGACCTTGCAAAGTTCACTTTGAAACAGTTTCTAATGGCAAAATGCAGTTTTTAGAATGGCAAACCCAAGGCTGCCGCAAAAGGGAGAGGCTCTGCTCCCATAGTCTTCTCTCCTGGAGCAGCTCGGACTGGAGTGGGGCCTGCCCCTCTCTGTGGCAGCAGGAAGGCACCTGTGGATTTCAGCCCAAAAATGCCAAATGGAGTCCCTCTGAGAGAAGGGAGGGGGGAAAAATGAAAAGAGAACCTAAAAAGAGAACCTCTGCCAAAACAAAGATGAAACAGCCCACAAAGCAAACACCATGCACAAAAGGCAGGAAACTGCCTGGGCATGACAATATTAAAAATGCCTGCAGTCACCCCACCACCCGCCACACACACACAAGGGCCCCAGCTGCAGGGTCTGGAACAGACAGGAACAATTTTTGGGCACAGATAGATATAGAATACAGTAACATTATGGATACTTCAGGATAGGATCATAGGGCAGAACACAGCAAGGGTTTTTATGACTGTGGTGTTTTTGACTCTCACATCCCTTCAAGCAACCTGGTTGCTTGATCCTCAGTGAAGTGCCTGTATACCAATGCACACAGCAAGTGGTATAAACAAGATAATCTATAAACTAGAAATCTATGTCAGGTTGCGGGGCCATGATCTCATTGGGATTATGGTGACATACCTGGAATGTTGTCATGGATGGCTGTGTATTTTTTAGAGAGGACAGGTCAGAGAAGCAAGGTGATGGAGTTGCTCTTTGTGTGAGCGAGCAATTGGAATGTATCAAGCTGTACTCAGGGACAGATGAACAAGTCGAGAATTTATGGATGAAAATTAAGGGACAGGCACTGTCAGTGGGTGACACTGTTGTGGGTATTTACCAGAGGCCATCTGATGAGGAGGAGGAAGTTGGTGAGGCTTTGTGTGGGCAACTGAAATAGCCTCACAGTCACAGGCCCTGGTTCTCCTGGGAGACTTGTACTTGATATTTGTTAAAAGTGACAACACAGCTTGGCAGGAACAGGAAGTTCAGGAAGTTCCTGCAGATCAGTGAAGATAATTTTGAGGCAGAGGTGGAAAAGCCAGTGAGGAAAGATGTGTTCTGGACCTTGTACTGACAAACCAAGAGATACTGGTTGAAGATGTGAAGGCTGGGGACAGCATTGGCTGCAGTAACCATTAGAAACTCAGAATCTTGCATTGGAGAAGCAAAACAGCAAGCACACTTAGAACCCTAAACTTGCAAAAAGCTGGCTTTGCCCTCTTCAAGGACCTACTTGGAGGAATATGATGGGTTAGGACTCCAGATAAGGAGGGTGTCCAAAGAGCTGGTCATTATTCAAGTATCACTTCCACTGACCTCAAGACCAGTGCATCCTTATGATCCAGAAATCAGGGAAAGAGGGCTGGAGACCTAAATAGATGAGATTTTAGTAGAACTCAAAACAAAAGAAAGAAATTTATAGGATGTGAAATAAGCAACAGGCCACATGGGAGGACTATAGGGACACTGTCAGAATATGCAGGGATGTGTGAAGGAAGGCCAAAGCCCACTTGGAATTCAGTCTGGCTAGGGATATCAAGGACAACAAGAAGGATTTCTCCGAGTTCATCAGCAGCAACAGGAAGAATAGGATAGATGTGTGGCTGCTGCTGGATCATATGGGTATCCTGGTGATGAAAGACAGAGAAGGTAGAATTATTGAATGCCTTCTCTGCCTCAGTCTTCACTGCTGAGAACAGCCCTCAGGAATACCAGACTTCAGAGGTAAGAGAAAAGGTTTGGAGAATGGAAGGCTTGTTTGTAGAGGGTTGCGTTAGAGATCAACTAGGCAGATTTGACACCCATAAATCTACAGGCCTGATGGGCTGCACCCATGTGTGCTGAGGGAGATGGCAAATGTTGCTAAGCCAGACTCCATTATTTTTCCACTATCTTTGAAAAATCACAGAGTGGGAGAGATGCCTAATAATTGGAGGAAAGCCAATGATACTTCTGTCTTCAAAAAGGGCAACAGAGAAGGGCTGGTAGGAGGTGTGGTGGTTGAGAGTCATTTGGGATACAGTGATCATGAAATAATAGAATTCTCAGTAATTGGTGAGACAAGGAGGGGCACTAAAAGAACTTCTACACTGGGCTTCCAGAGGGCAGACTTTGGCCTATTCAAGAAGGTGATTTGGAAAAATCCTTGGGATCCAGCCCTTAAAAACAAAAGGGTCCAGGAAGGATGGAGATACTTCAAGAAATCTTGAAGGCACAGAAGACGGCTGTCCCTATGTGCCAAAAGACAAGCCATTGGGTAAGAGGATTGGCCTGGATGAAAAAAGAACTTCTGAAAGAAGTTCTCCCTTTCTTTAAGGGAGAAAAAGAGGATGTATCACCTTTGGAAAGAGGGGCAGGTAACTCAGGAAATGTTTAAGGATGTGGCTTGGTCATGTAGGAAAAAAACTAGGGAGGCAAAAGCCCAACTAAAACTTAATCTAGCCACTTCTAAGAAGAATAGTAAAAAATATTTTTATAAATACATTAATGACAAAAGAAGGGGCAAGGATAATCTCCATTCATTATTAGATGTGGAAGGGAATTTAGTAACTAAAAATGAAGAAAAGGCAGAGATACTTAACACCTTTGCATCAATTTTTATCAGTAAGACAGTCCTCATGGCAACTGGCCTGAGCTGGTGGATGGGGTCAGGGAGCAAAGTAGTCCCCATGTAATTCAGGAGGAAGCAGTCAGAGACCTGCTGAGCCACTTAGATGCTCAAAAGTCTATGTGACCAGATGGGATCCATCCCAGGGTCATGAGGGAGCTGGCAGATAGCTTGCAAAGCCACTGTCCATCATTTACCCACAGTCCTGGCTCACTGGAGAGGTCCCAGGTTACTGGAGGTTGGCCAATGTGATACCCATCCACAGCAAGGGCAGGAAGGAAGACCCAGGACACTACAGACCTGTGAGCCTGACCTCGGTGCCTGGCAAGATTATGGCCCAGATCACCTTGAGTGTGGTCACATGGCACCTACAGGATGGCCCAGGGCTCAGATGCAGCCAGCATGGATTTAAGAGGGGCAGGTCCTGGCTGACCAACCTGATCTTTTATGATCAAGTGACACCATGCCTGGTGGGTGAAGGGAAGGCTGTGGATTTTGTCTATTTGGACTTCAGCAGGGCCTTTGACACTGTCTCCCACAGCACACTCCTGGAAAAGCTGGCGGCCCACGGCTTGGACAGCAGCACTCTTTGCTGGGTTAGGAACTGGCTGCATGGCCGAGCCCAGAGAGTGGTGGTGAAGGGTGCTGCATCCAGCTGGCAGCCAGGCACCAGTGGTGTCCCTCAGAGGTCTGTGCTGGGGCCAGCTCTGTTTAATATTTTCACTGATGATCTGGACAAGGGAATCAAGTCCACTATCAGTAAATTTGCAGATGACACCAAGCTAGGAGTGAGCATGGATTTGTTAGAGGGAAGGGGGGCTCTGCAGAGGGATCTGGACAGGCTGAATAGATGAGCCAAGTCCAATGATAAGAGTTTTAACAAGACCAGGTGCTGGGTCCTAGACTTGAGTCACAACAACCCCCTGCACCACCACAGGCTGGGGACAGTGTGGCTGGACAGTGCCCAGGCAGAAAGGGACCTGGGGGTACTGGTGACAGCAGCTGAACAGGCGCCAGCAGAGTGCCCTGGTGGCCAAGAAGGCCAAGGGCATCCTGGCCTGGATCAGGAGTAGTGTGGCCAGCAGGAGCGGGACACTGATTCTTCCCCCATACTCAGCATTGGTTAGGCTTTGCCTTGAATGCTGTGTCCAGTTGTGGGCCCCTCAGTTTAGGAAAGACATTGAGATACATGAATTCATACAGAGAAGGGCAACAAGGCTGGTGGTGGGCCTGGAATACAGGTCCTGTGAAGGATGGCTGAGGGAGCTGGAGTTGTTTAGCCTGGAAAAAAGGAGGCTCAGAGGAAACCTTATCACTCTGTACACCTCCATGAAAGGAGGCTGTAGCCAGGTGGGGATTGGCCTCTTCTCCTAGGTGACCAGTGATAGGACGAGAGGACACAGCCTCAAGCTGCTCCAGGGAAAGTTTAGGCTAGATATTAGAAAAGTGGTTCGGCATTGGAATGGGCTACTGAGGGAAGTGGTTGAGTTGCTGTCCCTGGAGGTGTTTAAAAAAAGACTTGATGAGGCACTCAGTGCCATGGTTTAGCTGATAATGTTAGGTCACAGGTTGGACTCGGTCATATCATAGGTCTTTTCCAGCCTAGTTTATTCTGTGATTCTGTTATTTGGGGTCTGGAACATCTCTCTTACAAGGAGAGAGAGAATGTGGAAGCCGGCCTTGTCTAGAGAAGGCAGGACACAGCTGAGAGGGGCGATCTCTTCAGTACATACAAATATCTGCAAGGCAGGTGCCCAGATGATGGTGCCAGGCTCTTCTCAGTGGAGCCCAGCAACAGGACAAAGACTAACAGCCATAAACCAAAACACAAGTTACACCTGAACATGAAGAAGAGCTTTACATTGAGGGTAGCAGACCACAGGCACAGACTGCCCAGATATGTTGTGGAATCTACCTCCCTGGAGACATTAAAATCCCACCTGGATGAGTTCCTGTGTCAGCTGCTCAATAGGACTCTGCCTTGGGACAGGGGTTGGCCTAGATGATCTCCAGGGGTCACTTCCAACTCAAGCTATATTGTGTTTCTGTGATATTGTACTGGATAGCTGATTTGACCTCAGGAGACATAGAATGTCCTGAGTGCAAACTTCCAGGGAAGCTGCAGAATTCCAGCAAGGTGCTTTTCCTTATTCCTCAGCCCTAATGAGTATTGACCCTCAATTCCCTAACATGTAAGTTCTTATAAACTTCAATAGATAATGTTTGTTCAACAAATGACAAGGATAAAAGGAGTGCCTCTTAATAATCCAAACAGAGCAGTAAAACTGAATATTTTAATACCAAGTATCTGACACCATGTATAATATTTTTAGAAACAGGCATGTTGAAAATTGACATGAATGTACTGTTTATTATTATATAGTTGGCATCTGTGTGATAAGTACATCTTTTTTGATTTGTAGCACATGCATAAACTGTCCATACTTTTATTTCTGCTTTATGGTGTGGGTCCCTTCATTAAACTTAATTTTACAGGGGTTTTGGCATCATTAGTTTCCAGTTTTCTACATTCCAGTTTCATATTCCACAATGGAACTAGTGCCAGACTTGAAAGGTCTGTGTGTATTCTTTAAACTACTATCACTATGTACCATATCTCATGACAGACTTTTATAGTGTGAGCTGCAGTATTGGCAGAGTAGCCAGATCATAACATTGTAATGACACCGTTAAATTCTTCTGTCATACCAAGAACTTCATAGATTGCAGTGTTATTTCCAATTACATGAATTCTTTTTTGTGTTATAGCTCAAAAATATATGGAGATGGTAATGCTGTTCCAAGGATTTTGAAGTTCCTCAAATCTATTGACCTCAAAGAACCATTGCAAAAGAAATTCTGTTTTCCTCCTGTCAAAGATAATATCTCTCAAGATATTGACCATATTTTAGAGACGCAGAGTGCTCTGGCAGTGGATCTAGGTGGAACAAATCTCCGAGTTGCAATTGTCAGTATGAAGGTAAATATTCTGTTGTGCTTCTAGTTATTCTGCAAACTCCACTGGGCTTTGGGGATATGGACTTGTGATGCAAAAGAGCTCCAAAACAAAGCAGTCTATTGACTTTTGTTGAGGGATGAAGAAAATAATCTCCCCATCTTTGCTGCCTCTCATACAGTCATGATACAGCTGGCTTACTGGTTTGCTCTTCTAAGACTGCTAATGTTAAACTAGCAATGCCCATTTGCTGATGAAAGGTTGTAGCTGCTTCTTTGTGGGCTGACTACAGACTTTGAAGAATAGAACAACTTTCACATGTGTTGGCTCTCCTTAAAAGGTGTCTCAGTTCAACCTGCAAATTTTTGTAAGTCAAGCAAAATGTGGAAGGCTCCAATAGTAGACATTTTGCTTCCCCACTGCCTTACGCTGCCATGTAATGGACACACATGACCATTCTGAGCAACAACCAGCATCTAGCAAATCAATTTACTGAACTCTGCAGCATTTCAAAGATGTGAGTAAAACTCATGATGTCTTTGGCTTTTATTCTCAACAGTATTGGACAATAACTCCTACTAGTTACACTCCATATTTGCAGGTAACTAGATCAGTTCAATAATAGCTGCCCAGAAGGCAAAATAAGGTGCCTGCAGAAGCATGAAAGGGTTATGTAAAGTGACCTGATATAATCCAGAATATTCACATTCATTTAAAAGACATCTGACAGATCTCCAAGGTCTTAAAGACAGCTTTTAAAAGTGTGATATTTTTGGAAGCAAAATAGACACTACATTTTTTCCTATGACTCAACACAGCCTGGAAAAAATAATTTTTAAAAATTCTGCCCACTTTACAGAGCTCTAAGTGACATTTATGAAAATTGAAATGCTAACAAATCAGAGGGAAAACAATCAGACAATCTGTAATAAAACTTACACAACAGATGTAAGCATTTAACAGCCAGTGGCAGAATATGAGATATAATTTTATTTTCACAAAAAAAGGAGATTGCAAAAAGTCCTTTTAGAAGCTATTATGGCTTCTGATAATACTTGCTGCAGCCTTATCTTCCAAAACAAGTTCTCTGATGCACCTTCCACACTAAAAGTGAAGAAGAAATTAGGCATCCAAAATCCACAGACTTCATTGCTCATGTGATGCTGAGATGGTTGGACCCAGTACTCAAAACCATTGTCAGTTTGGAATTTGCCAAGTTCTTTGGCAACAATGACTCAGCCATGTTGCTTATAGACTGTCTTTGTTACTCCTTTTTACTTAGTTGTATTAATTCAGTGCAGTTCCCTTAGATATATTGTACAGGGAGAATGACACTGATAGGCAGGATACCTTCAGCAGTCTCCTGGCTTAATCCTGCGATATTATCGTTGAATTAAGATCAGTTCCTAAGTACCCATATATTCCAAGCATGTGCCATGAATACTTTCCTTACCACTGCATGACTAGGGTTGAAAATGATCTCTGTGGTTCCTCCCCATCCTGTCCAAAGTATTTACAAAACATGTCGTGACAGGGCAAGGGGGAATGCCTTCAGCCTGAAAGGGGGTGAGTTTAGATTGGATATTAGGAAGAAATTCTTTAATGTGATGGTGGGGAGGCACTGAAACAGGTTGTCCAGAGGAGTTTGGGTTGCTGCATCCCTGGAAGTGTTCAAGGCCAGCTTGGATGGAGCTCTGAACAATCTGGTGTGGTTCAGTGTTACTTCCTCACGGCAGGAGGTTGGAAATGAGTGATCTTTGATGTTCCTTTGAGCCTAAACTATTCTATGATTTATCACACTTGTGTGAGCAGAATGGAATGTCTAATCTTACAAACTTACCCCCAGAGCTGTCAAGAACCTTGCCTGCAGGCCTAAGATCTAAAGCATAGCATCTGTATTTTTTTTTTTAAGAGATAAGTTATAGCTCTCTATTTTAAAATTGACCTGTTATTTATATGGAAGAGAAATTTCATCATGACATACAATTCTCTGGGGCATGTTTTTTTGGTTTTAATTTCTAGGGTGAAATAGTTAAGAAGTATACCCAGCTCAACCCTAAAACCTATGAAGACAGACTAGCATTAATTCTAAAGATGTGTGTAGAGGCTGCATCAGAGGCAGTAAATGTAAACTGCAGAATTTTGGGAGTAGGTAAGTTAACAAATACCTTTTACATCTATGTTTTTCAACATGAAATTAAATCACTACTCGTTAGTTTAAAACACCTTTCTAAAATGGATCTCATGTACTTCAACTGTTTACATAATCTTAACAAACAAATGTTTTTAAATGGCTGAAAATGAGAAGCTGACTATAAAGACTGAAGTTTCTCCAATTTGTAACAACCATTAAACAATCTGTTAAATTATAGCAAACTGTATCTAAAATGTGTTTATATAGTTCTCTGGGTTTTGAAGATCTCTGCTGTCTTGGCCTTTTGAATTAGATGCTCAGTGTTTATCAAAACAGCTCTTGAAACAACTGCAGCTGAGTGATGTTTTCTCTGCTGTCTGTAAGCCTTTCTTTAGGGCTAGGATCAACTGTGCAGCAGAATTTCCAGATACACCAAGGCAGACTACAAAGGCTAGAATGTTCAGAGTAAATTTATAGCTAACAGAGACAAAAGCAGCCCTTCTGCTGACTTCTGGTTCACTTGCAGTACAGTTCTGTGTTAAACTGTGCTTATATAAACAGGACTTCTTCAGTTTAATGGTGATTTGGCCTTATATATTAGTTAGTTATGAAGATGCTGATTAATGTGTCCTGGACTTTTGAGGACATAGAATCTTCATTTAGCTGAGAAATTCTTCTAAAGAAAAGTAGTTTGCTCCAGATGAAAACTTACCTGAATCACACACTACAAAGAAAAGTTATCTTGAACGTGTTTTTTTTAAAAAACAATGTTAAGTACACAAAGCCATAAGGAGAAATGTTAGCCCTTCAAATAAGATCTTTCTTACAGCTTTAAGGTTCAATTCAGCTGCCTGTTTTAGGGCTTTAATGGCTACTTTCCATTACAGGTCTTTATATGTGAATCAATTACATAAGCTCTGTACAATAAAATGTTTGAACTTTATTGTCTGGAGCTAAATACCTCCTAATAGAGACTTACTTTTCAGTGGTCCCGAGAGACTCCACCAACTCGGGAAGCCTCTCCAGCTAGGGAAAACTAGGAGGGCTGGCTAATAGAGCCTGTTACTGGCCTACTCTGTTCACTGAACACAGTTTTGATCTTTCCCACTAACAGTGTGTTTTTAAGTAAAAATCACTAAAAATCATTTAGTTATTCTAAATCTTGAGAGTTACAGCAGACTTCCGGACACTAATTGTGTTCCAGGGGTTGAATAATTTATTTTTGCTGTTATGTCTTTTGTACATCACTAACAAGAAACATCAAGTGATTTGCTGCAATCTTGCCTGAAGAAGTAACATTAACTCTTTGACTAACATTAACGACTACCCATCTAGTTAGTCTTAAGATACTTGGTGCACTGTGATTAGAGGCATGGCATTCTATGAATTACCTTCTTTACTTTGAGGGTGACTGAGCACTGAAACACACTGCCTGGAGAGGTTGTGGAGTAGCCTTCTCTGGAGGTATTCAAAACCCACACGGACAGAATCTTGTGCCACTTGCTGTAGGTAAACCTGCTTTAGCAGAGAGGTTGGTCTAGATGATCACCAGAGGTCCCTTTCCACCTGAATCATTCCGTGATTTTGTGATCTTTACATGTCAAAAGTTGAACTGCCAGTAATATTTCAAAATTTTTTACTTTCATGCTCTGCCTCAAAGCCTAGTATTAAGGGGAAAAAATCTTGTCATTAGAAAAAGAGATTTTTACTTAAAGTTTGTTACACAGACCTAGTTTTCATTTTTCTCTCCTGTATTTCTGGAACTTAGGTATTTCCACAGGTGGACGGGTAAATCCTCGAGAAGGAATTGTGCTTCACTCTACAAAACTCATTCAGGAATGGAGCTCTGTGGATCTCAGAACTCCTATATCTGATGCTCTGCACCTGCCAGTCTGGGTGGACAATGATGGAAACTGTGCTGCTCTAGCAGAGAGGAAATTTGGTCATGGAAAAGGAATAGAAAATTTCGTAACACTGATTACTGGTACAGGTGGGTATGTCATAGTTCAGTGAAACCCAAAGTTCAGCACAATCACTTAGAGGGTCAGCTGTTCTATAGGCATAAACATTATCACTATGCCTGGAAAATCAAAAATTCTTTTGCTAGACTTATTTGTTTGGTTCAGGGTGCTCTTTAATTTATTCAGGCACAGAAAACCACTTCCATAGTTTAAACTTCTTGATGAAAGAAGTTCTTCTTCTACACAGGCAAGTAAGGAAAATCTGAGCAACTTCAACTGGAATAATTAAGCTTTATAGCTTAATTCTCTTTCAACTTTAGAAATACAAGTCAGATCACAATATGTATCTAGAAGATAAGCAACTGAATATAAGAAAGTATGCTTAGATCTCAAATGCAATATGGGGTAACTTTTCTCATTTGTTAAGTATATAGTCCTTTAAATGGTGGCAGTAAGAACTAGCTGATGAATCTACACCCAGTTTGGGAAGGGGCAGCAGAGGCCTGCACATTTACGTGTCCCGGCTCTTTAACACACAGGTTTAAAACTGTCTAAATACAGCATTAGAACTAATCCTCTGAAGTGCAAAATTTTAAGGCCACTTGGCTAGTTTTCTGCATAAAGAACATGACTCACAAGCTTAAAAGATCTGTCATAGTTCGGTACCATCCATAGGCTTAAAAGAAAATATATAAGCATTATATGCCGTTTTTATCCATATATGAATAGGAGGGAGCTATGAGCTTGTGTATTAGGTGTCAAGTGGACAAGAGTTCTTTAACAACTAGTAATTCTTGGTTTCTATAGTAGATGATCACTGATGCAAATTATTTTCTCTTGTCTATATCAGGATAAGCAAATATCAGTGTCTCGCAGAACTGGGGCCTTTAAAAACTGTTGGGGAGCAGGGGGTGTATGTCTTTTTTTTTTAACAAGTCTTAATATCTTTGCAGGAATTGGAGGTGGAATCGTTCATCAACACGAACTGATCCATGGCAGTTCTTTCTGTGCTGCTGAGCTAGGGCACATTGTTGTATCCTTAGATGGACCAGAGTGCCTGTGTGGCAGCCAAGGATGTATAGAAGCATATGCCTCAGGAATAGCATTACAGAGAGAAGCTAAGAAACTGCATGATGGTATCTATTTACTCTGGTTTTGAAAACACTGTTACTAAACTGAAGTATAGGAAGAAATTTTCAAAGAAGGTATTAAGAAAAAACAAATCTGCTTTCTTTTTCTAGGAGGAGACAAGATTAGGTGTACAGGCAGCCTGCACAGTACAGATCTTTTTCAGTGGCAAGGAACATTTGGAACTACTGGTCTCAGAATTCCCAAAAGCACACCGTAGAGCTTGTCTCTTCTTTTTAAGCTCGATGTAGACTTATCTGACAGGCATTCTGTGATGTTTGGTTTCACAGCAATTGTCTTTCAGCAAAAGCCTCTCAGTCTTAAATAAGTTTGAGAATATTTATATTTTATTTAGTTTTGGGTCCAACAAGACTAGCGAATTACCACACTCTCACTGTTTGAGTTTGATTCCCCGCTTTTGCAAGTAGTTTCCTGAATAATATAGATATGATTACTTTGGCTAAACTCAGGGTTGGACAGATTGTTCAGGATTCAGTATAAAAGATACTAAGAGGTTTTAATTGCCTATTTATTACCTTCTGACTTTCCACGTTATGATGTTTTGCTCTCGGCTTTCTCTTCTTTCCAGATGATCTGCTTTTAGTAGAAGGAATGTCCATGAAGGAGGAAGAGATTGTTAGTGCTGCACACCTTATTCAAGCAGCTAAACTTGGGAATACAAAAGCAGAGAGCATTCTCAGAACAGGTGAGAACATAGCCCAGAGGGTGAAACACTTCCATGATTGTATTTTAGGGGATACAGAAATGGTAGTGCACTGTAACACTACAAACAGCCTGTACACCTTGAGGCCCTCTCAGTATAGAAATTACTAATGGTAATGAGACTTGAAATATAAATGTTGGAGAAAATGTCAGCAGAAGTGTTAAAAGTATCTATTCCAGTAAAAAAAAAAAAAAAGATTAAAAGGTTTTGCAAAGATCAATTTAAAAAAGAAGTAAAGTCTTAACATTATCATATTGGAAAATTCTGGGACATTTCATTGTAGGCAAGTGAATGGCTGGTCTGAGGTAGCAAAGGCAATTTATGTTATGTGTTACTTTACATGGGGTATTTTACTGGTTTACTAGTTGTAATGGTTAAAGTTCGTAACCGGGCAGAAACACCAAAAAATGTAGAGGTTTCACATTGGCCGAATTTGTTTTGTGAAACGTAGTGTGGGGATCTAACCTTCATTTTAGTGGAATAGGATTAGAAGAAAGGCAAAACAGGCTCAACTTAA
>WBMY01008038.1:45853-105508 GCA_013397315.1 Donacobius atricapilla | reverse complement strand
TTTGCGACGCCGGCTCTCGCTCTCCTCCCCAGCGGCCGCCGCCCCGCAGACAGCCACCCGCATGGGGGTGTGGAGCTGGGGCAAGGCCCGCGCCTCGCCTCCCCCCTCTCTGCGGCATCTGCCGGGCCCAGAGACCCAGCTCGGTTCCACTCGGCCTGGCTCAGCTCCCGCAGGGCCAGTCTCGGCACGGCCGCCCCCGCCCAACTCCCGGGGCCGGCGAGGCCCTGGGCCCAGGCCCCTCTGCTTCTCTGAGGTTACCTCATTGTGTGAGTCCATCGAAAGGGACGAGATTTCCCAAGATTCCTGTATTTAAGCGGTGTGTCCCAGGGGTGTACACTTTTTACCTGATTGGCCAACTTGGCTGTCAGTTCCAAAGCAGATCACCGATTGGATTTTTTACCATTCATGCCAAATCAATACATTAGTTTTAAGCATGGTCCTCCCTCATACCCAGTGGTTAACACTAAGGTGATAGAGTGATGCTTTCCTATTTTCTCTTTGCTTACAAGCATCCTTAATGCCTTGTTTTGTCTTTTCACATCCATAATGTTGAGTTATGCATTATTGTGCATAAAAATTCTGCCTTTTTTATTTTCAGAAAAAAGTTAATAGCAGACACATATTACCTGAAAACATAAGACTCTGTGGAACAGAACACTTTACTGACTTCCAGTGTTATTTGCTGCTAACAGAACTGTTTCAACTACTGATGCCTGAACTGCTCTGAGTATTCTACTCAATTTCTTGTTATTTCATCTTTTCAGCTGGGACTGCACTGGGCCTTGGTGTTGTGAACATTCTACACACCGTGAACCCATCTCTTGTGATCCTTTCTGGAGTTCTAGCTAATCACTATGTTAATGCTGTCAAAGATGTGATCAATCGACAGGCGCTGTCCTCTGTTAAAACAGTGGATGTGGTGGTCTCAAATCTAGCAGATCCTGCTCTTCTTGGAGCTGCTAGCCTGGTACTGGATTATACTACACGTAGAATATACTAGAAGAATTACAGAAGAATTAGAGAATTGGACTTTCAAATTCCTAATGGGTGGAGGGAATACTTTTCCCCAGATTTTTCTTTGATGAGAGCAGCTAATTAATCAGAGTAGTGTTCCGAGTAGTTAGTGACTACTTAGCGTTTCCTAATTGAGGTATTATCTTTTTGTATTTTTCCTAAATTTCAGCTGACTTCTTTTGGAAGTAATGTGCAATTCTGTTTTTTTAAGCACCTCTGTTGGTAAGCCTATACATTACTTTTGAGTGTGGCTGAATTATTTATGACCATCTCTTGCTGTATGGGGATAATGTGTATGGTGTGTAAAATTATTATAACTCTTGGGGATCCAAATCTCATTTCCCACCTATGTGAAATGAGTTTACCAGCTTTTCAGTTTCCAGGATTCTACCCACAAAGTAAATACGATGTAATCACCAGTAGCAGGTAGTAATTTCAGTGGGTATAAACTAAGGCCTCTACAATAAAAAAAGGCTACACCTAGAAATTCCTTTTCATTAAGGACTTGGTAGAGGCAACCAATTTTATTTATTATATCACCTCTAAAGGGCAGAGTCCCATTTTAGAAGCTTTGCATATGAAGAAAAAAACTACAGTTAAGTGAGCTTACAGCCTGCAGAGGAGTCCATACAAACTGGTAAGTACGGCAGTGAGCATCTTTGTCTTCTGGCTATGGCCAATAGTAAATTGTTTGAATTTTAATCTTGGGGGATTTCTCAAGAGACTTAATCTACTACTTTCAGGGAGGGGGGCTGCTTATTCTTTGGTAGTCAGTTAGCTGAAATTCAGCCATATGGCACAGATGATCATAAAGAATCTACCTTTCACTGCAAAATGACATGGTGCATCCCTCAGCCATTTGGGTGGCTGCAGGTGCACTTTTATTTTCCTGCTCTCACCATCAGCTTTCAGGATGGAAAGTCAAATCTGACCCTTATCCTCGCCTTCAGAGCATTCAAGAGGCCTAGGAGAAAAGTATGTCAAATGCCAGTGAAGGCTTGCCTAAGTAAGCTGTGGTTTGTATTTCTTTAATGAGTCCTTGATATGTAGTGCTGTCTATATCCAGCTGCTTTTTTAGCATACTTTCAAGATGCTGGAGAAATAGAAAAATCAACCCCTCTATCAGCAAATCCAGAAAGATAGCTCTGGAGGAGCAGTCACAAGATTATCCTGTCCTGAATTTAATGACCTATTTTGACATCTAACTCAACCATTTGATATTCTCACAAATCCAGTAATGTGTTAGTACAGGGCTATTTCCACATTTCTTCTTCAATCAAAATGAAACAATCTTCTAAACATTGTATAGCATTGTACTCTGCTATACAATGAATTTAGACTGAATAGCTCCTACTACACTTGTTAAATCTGGGATATAATCTATACAGATTGTCTTTACTTCACCCTCTCTTCCACAGGGAATGCTTACTGATAACTCACATCTTCAGAGCAGATTTCAGGAACACCATCAGATCTCCCTCCTGATGTCTCCAGGAACAATCATGCAGCCTCTATACCATAGTTTTCTCAAACTTGGCAATTAACTGGTTCTTAACTGTAACTAACTGGCTTTATGTAACTAAGGAGTTTTAGTTCCTTTTCCTACTCATCTTGGCTTACATGATGATTCCCAACCTTCAATACCAGAGCATTAGCTCTATGAGCAGGTCAGGGAGAAACTGGCATTTCTCTGCAGTGACAGTAGCTCAGATTAGGAGTATTGAGATTCTTACAGTGAGGGGACCTGTCATTTGATCTTTCCATCCTCTACCATTGCAAGGAATGGCTGGCTGGAATGCCTGGCTAAAAGTGGGACCAGGCTTTTGCTTTCCAGACCCTCTGACTCTCTGTATTTCCGGTATCTCAGAGTCAAAATGTTTTTCCCTAGCAGCTGAAGGGAGGGTGCAGGCACAAAAAAACCATGACAGACTAAAACACAGTTGAAAAGATTTACACCTTTAACATCTAGTCACGTTAAGAAAACAATTCTTAAATTGCTTTTGAAAATGCTTTTTTCCTGCCAATTGGCCAAGAACTTGCTGCATATGTACAAGTGGTTTATAAAATCAGAAAGAATAAAAAATCATATTTAATAGCATAATAGTGGTTTTGTTTGTCTCTCCTTCTTTCCCTGTTCAGATGCATCCTTTGAACTTCAGGTACTTCAATGTGGACCAGAGATTTTACAGACATTAGCACACAGTTGTATCCAATCCCAGAAGGACCAAACATCATACATTCACAGAATAGGTGCAGTAATGTCCTTACTTTATGCTGGCCCAGTGTCCCTTAGAGTAGCCCATACCATGAAGATCATGGACTCCAGTGAGGGCAAACCAGCCTTTATATCCAATACTGGGAAAATGTAGAAACAAAATCCCTGTCCTGAGCTGTTACCAGTATTTCAGAGCCTAAAGCAGCAGGGCATTCTCATTACCTGCACTGGCAGCACCTGCTCGTATTGCCTGTTGTGTCTTGGTTGGTTTTGTAGTGTCTGTGGTAAGTGTATGTGGTATCCTAACTGCAGAAGCCTTGGCAGGAATGCCACCCTCCAGCCGTCCCAGCAGAACTGCGTATGACATCAACAGCTTGGGCAGGACAAGTTCCCTCATGAACTTGGATGTTTATAATCAGCATTACATGAGCAAGCAGCAGCAGCAGAGTGCCAAAAGTTTGGAAAGTGAACTAAAACTGGAGTTCTTAGTTCTGTAACTTTAAATTCATGTAACCAATGTAAGACCTCTACAAGTTCCTATACCTCATTGCTTCCTGCAGCTGGTGGGAAAAGACTGCTTTGTCCACAACAGTTTTGTGTTACCACAGAAACCCAAAAAGCCAGAAGTTGAGATCATGAGAAGACCAGCTGAGTTTTGATAGCTGTCTTTTTACAGATCATTGTTGATGCTTTGCAAACCACATAGCTAATCCATACAGAATCAAGGTTTAGAATTTCTTTTTGGTCTCCTGACCATCAAGTTTCGTTTTTCAGTATTTTGAATCTTTGATCTGCCACTCAGACACTTGGAAATAACAAATTCATTCATTTTCTGGAGGTCTTGAAGCACTGTCCCTCCTCCATTTAATTTTAACAAAATTGTCAAAAACTTGCATGTATTAACAATGGAGGCAATGGTAATTTTGTATTACAAAAACAACACAGAGTAAGGGGCTGACAGAATTTATACTTGGATTCAGTGAAATCTGATCGGTGTGTCCCTTTCAAATGCCATGGAAACATCACAGGCATTAGTAAGTATAAAACACCTGGGCTGCACACCCCTTGGACCATTCCAGATAATTATATTTGAATGAGGCCTAGTGCCACAGCACAGCGTTCTGCAGAGGAACATGCTTGCCTGCATGTCAAGTACTGCTGGAGGAATCCTCTTAGCAAAGACTATAGACACCCATGTTGTCCATTCTGCAATACAAGCCAGTAATGTGTATGTTTCCCTTTTAACTGGTTTCTCAGAAAAAAAACATCAGCAAGAAACAGATAAGCCACACCATGTTCTTTATGGCTGCTTAAAACTTACCGATGTTCCACAGGCTAAGAGGATGAATGCACAGTGCTGTTGTTTCCAGGCTCCCTGCTTTCCAATGAACCCATGACCTCTCCATCCCCCTTCTTCTTTACAAATGCTTATTGTAATTTCAGACTGCCTGGCTGCTGGCTGCCACCTGATCAGAAGCTAAACAAAGCAAGTTCTATACCAAGATGTATTCAGCAAGAGTCCACAGCTTCTCTCGCAATACTGCATGAGATCTTCACACGCATGCAGCTGGGATTATGTTTGAAGGGTGGGAAGCGTCCATGGTTTTTTCCAGATTCCACTGACTAATGCTACGGAGATAAGCAGCAACAGTGGAAAGTTAAAGCCAGTAAATAGGACTGAGTATGCACAGCAGGCCAGAGGTAGCTGTTTAGAAACACAGACAAGAGAATAAATTTGCCCAAATAAACCTGAGAGTTCTTTTTCTCTATCACAAGGTCTAAGTATCTAAAATAATTCTCAGACACAGAAAAAGTCCTGATTCCAGGAGTGCTACACTTGTTTCTGAGCTCCCCCAGAACATGAGAAACATAAGCACACCAGAGAGTTCAACGAAGAGCCACAAAGATTATAATGCAATTACAGCATTTCTCCCGTGAGGAAGGGCTGAGAGCTGGAACTGTTCAACCTGGAAATGAGAAGGCTTAGGGGAATCTTATCAATGTATAGAAATATCTGAAGTGAGAGTGCAAAGAAGATGGGAGCCAGGCTTTTTTCATTCGTGCCATGACAGGAGACACCGGGCACAGACTGAAACACAGGAGGCTCTATCTGAACATCAGAAAACACTTCTTTACTGTACAGGTATCCAAGCACTGGCAGAAGTTGCCTAGAGAGGTAGTGGAATCTCACTTCTTGGAGACCTTCAGAAGCTGTCTGGATATGGTCATGGGTGACAGGCTCAAAGTGGTTCAGCTTGAGCAGAGGACTGGAACCACATGACCTCTAGAGGTCCCTTCCAACCACAGCCAGCCTATGATTTTGTGACAGCACTGATAAAGGAGACAGTGAGCTAGCATACTTGAATGTAAAATTTAGGCAGAAGAGTTAATCTGCAAAATCGCTGCACCAGAGTTAGTGGAGGTAATCAGAACCCACAGAGCTGCATTTTAAGTGTTCCAGCAGGGTGAAATATGTAAAAAATCTGCAAACACATTCTTACACTCTACAAACCCTGCATATAAAATACTGCTTTAACTTCTGTAACACTGTTTTGGCCTTGAATTCAAGTCTTTGTCCTTTTTCATGGATACCAGCTCTAAGCCACATCCATAGCCAGATAAACTGTGGTGATCGATAGTACCATAATTCAGTGTGTAGGAACCCCTCTAATTCAATCTTTCAAATTCTCCTAATCTCATATTAACACTTTAAAGACTGTATATTTAATGCAGTGGACTTTTCTCTATTAAATATCAGGTCATTTTGAACACCTTTATTTTCAGAGCTTTTGAGTGTACAGCAAACAGGAATTTTTCAATGAAGGCAAATGCATAACCAGTCAAGGCCAGCAGTGAGTATCAGTATTCATGGACTTGCTCTGTGCTTCAGTCCTGTTGGACTCACCTGCCATACCCTTGTGCAGTTCAGAAGATACCTTCTTGCCTTAATCTTCCATGAAATCAAGCTTTCAGACCTGTAAGCTACTATCATTCTCATCACCACCCATCAGCAGTGTGTGAATACACTTATAAACATGAGAGTAGCTCCAGTCATTACAACAGTAAGGCACAGCTTAACTACTGGAGCCCAACTGGAAACTATTTATTCACTATGTTACCCACCAAAGGGACACAGCTGCTAGTAAGACAGCTGCTATTCAGTAACATCCTGAGCATGTACACTGTAGTCTGCATCTGCAACCTTTTTTAAACTGCCTGGACTAACCTTCCAGCTTGTACATAAAATGTATTGAAGCAATTACACTACACAGTAGTCAAGATACTGTGTCTTTGGTACACATGGTGAAATTATGTAGGAAATTGAACAGATCAGTTTTAGAAGACAGACAGCTAAGGTAAGGTTTTACACAGCAAGGCTAGAATGCAGCTCCTGTGACTGCTGGGTGTGCCAAGGAAGCAGAACAGAGATTTTCTAGATCAGTTTGTTTTGGATTCAACCATCTTGGCAGACAGAGCTCCAACCTAGACATGAGCAGCACTAAGAGCAAGTCTTCCTTTGTCTTGCTCTCCAGCTCTCCAGTTCACCATCCTAGTGGTGAAGTGTCTGCAAAGATCAGTAAGGACAAGGGCACAGTTCAAAAACAGCCTCTACACCACAGATCTTTGCATATGAAGACAGCATTGAAAACCTAGCAGAACAGAATAAGCAGTAGAATATCAAAGGTCTTAACTGCTCATTGCCCTGTCCTATATGTTGAGCCTGAGATATGCAGCCAGAGTGACAGCAGAAAACTACACAGAACTACTTACCTGCAGAAGGCAGTGTCCTCAGTCCAACTGGAAGCAAGATAAGCCTCTTAACAAGCCTGCTGTTCTAGTTTTCTTGAGCTGCTGTCCAGTTTGATAAGGGAGAAGTTTTTAAACTAAAGCTCTAAGGAGCTTTAAGAAAGCTTAATGAAACAAGCAGGACAGCCTTGCAGAGACCAAATGCACTGCTGACTGGACATTCACCAGCAAGGTGAAATCACTAGCAATCAAGAGAAATGTTTACTTACACTTAATTCAAACACCCTGTGTCAAAAGGAAGCAGGAGACCTTCTCAATTCATCCCAAGTCAACACATTTTGCTGTTTAACAGATCTTTAATATCAGTAATGTGGGAAGTGACACCTCAGTGCACAACAGCACAGAGACTACAGTTTTGGAGGTTCTCCCATTTCAGACACAGAAAGGAAACATCAGGAAGAACATGCAATCAAACAATGATCAGCTCTAGATACATCATGATGTGGTCCAAAAAAACACATTGAAACAATTAATCAAATTACTGCAAACATAGCTTCTCTGAGTAAGGTTAAGATATTGCATTTGTAGTGTTTCCATCAAGCTTTGCTTCAGCGAACCAGTGGAGCCTGCTTGAGTGAGATGAGGACTGAACGCATGCGGGACACATCTTTTGCCTGCTTACTAGACTTGGGATTAAAGTCACAGAGCTGAGCCACACGTTCCCACTCAGTGCCCGGAAAAACTTCTTCTGCATCATTCACAAAGGCTTCTTCAGCTGCCCTAAAAGCAACACAATGCACCTTGTGTTAATGCCCAGCATATAAGGCACTCCTTTCCCTCTTACAGGATGCAGTTTCTTTCAGCATGTTTCAAAAAAGATGTGACCTGACCGCTGCTTGTGGACATTATGGCCACTTAAGCTCCCACTGCCCCAGTCCTGGAGATGAAAGTAGATTGCAATAGTATGCTATGCACAAGCAGTGCAGAGGATTGCAGAGGATTGTGTAAAATGTTGGAATACAGGTGTTTGGTTTTAAAAATAGTTACTGAGTCTTTGTCTAAGGAGTCACCACACATGCTTCCAGAAAGAAAGGTACTTCTATGTAGGCATTTTATTTATGGAGAAATGCCCAGGTCTTAACTAGTTAAGTCTCTGCCACTTGATGGCTTATACTGGACATTTGCCATCTGGAAATTTACAACTGCCTGCAAAGCATGTCTTAAACAAATTCCATTTGAGGATTTAGATCACCCCCAAGGCCTATAGGCCATCATCAGACTATCTGCTGATGATTCCCAATGCTGTAGTGAAGCAGCATGAATCATAAGGAATTTAAGTCATGAATCCCATGCTTGTGGTGCAAGAGACTACAGCATATCTTGGCAGAGGAGATGACTTGTTTGAGGTCACCTCACAAAACAAACATATCTCCCCTGCTCTCACCCTAAGGAGACTCTAAGGAGGCTTTTTACATTATGTACTGGAAAGTGCCAGTGGCTTCCCAGCTGTATTATTTTGGCTTTTCTATGCTGCCAGTAGCATTGCTTCAATGCAGGGATAACACTCTAGAATCTAGTTTACGTGAACTGTGGGGCCCTGGTAGCTGCCTGAGTGCAGAAGCAGTAAGCATCAAGAGATCAAACCAAATCCATCTACTCCAACAAGCAGTACAGAGAAAGCAGTGAAAATGACTCTCCCATGAGGGTTCAGCACTATTTACAGGGATGATAAGGTTACAGACACCACTGAAGACAAGGATCATTACAACAGTGCTACTTTATGTGACATGACACTTTTAAGGGGCAGTGAAGATTTTTTTACTTAACTGTTCTAGGCTGTAGCAAGGATGATTTATGTTTGTGCTTAAAGGTGAAGAGAAGAAAAGAAACAAGGAGAGAAAGTTTAAGTCAGATATAGAAAATGAGAATGAGTTTAGTGCAGATGATTAGCTGGCTGAACATGCACTAGTAGCTTAGCCTACATTCAGGAAACGGGCAGCCAGTTTTATTATGCAGCACTTACACTGCACATTTGCATTGGACATATGAAAATAAGGGGTTTATTGGAAAAAAATCTAACAAAACCAACTCCAAGAGATTTCAGAAAAGTTAAACACCACCTGTAAATCCATCATTTCACAAGTCTTGGCTTACATCCACTACAGTTAGGGGTGAATTTCACACTAAACCTTCAGTATTAATGCACTCAAAGCCACAACACGGCTCACCAGTACACCTTCTAAAGGTGTCACCTTAGAATCTGTGACATGTCCATCTTTCAATTCAAGTCTACAAATTAAGGGAAGAAATTAAAATACATGAACAAGCCAATGAACATTGCGATCCTTCTACCTCACAGGAACTAGCATACTCACTGGTGCTTGAAAGTCTGAGCTCTGTTCTCACTGACCTATTAGGCTAGCAAAACATCTACACTGCTCCTAAATGTCTTCCCAGCAGTTTACAGTGATTTCCCAATACAACCTTCTTGTACCTTCCATTCGTTCTCTAACAGCCTCCTATTTCTATATGCCTGATTTATGTCAGGCAATTAATTTCTACCTTCCTTGGCTTGTGAACCTTTATGTGCAAGCATTGCTTAAATATTTTTCTGATACTTAGGCAAAGCAGGTGGTCACTGGCTATTACAGAGTTAAACACTGCTTCTCTGTGGAAGGACTAAATACAGCACCCATGTGAAACTGCAAGCACTAACCCACACCCCCAGCAAACCATCTTGCTAAGCAACGTTCACTGGCCTGGAAACAACTGTAAACCCTTACGTCTAAAGACTACTGAAGTCATTACCAAATTCCAGTGGTAGTACACTGCATGACTTAATCTCAAAGTGATAGGCTTTGTGCACTGCATAGAGAAGAACTGCCCTTAATAATGCAGACCAGAAGCAGTGCAAAAAGTAAGCATTCAGAAGGCACCTTCAGACATTCAGCACTATTTCTGATCCTGCTTATTATTGTGTTGACTAGCAAACAGTATTAGTAGTTAGGCAACATACACATAACCAATCACGTCAGCGAAGGGTTGTTTGTAGAAAGCTTCATCTGCCACCCTAGGTAGCAAGGAATCCAACAGGCAGGCAAGCAGGCAGGAGAAAAGAGATAAGGATGAGAAGTACAGAACACAGCTGGAGGCAGTTTTAACAAGCACATTAACCTTGCATCACCTAGACTTACTGTAACAAGAAAGCAGTTACCACATGGAATGTATCAATTAAACCATTGGTCAGAGGGGCAACACAGAAATTCTGCTACATCCTAGAAGTTTGGACCAGCTAGTTGAGGACTAGGGCCTCAATGTTAGCATTAGACTACTCCCAGAGGGTAGAAACTACCATCAGGCAAGAGATCTCACCTGGGTAATGAGAATGCCAAACACTTCTGTGCAACACCTGTTTAATGAGCCCTGCTCCAGACTCCATATCCTGAACTCAAAACACCGACCATAATAAAGCTATGAGGGTATCATGAATTCTGTCCACCAACTAGAACAGTTGGAAACTAATCCTGTTTCCCTTTCTTGGCCCAACCAAAAGGTAGTGAATTCCTCAGTGAATGGAAGTGGCAAATTCAACATTTGAAAGGCGGTGTCGGCCTCCTTTCTTCCTTTAGAAGGAAGACTAGTCTACCTAGGACTTAATAAAGACAAATCTGATGTCCATTTTGATAAGAAAAGTGGTATTTCAAAAAAACAAACAAAAAACAACAACAAAATGAACAAAACAGCAGTTCATCTTGAATCCTCTGAATTCCCAAAATATAATACAGTTCTGATGATTACCTGGACAGAATGAAGTAGAGATTCAAGAGGCATTAAGTGAGTTCTATCACATTTACCTTCATGTAGCTTGAAGTCAAAATTCTAAGGGAACTTCTAAGAAAGTGTAAGAGCTTACTATTCCAGCAGTCATCACTTTCTGCCACAGGACCCATAATTAGACAATTCAAACCACTACAGACACAGTCAGCATTTAGTTTCTCACTAGTAGAACTGAGTCATGTTATTTCTGAACTGCTTCCAAAAAGAACAGCAAAAGGTTTTAAGACATTTAATGAAATGACCTGTAGCAAAGATTAACTAGAATGCCACTTCCATATGTTCTAAAGTAAGCAAGTAAGAAAGCTAGTCTCAGGGTAGGTAATTGCAGACACTGAGGGCCTGTGCAGCTGGGTGCATGACAATAAGTGGGTAGAGTAAAATATTTTCTAGCCATGTTCAAGCTTCATGGCCTAAGGAATCTTCAGTAATACTTGATCATCACCTTAATGCTTCCTGGACATTTAATCTAGATTATTTAAGAAAATTTTAAAAGATAGGTAGTAGGAGAGTTTACTTTTATGATCTGAAGGACTATTCCCTTAGAACATTCAAGAAGTATTCTAACCTCCCTCCCCAATTATTTTCGTAACTAGAACCATAACTCTTTTGACGGCTGGAGAAACTTTACCTGTTACTAGCTTTTGTCTTCTCGAGCTTTTCATCTTGCCTTGCATACCACTCTTCCAACTCTTTTATTGCTTTCTCTTTCCATTCTGCTTCCTGCTTTCGTGAGTTTGCATCTGAAGATTTAAGAATTGCTTTGTCAGTCATGTTTGTATCCAAATGCATCTTGCAAACATTTCAACTGATGATTCGGGGTCCACTCTAGTGCAGACAGTTGCTCCACCAACTGAGATAAGGGTTAGGAAATTCCCTGATTTAGGTTATGAGAACTCTTAAATACTATGAACATTCAAAGGATTAACTAAACAGAATTCCTGTGCTGTATAACGGGGACAGTTCACTTCACTTTAGGATAGGCATTTTGCAGAGTAGCTCAGATTCAGTAAATCTGTTGGTATGCAAACTGCTCAAACCAGAAAGTCATCTTGCTATGCCAGTGCTGGAACAAAGTTTAGTAAAGCCTCTGTGCTTAGACGAAGTGAAGGAACCTGGCAACTCCGCATAATTTTACACACAGCCTACAGTTCAGAACAACTTCATCTGCTGTAACTAGCCCAAAAGAGGAGTATAAAGGTCAGCTCTACCCAGAATTACATTTTGCAGAAGGTTCTGTCCTTACAATTTCAAACAAAGGCTCCTCCACCATCTAAGTGGGAAGCACACCAGTTTGTAGTCTCTTAGATGCTGTACCTGGGTAGGTACCACTGCATTTGATTGCTGTATTTAATTTAGTTAATAATCCATTACTTCCTTAATTCAGTTAATAGAGTAAGGTCCATGTGACAACAGATGGCCTCAGCAATTACAAAATTACCCTTTGAAATAAACTACTAATGCCTGAAGTATTTATTCTCATATTTTTAACTTACAAAAGCTGTTCATTTTCTGTAAGCTCATCTATAAGTAAAGGTTCAGAGAGTCACTTGCTGACTCTCACACCAGTATTAGGTCTGCTTACTAGAAGACTCACCCAGGCTTGCTCCTTGAACACAGGAAGCATGTTAAGACTCCAAACAGGTAGTGCCATGGTTCAGAATTCTACTACCTAAGAATCATAGAATGGCTTGAGTTGGACGAGGCCTTAAAGATCACCTAATTCCACTCCTCTGCCATGGGCAGGGACACCTTCCATTAGACCAGACTGCTCAAAGCCCTGTTTAGCTTGGGATGGGGCATCCACAGCTTCTCTGGGCAACCTGTTCCAGTGCATCACCACCATCACTGTAATTTTTTTTCCTAATGGCAAATCCAAACCTACCCTCTTTCTGTTTAAAGCTATTACCCCTTGTAAACTACACACCCTTGTAAAAATTCCTCTCCAGTTCTTTTGTAGGTCCCCTTTAGGTACTGGAAGGCTGCTCTAAGGTCACCCCAGACCTTCTCTTCTCCAGGTGGAACAGCCCCAACTCTCTCAGCATGAGAGAAGACATTAAATTACTCAACAAATACCATCCTTACCAAGTTGCTCCAGGCGCTCCTTCTGCTCCTCCCTCCACTTACGAATACTTTCTGGTTCTGATTGCAGTCGATCTACTTGGGAGATGGCAGCATAGCAGTCTGTGGGACCATTACTCTCCTTGGAAGAAAGGAATACTCAAGTCATTTGTGCTTAACAATTTGCTGGAATACTCCAGATAACTGCCTGCATAAAATTAGACTATTTGAACTGAGCTAACACATTCATTTGACATTATAACACATTTCCACCATTAAAAACATCTTGCTACAAATTACAGCAGAATTAAAGGAAATTAACATAGGACTTACTCCAGAAATCAAGGATCAAAAAAAAATTCAAGACAACTGGAAATATAAGTGCCACAAACACTTAGAGCCAGAGCACTAAGCCTGCAGAATGCAGAAGGCAATGCCTAGCACTTCACTATACAGTTGTAGGCCAGATATTCTCTGAGTTCATCTCACCTTAAATATTTGCTGTGAAAGTAGTTTTCTTTATGGTTTTGTGCACAGGAGTATAAAACATTCTTTGCATCTTATTTGTCTACTTCAGGAGCCATTTGCGTATCACATTACAAAATTTGGATTGCTGTATGCAGCTTTTAACCACAAGAGGCATTTCAAGATTCAATCATCAGAACAGCGAGAGTAGGAGCATCCTTTTCACAGTGTAACATCTCAAAGACTTGAAATGAATAGGGCTAACGTTAATACACCAGATTTACAAAGCTAGTGAATATTGTAGTATTTGCTACAGAAGATACCCTACATTTAACAACTTTTATTGCTTCATCTTACCCCTAACAGAGCTAAGAAGTACCACTCCTAAGAGTACCAGGTTGATTGCAGCTGACCACAGATCTGGCTGTACCTCATCCCTCTCTGGACCTTCTGTAGCCCTCAATGAAGGAATAATGCAAAGAGAACACACTAGTCTGATGCAACAACACCAGGCTTCACAATTTCATCCAAAGCAAAATAAACTAGCTAGTTGCAGCTAGTTACAGGTAGCTAAAACATAAGTTATGTATAGCCCTTTCAGTCTTTTCTTTCTCATTAAGAGGAAACTCTATCAACCAAAGTGACTGATCTCTTAGAATTCCAAACCCAAAATCAAGGTATCTAAAGAGGGCAATCTACTTTCTGTTGTACAAGGAAGCTCAAAGGGCCTGTAAAATACAAGTTGTCCCATCAATCTCACAGTAATGCTGAGGCTATAAGAATGTCAACAGCAGTGAAAGCTGTTTGTGTCTCCACAAAGCACAGAATTCACCTAAAACTCTAAGGAGAAGTACATTGCTCATATGTTGCTTCCTTCCCAAGCACTCATTTAATCTGGGCTAATGAGGCAATTGTGACACCAGGAAATGACCATGCCTTGGACAAGCTGGTGTGAAATTCAGTCACAACAAAGTGATTGCCTTAGCATGCCTCATTCCTCTCTGACACCAATAAAGCAGGTATCTCTTCCTTTTGTGATTACCATGGCTGTCTAACCTGCTTCCATACTGCAACTGAGCTTTTTAGCCATCAGCTTAATTTCACGCACCTTCGTGTCACTAAGAAATGTGTAATGTTTTCGGTCTGTTCCTTGTAAGACCATCTTGGTAAGACAACCAGGATGTATTCTCTTTAAAGAGGAGGCGAATCTGAAAACTCTGCTTTAAACTAGGTAATCGGAGCACACTTTTAGCTTAGCAGCCAGTGCAAGTCAGTGTAAAGTCATATCACAGAGCCTATCAGTCTGCTTTACAGTGCTTATGTACTTACTGTTAGCCACATTTCAAAATGAACTGCTGCTTTAAGTTGCCTTTAAGTTCAGAGGATGGGCACAATTAAGAATGTTCACAACTTTATGAGATGAGCTACCAGAATAGAAGACCCTCCTCAGATATGAGAACAACTAACTTTAAAGACAAGAAACAGGAAGTATAACTCTACATTAAGGTAAAGTTCTCAGCGTAGAACAGCACATTCTAAGTACAGAATACTTCTATCTTACCTGATAGACATCCCCGTTAACCACTCCATCAACAGCATCTGTAAAGAGGTGACTTGTTTAGTCATTTGAGAAAATACAGAACAGCCAGATTTACTGATTTCTGTAACTTGTATGGAAAGCTTTACTAGAGTATGTAATGTGGGAGCTGAGAAAGTGAATGTTACTTGACACCCTGCAGGGACACTTCCTTCTCCCTGCACTTTTCTGGACAGGCATGAAAAACCAAGTAAGCCACCATTCTGTAGAACCAGAAATACCACGTCATTTCTTCATCATGAGGTCCTGCTTCTAACAACATAAACAGCAGAGCTGATACTGATGAGAAGCTGCTACAGACTGTGTTCTAAAGCTACTCCCACTCTGTCCTCCCTCTCTTAGAAGCTGACTACTATACAATTGTTTTGAAGTTAAGAAGGATGACTACCACTTTTTTAGTGTTTACCTGGAAGATTAACAATCCAGCAGCCAACAATTGGTAATTCTCATCCTAGTGTTGTTACCTCCTAATTAGCACAAAAAAATATAGCTAACATTCCTAGCAAAGTCACCTTTCTGCTACCATCTGTGATTGACATGCTTGATAGCTTCCCACTTCAGTTGCAGCATTATTATCTCTGAAGTGACAATGGAAACAGAGCCTCAGGAAAAGGTCCAGGTACAAATCTTTGCCACAGGACCCCAAAATATCATCTTTTTAAAACATGGCCATAGGGAGAACTAGTTGTGAGGCAAACTTTTAAGTTTTTGAAACTGTTTAAATCTCTGGATTATACAAAACATACCAAGATTTTCAAGAACTGCTGAATTTCAGCATGGCATCTCTCTGGAGCAGTGCCATGTAACATCTGTGTGCGTGCTATACCAAGTAGTCATGTTACTCATGCCACCATGGATGAATCTATCACACAGAAGTGTTTCCACTGTAATACACCCCTTAGTGAAAGAAGGGACTGTACCAAACAGTAAGCAAAAAAAAATCAAGTCATTTTGCACCACCTTCTTAAAAATAGATAGCTGATTGACCTAAAACTAAGTGAGTTATGCTGCTGTATCCTCTTGCTAGTGGCTAGGTATGCACCAGTTTCATCGTACTAGTGAGTGACACACAGGAAGCTCTTCATACTCCTTTATCAGGGAACTACACAACTGTTTTAAGTCTTTATCTCTGAGCCCTGAAGAGCAATCATTAACAGTGTTATGTAGAGGACTGTAATTTTGTCAGTTCAAGAACGGCAGTTAGGTTGGAGGATACTAGTCCCCAAGAACATAGTTACTAACTTGCAGGGGAACACTCAGATTAAGAAAAAATAGCTTTTCAGTTATGGGAAACTGGAATTTTATAACTAGACTCCTATAACTGAGGCATGGTTGCTACTTTGTCAGATTCCTACTGCTCTGCAAGGTACAGGAGGGCCTTTACAGAGACTAAAGTCACCAGCTGCGTGAGAGGGCTCATAAATCTGGAGGACGCTTCCAAGAACAGTGATAATATGTTTTCTTGACACACCAAAAAATATTCATTATGGTCTTTACTACTCAGGCTGGTAGTCTGCTCAGGTGAAAGGAACAACACCATTGCTTAAGGCTGTACCTGAGATGAAACACATAGGTTTGTCTAAGGGCCATTTTTGTTCTGCACAGAAACAGACACTGAACTGTGTTTCGAGAGGGCACCCAGGTCAGAAGCATTAGCAGTATTAGAACAAATTTCCCATCTGTTCTGACCTCCCTAGAACTTGCAATTAAGCTGCAGAGTCAGCATGCTGACTGAGCATATCACAAGCAGAAGAGGAAACAGAACTGTACCAGCATGCTGTCATATGCCGATACAAGTGTGCTAACTGGAACAAGACCAATAGTCAAACACTCCTTCATTTCAGCTCCCCAGTCTTTGTGCTTGTATAATTAAGTATGAAGTATAGAAAAACCACCTGTTTGGCAGCCTTCATATCAGTAATCTATGCCAGCTGTGTATCACATTTTTCTGTTCACAGAAACATGCAATTTCATAAGCTTCCCACAGAAAAAGCCTAAATGCTGGTAATGCCATCATAACATTTTCAGCAGCCATCAACAATGAGACCCCTCTACTGGTTTCAGAGTCCATCTAATTCTATCACAGTATTGTATCTCCTGAAGTTAAAATCCCCACATTTAGAACCATCTCAGTTAGTAATGATCCATATTCCTTGTTGTTTGCTTTTGAACTTAAAATAAACTCATTTTTAAGGGCACGATTGCAATGAAGATGCCCAAACATCTACAGTTCTGCAACACATGCTGACAATATGATAATAATGAACTTTCATACAGCAACACAGATATCTTTCAGAGTCTGGAAGAGTCTGGAGAGGACAAGTCATACCAGCTGCCTTGCATTCACAGGACACACCAACACCCAAGCTTGTCAGAAATAGAAAGCTACCATCAATGCCCTCCACATCTACTACAGCTTACAAAAGAAAAGGCTGGGTAGTTTGAAGATAAATACAAAAACTATTTTGTCACTTCGGTCCTAGAAGTCAATATATGGCCTCAAAAGTTTATCACAATGATGACCAACTATTCTGAAGGCTACCAGCCTTCAGGATATTATTACCACTCAGTACCACTTGGCCTAAGCCTCTCTAAAGTCTTATTCTAAATGCAAAAGAGAACTATGACCCAAAACATCAGCAGCGGGGCTTTGCAGTACATTGAAACATTTCTCTTATACTCTTTTAAAATAGATGTATTTTTTATGAGTTACCTTCAGCACCTCTTTTAAGCAATAAGTACTCTAAGTACTGCTACTTTCAGTGAGTTATCAGCTCTAGTTAAAGCAACAGAAGAACATAAAGTTTAATCTATTCTGACATCAGGTTAAGTATCTTCACCAGTAAAGGCCTAGTTTCTGATCCTTTACTTTTAGGCACAGTCATGCTTTCCTTTTACCTACCTCTCACCCATAAGATGCAAGGAAAGAAGAATCTTTTACACAACTTTTGTTTACATAGTTATGCAAGAACCTGGAGAAGAAATAATTTTTCTAGGCATAACTCATTCTCATGCCTGTGTGCAAAATAAAGGCAAGCAGCTCAGGAAGAGTGCTTCTTTCTGGTGTTTTAGTTCTAATCTGCTGTCCTATCAAAACTCATTAGTTCCCTCATTTTCAATATCATCAGCAGGCTAGAGCTAAAACACACCTGCAATAACATTGCGTTGTAACAGCTTCTGTAATTTTCCAATATAACAGCTTCTGCAATTTCCACCTCCTGTAAATTCCGAATAGTATTCTCTTGAAAACAAACAAACAAAAAAGATTTTTCTGTCCTAACTCCATAATAATGCAGCATCACTATCACAAGCTAGACAGATACCATCCCTTTATCATAGCTTTCTCAGTGCTGTCTTGTGCAGCTCTGAAGCTTTAGATGCTGATTGCATAACAAAACACAGATCAATGGCTGTTGAAAAAACTAAGAAAAAAATCAATAGTCACAGACAAGAATTCTTTCTGTCTGCGGTGCTAACTACAGAGACAGGAAAAACCTATTCTTTCCTAAACAAATTTCAAGCAAATTGATACTCAGTTTCTGAAAGGCTGTTAAATGAAATACCTAGACAAACCACCAGACACAATTCATTTTCTTAATTGCTAGAGGTTCATGAATATCTTTCGGAGATAGACAAACATAATTCAGTCAAGTTCATATAAAATAGATAATGCAAATATGAAAGCCGTGTTGGAGACTAGTCAGCCTACATTAAACTTCTGTATTTGCATGATAACATATATAACTGCTTGTCTTTGAATGAAATTCCCCATAAGCTACTCAACAAACTGCCAGGAGGATTTTGTATAGGCATACAGTATCTAGAAATCACACATTTCCCCTTGAACTCTCTCTCTCTTTCTCAGAGAACATAAAACGTGAATTGATACAACCTCAAGACACACTATTGTCAGAATCTCATTGCATATACATGGACATTGATTCATGCCCGAAAAAGAAATCTCGTAAGACATCACATTACTTACATCTAGGCAACAGCATTGTATTACTTGATTTATACAGTACTCCCTGCTTTCTGGAGTTGGGATTATACTTCACCTTCCAAGGGAAATAAGATTAGTTTTTTGCATGTTCAGGCAGCTTGAATGGCATAGCTGTTTACATAATGAACAGCCTACTGGATCAGGCCTGGATCAGTATCCCAACCCTGATCATGGCAACATGAAATGATGCTGTGTGAGACACACGAGAGCTTGGCAACATTCTGTTGTGCCCCCCATACTCACCCAGCATCTACCACTACCACAATTAACAACAGAATTCCCAATACTGACACTTTCTCACTCCTGTCCATGTATTTGCTTAATCATTTACCTAGAGGCTGAAATTGAAAGACAGTTTGTTGATGAGACACTATGATTCTTAAAAGTGTATTTCAAGAAGCTGATGACTGCTTGTCACTATATTTGAAGTTAAGATCTTCAAACTTCAGCTGAGAGCTACCTAAGTTATTATTTTTGGCCCAGTATTTAAAAAGAACTTATCCACCAGACCTGTAAATAAGGAGTTCAAAAAAGGTTACAGTTTAAAAAAGTAAATCCACAAATCCCTGGTCATGATGCTTAAGGATTGACGTAAGAACTTGCATTATTTCAAGAAGAAATTTGCATTCACCTATTCAATTACAGAAGAATTTAATGAGCTAACATGCCAGAGACTACAACTGTTTGATATTTATTAAGGTACTGATCAGATAAGAAATGTCTAACACAAATGACAACAGAAGTCATTAAATATCTAACCAATCTAGAAGCATTGAACAAATCAACTTTTTGACAAGGAAACACTTCGCAACAGTCATCACTACATGTACATAGAGATCATACTCCTCTAGTTGTTGTAGTACATTGTGAGAAAGGTCAATAATAGATTATTTTCCAACTAAATTCATTTTCAAACAGCTACTTTAATGTTCCAGAGTATTTGGAACATAAAGCCCATGTAAGGCATGATGTTTGTCTAAGGCTTCTGAAAGTAAGAAGGGAAGTGTCCATCGTGTCTGTTTCTGCACTATACATAGAATACGGAAGTCAAATTATGTATGATACCAAAACAGGATGGTGTTCTGATAACAACAATTCTCAAGTTCTTGTGTTGGAGCAAGATAGTCCCCAGTAAACACCTTTTTTTTCAGGACTACATAATCCATATGTTTTGGACCTTATGAGTGAGCTGACATTAAGGGCAGTGCTACCACTAAATACGCACTGCAAGGTCTCCATTACCCAGTTTATCTAGATGAGCATTATTCACAGACATACTACAAACCTGCCCACTCATACATAAGATACATCAGTAATCTCTGGTATCGGGTTGCAAAATTAAGACTTAATTCTAAAGATGTTCCGACAATGAAATGGGGAACAGTTTCAACTCAGTCTGAAGGAGAGTGGCATCCTACCGCAGCGACAAAGGGATGTCACTTGAGAGCAAGTAAGTCCCCGTGGCCCTGGTGACAAGTAGAAGCAGTCTTCTGAGAGGGTTGCAACATCAACCCCTTTCCACTCAGGCTTCAGCTAAAACCTTTCATAAGGGGAAGTGTTTATTTTAGCCTTCTTTAGCTACCATTAGAGTAACTGGAAACACACTAACCTGTACTTCTCAACACACAGTTCCCATCCTCCTCCAAACGCAGCTTCTGCAGTGTCGGGCTTGGTACACTCAGTACAAAGGTTACCAAAGAACAAAGGCTAAACGTTTAGTAAAATTAAACATTAGCTTAGCTGCTCTTACACTTTAATACCAAGAGCACCCCCGCGGAAGGCAGACACTCAAGTGGCGGATTTATCCAGCTTTCAGAAGCCTTCCTTCAGACAGGATCCTGGATTAGACGAGATCAGCACCGTTCGCATTAGGGTATGGGCACACCTTAGGCATCTTCAGGGGATACAAACCATAACCGAGGGAGCAGGGAGATAGCTCACCTTGTGGCAGGCACAGTGCACCCAGGACGGCCCCGATCCACCCCCGGGAGCATCCCCGCGGCAGCGGGGCCCCGCTCGGGGCAGACCGCCGGGGNCGGGGCGGAGCGCGGCCCCGGTGGCCGGAGGGTGCGCTCCGTGGGGCTGCGGTGGGAGTGGGGCCGCCGCTGCCCGCTGCCCGAGCACAGGCACCCCGCCGGGACAGGACACGTATCCGTCGGCAACTTGGGGAAATTCGAACCCGCAGANCGGCGGCGGGATCCTCCTCGACACTGCCGGACGTCCCGTTGCCAGCCGGCGGCTGCTGGGCACCGAAGAGCTCCATGTCGGCCATGGGCGAAGCGGACGGCCAAGCTGNAAATTCGAACCCGCAGAATGTGGCCATAACAGCGCTTCTGTCAAACATCTTTCTCTCGTGATTTTGGGCATCTTCTGTCTGACACAGGGACGCTTTAGTCACGGACACACAGCAAGTGTCAGGTTGGTAGGGACCACGGTGGGTCGTCTGGGTCAACGTCCCTGCTTAAGCAGAATCATCCCAGAGCATTTGGCACAGATTTGTGTCTATGTGGTTCTTGAATGTCTTCAGTGAGGCAGACTTCACACCCTCTCTGGACAATCTGTTCCAATGCTCAGTCACCCACACAATAAAGTTCTCTATCATATTCAAGTGGAATTTACTGCGCATCAGTGTTTGCCAGTTTGCTCATGTCCTAGCGGTTGGCACCACCTGCTCTTGACCCCCCTGCCTTTAGATATTTACACACGTTAATGAGGTCAAACCAGTGTAAATTCAGGAAGCATGTGTTCCATTGACTATGTGTTGACAAAATGTTTGTTGGAAGGGTACTGATTTCTGATCCAATGTTTTTTGACAGTTACTTTGATTAGTTCCTGTATCTGGCTTATAGCATAGATAGAATCATAGAACTGTAGAATGTTAAGGGATTAGAATGGATGAAGAGATCATCTAGTCCCATGTCCTGCTACCTTGGGCACGGAAACCTTCCACTAGAGCAGATTGTTCCAGGCCTTATCCAACCTGGCCTTCAACACTGCCAGGGTTGGGACATCCAGAGCCTCCCTGGGCCACATGTTCCAATGTATCTCCTCCAGAAGACTAAAGAATTTCTTCCTAATATCTAACCTAAATTTCCCCCTTTCAGTTTGTACCCATTACTCCTTGCCCTGTCACTACAGTTCCTGATTTGACCCCCTCTCCAGTTTCCCTGTAGCACCCTTCAGTTCCTGGCAGGTTGCACAACCTTCTCCAGAATAACCAGACTCAACTTCCTCAGTCTGTCTTTGCAGGGGACGTGCTCCAGTCCTCTTACCAACATCGCGGCCTCCTCTGGATTTACTCCAACAGTTCCATGTCTTTCTAATGCTGAGGGCATTGGAACTGTGTGCAGTACTCCAAGTGGGATCTCACGTGAGCAGAGAGGGGGGACAATCACCTCTGTTGACCTGGTGGCCATGCATGTAATTTATTGGCACAGCAGAGAGGGGAGGGGAAAATATTGCTGTAAGAAAAATGATGCTGGCAGCCCTCAAGCTGATGCAGTTGCTGCAAGAGGTACTTGTTTAATCCCACTTACATATTTCCTATATGTCTGTGTGTACGTTTCATGATATATTACAGGTGATGCTATTGAGGCTTATATTATAGTCCCAAACAAGGATTCAGACATATTTCAGAAGGAGAAATTCAGATAAAATTTTAACTCTGAAAGACAGTTGTTTCCCATGTGAATTTAATGGGTGAGATAAACTGAGTTACACTTTTCCCCCCATCAATATACTTTGCTAGAGAAAAAAGCACAAGTAAACTCCTGTTCTATGACAGAGAGCTCCCTTCACCTCATTTAGTCGAATAAAACATGTGCCTAATTTCTCCTGTGAAAACTCAGAATCTGGTATGGCAGGAGGCTAGACTTTCCTGAATTTTGTCTCTCACAAAAACTGAGCAAGGTTATTTATTTTAAATAATCTCCAGCTGCCATGGGAAAGCAAATAATTAAAAGCAACAGCAGTAAGCAGGCCCATAACTAAGAACAGGAAATGATAAAAATGAAATGCCATCATGAAGTGTATGCCATGCTTTCACAGAAACTTTCTGACTTTGTTTCACAAGTTCTTCTAAAAACATGTTCATTTTCACCAGTCTTCCATCCTTATATGTAAATAAAAGTAATATTGCACTCTTTCCCTTTAACTATAACTTGTGAATTTTGGATGACTGTCTAGCTATTTCCTCTTTTGCTTTACCACTGCCTCTTAGCCCTCTCGGGGATTTCTGATGGCACAAACACAAGTAGGGCATTGTGATTTAAAATGAAAAGCAAATCCGGTTACTTGCTCATCTAAAAATTGCAGAATAGGGATTAAGGAATTTGAAATATACGCAGAATTGCAATTTTTCAAATGGCCCAAGAAAATTATTTTCTGTGTTCCATCAGAATGAGTAACTGAATGTTATTGCTTTAGATGCAAAGGAAAATACAGTGAGCCATTAGATCTGTTTTGATGATGAATTAAAAAAATTTTGTTATCTATAATTCAGATGCACTATGAAGTGTTCTTGCACTGACAAAGCTCTTATTACTTTCCTGCTTTCTTGCCTTGTAAAAGAAGTCAAGATACCTCCTTTTCTAAAGGCAGGTGTTACTCCTTAGAGAGTAGTACAAAACAAAAGCATAGCGTACCCTTTGTTATTCATCTGATGCCTTGAGAAGGCTGACTGGAAACAGAGACTGGACAGAACTAGAGAATAAAGTAGACGTTTATTGAAAGGCCTTCAGGATACAGCTTGGACAGAACAAGAGCCTGACCAGGCCTAGACCCAAGGTAAACTTAAAATGATCACAAAATGGATGACCTGTAACGAGGTCTTACACTTTTTTAAGTTTTGGTCCATTTGCATATTGGGGTTTAATTATCCAATTACAGCTTCAGGCTGTGAAGTCTCATCCTTCTTGATTTCCTTCTTCAGTCCATCATTGTTTATGCATTTGGGCCTGAAAGTTGTACTCATTGTCCTTGGTCTTCAGCAGGAAAAGGATTTGTTTGTCTACCTACTCAGTGAAGAGAGCTTATTAGCACTTAATATGAGGCTCAGAACTACACTCCTAGGCAACGCTCCTAGAATCTGAAAAACATGAAAGTTGAAACTTAAGGCATCACGTCCATAGTGATTTGTTGATGTGTCACACTAGGGAGAAGAGTTTATTACAGAAATATTAGATGAACAAACCCTCATGGAAATGTGAAAAGGCAAACAGACTACAAAGGAGTGTCAAGATTGTTTTGTTTCTCTCCAGTCTTTGAAAGATGATGACATCTAATTCCAGTTTCTATATGTACTGAGATTTGGTTTAGAAGTAGTGTAAAAATATGTTTTTTAGCATTTATGAAAATATGGGTTTGCAGCTCTGCACTTTCAGCATTAAGAAAGTCATTGCAACAGGATAGTGGGATTTCTCTGACTCTTTCACAATGTTTTTGATTTAAGAAATTAAATAAGTAGTAGAACAGATGTTTCTAGAGAAAAAAAAAATTGAAATGCAAGTCCTTACAACAGTCTGTGAGTATGCAAATGAGAAAGGCATTGCACAGCTTACATCTGGACATGAATCAGTTCTCTGGAAATCTTTCTAACTAGAAGCTCCCAGGACAAGAGCCCACAGGTGGTGGCAAGGCACAAGTGAGAGCACTAGGACTTGGTCCAGTTCCACTGAAATCAATTAAGAGGTTCCCTCAAACTGCTAATGGCTAGTGACTTTCAAGCTATAGACAGAAGTTTGAAAAACCTCCCAGCTTCTCACTTATTTTACAACTAGACTCCTGTATCAGAAATATGGTGTCTACTTGGGGTCAGATTGCCAGGTTCAATTTGCAAGGTGCAAAAGCCAAAAAGAACTGGTTTGAGAGGCACATAAAGCTACCAGCGTCAGTCTGCTCCACAACAGCTACCCTGTACATCACATCAATCTGGAAGCTCTCTCAAAGCAGATTTATAAAGATCACTGCACTTACACTGACTTGGGCACTTACAGCTACAATTAACAGTTCTACTAATTGGGTTTATGAAGACTAAAGCCCACAAAGAAAACATTAGTACACGTCACTGCCATTCAGCTCAAGCCCATCTTCCCTACAGACTCATGCTGTAGCTGTTCATCTTGTTTTGATGGGGCTGGATTTAAAGCCAGGCCAGGGTCTATAACTCATATTGACAGTAGCAGCTTAAGTAAGCCATCTGCCCACTCTGACTGCCTGGGAAGACTGAAGAGCAATTCTCCTATTCAGACAATCAAACCGGAGACATGTTTATTGCTACAACATGCAAGAGAAGCCAGTCTTTAAATATACGTAGTTCTCATCCCCAGAAGAAAGGCAGTTTTTTCATGAGAGAGGCTCCTTGGGCGCATCAAGTCACCCGCTAAGCAAGAGGGTTTGAAGTGGCCCAACCTTACGTAATATGTATATTGACAAACATGTCTTCTGCTACAAGATCTCCAGTACCACAGCAAGACACACTGCTTTCAGTTTACCAAGCTGATTTGCTGCCATGACAATTTAATTAGATGGAGCAATGAAGAGATGCTACTGGTGGTGTCCATACTGTTAAACACAAACATCCCAAGAGGTGCAGCCACTTTCCAAGGAACACCCAGTAGTCAGTAAAATAAGGAATATACCTACAACTAATAAACACGTGCTATGCTGCTTTTTCGTTGCTCCAACAGCTATATCTAATCATCACAGCTATGCATGATATTCAAACAGAATCTGAGTAAGCAGAGAGCAGACACTGTTCCCTACCTAAGGAAAGCACGGAGCTGCACAAAGATGAGCAGAGTGGAGGGTTAAACTGTCAGAGCAGAACAGTAGTAAGGAATATGACAAGAATAGTGTAAGGAGGCAGGTTTGCAATGACAAGGCCAAGATGCTTGAAACTGTATGAACTATAGAGTAAGCAATACCATGAAGGTGAAGTCTTGCCAACATTTTGTATGGATAGAGTGGGTCTCTCCTTAATACAAAAGTACTTCAGTCCTTTAATAGCCTTCGTTGTCTTGCCCTGGACTCACTCCAGTATGTCTATGTCCTTCTTGTTCTGTGGGCCCAGAACTGGATTCAGCATTCCAGATGCACTGAATGCAGAGGAAGGATCACTTCCTTTCATATGCTAGCAGTGGTCTTTCTAGCGCAGCCCAGGATGCTGTCGGCCTTTTTCATCGTGAGGGCATATTGCTCGTAGAGGATAAGCTTCTTGCTCCCAAAGACCCCAAGGCCCTTCCTTGCCAAGCTATTCTCCAGCACCTAGAATATACTGATGACAGGAATTATTCTAGTGTAAGACTTTGCGTTTCCCACTGTTGAGCTCTATGAGATTCCCCTCTGCCCAATTCTCCAGCCTACCAAGGTCCTTCTTAGTGGCAGCACAACCCTCTGATGTAACAATCACTCCTCCTGGTTTTGTCAAATGCGTGAACTTGCTGTAGCATCACTCTGCTCCACCATCCAGGTCATTAATACCTCAAGAGTACCGGCCACAGTATCATTCCCTGAAATATAATGCTAGTGAACTTGTTTCCAGCTTGATTTTATGCCACATATCACAACCTCTGGACCTAATGGTTCAGATAACTTTCAGTCCACCTTACTATCCATTTATTTATGCCATACTTTGTCAGCTTGTCTTGTTAGAATGTTGTGAAAGACAGCATTAAAACCCTATTACAGCCAAGGTAAACAATGTGTCACTGCTGTCCATTCATGCAGCAGGCAAGGCAACTCACTGTGGAAGGTTGTCAAATTGGTTAAGCATGACTTTCCCTCTCTAAGTGCATGGTGGCTATTTCTGTTGACTTTTTGTCCTTTCTGATTGGAAATGATATCCAGGATTAGTTGCTCCATCATCTTTTCAGGGGCTCACCTGAAGCTGGTTGGCCTATTGCTCTGATGATGTTCTTTTTTGGCTTTCTGGAATATAGGTGTGACACTTGCTCTCTTCCAGTCTTGAGGAACATTCTCAATTGCCATGGCCTTTCAAAGACTATCAAGGGTGGACTGTCAAAGACATCAGTCAGCTTTGTCATTGGTGGAGTATGTAAGGCCCACTTGTTTATGTGGTCCTTAAACTGGTCCTTCTCCACCCAGGGAGAATTTTTTTGCTCCAGACAATTTCTCTAGTTCAACCTATTCCTTTGGCTGCAGAGCCTTGAGATTCTTGAAGGTTAGGATTGTTTTATTGCAACAGACCTAATAAGATGCTCCAATTTTACTTATAATCCAAGGTGGAGAGTTTGCTTTAGATGCACACAAATATGGTGTAGAGATAGCTGTCTTTCTGATAGTTGAAACAGTAGTATGTGGCTCTGCATGGATCATTAATTCCTCAGAAACACAAGAAAAACAAGAACTAGGCTTTTGATGCCTTGCCGTTTGTTTTCTTAAGAGTATCTGCTTTGCTAAAAGGAGTCAGAGGAAATGCACAGGAAAAACTCCCATAGCATGTTGCATTTCTATAAAGATGCAGATGTTAACATTTTTGTGGTGTTCTAAGAGGTACGTTAAATAATAAGGGAGAATGTGCTTGAAGGGTGCCTTTTAGTTCTTCGTGCAAAACTCATTCATTATCAGGAAGAAAACCCCTGTGTAGGGACAGAAATAAAAAATTACCTATTTACAAGTATTTCTGGAACACATTTGCAAGCCAGGTCATTGATTCCCCTTTTCAGGACAAAGGTTTCTTACCAAAAACAAACAAAAAAACATTACCATGTAGAACTGCTGAAGCCTGCAAGAGGCCTCAAATACCTGCCTTTTAAATTTTGCTTAATCTAGTCTGGCATCAATGTCAACAAGGAAGATGATTGATGTCATTGTGAGGCCACTAAATCATCTTTGAAATGCCAGTTGGGAGGGTCCTTAAGCCTGAGTATGGGCAATTACCATTCATATCTTCAAGAACAAGCTCACAGAAATTCCTCACTAGTGAAAGATTAAACAGAATCTCCACAAAGCAACAACAAATATGTTTGACTTCACAGTTTCTTGCTGTTGTAGAATGTGCTGCATGTGAAGCTCTTACATCCACAGGAAGACTTGTCAGCCTACCTGACTGAACTATCCTAAGAGAAAAATTAGTTCTCCATAAATGATAACTTCTTAACCTGTCTGATCAAACTGTTTGCAACTGTGTCGGTAATAAGCATCTTTCTGTCCTATAATCTCATCCTCCTCTTCTCTGACATAGCTGAAGAGACCTATTTAATTTACAGCAGAAATTGTAAATTCCCCCAACAGTATCACAAGTATTCTGTGTCAATTTTTTTCTTTGGTAGTATATTTGAAAATGTATTCAGTAAATTAGTTTCCAATCAAGTTTTCTGGACAATCTGTATTACAACTTTGTTTTACAGTTTGGATTCCCAAGGTTGCTTCACAATACATTGCCTTAGTATTTTAGTATCACTTCTGAATGCAGAACTTCTGCAACTCCTAAGATAGTAAAACGAATGGAAATATTAGCAAACAATCTACCACTTCTTTCATGTATTAGAGTCCTGTCGGCTTCCTTAGAAACAATGAAGCAGTGGCCTTTTCTAGATTTGACTTACAGACACAAAAGCATCCCATGAGGTGCAGAATGAGTATTTCACTTTGCCCAAACTCAATAGAGGTCACAAAAAGTTGAGAAGAATCTGACTGCATAGAAACAACTCACGCAAAGAAGTATAAATAAAAGTAACTCTTTAATTTTATTTCTGCTGTAAACTGCTTTTCAAAGTGTGATTTTTGGGGTTTTGTTTTGTTGTTGTTGGTTTTGTTTGGTTTTGGGTTTTTTCTGCTTTAATTGAACCTGAAATAAATGACAGCCACTTGAAATACAGGGATAGTTGAAGCACATACTGAGTAGAAATCACAATTTATTGCAGACTGTTGCAAGATAAGGAAGATGAGTTAAGGTGGCTCTTGTACCAGGGAAAAGCTATTCTTTATTCGACTTTTTAAATAATTGACATTTTCAGTAGAACATTGAAAGGTAGTTTGACTATCTGGAAAACTGGGTAGTCAAGATTTTTTAAGCTCTTTTGAAGCTCTTGGATCTGCCAAGATTTTCTCATTTCCATCCTGAAACAGCAACAGGTTTATGATTTAATTCCATACAGAAGGTGAGGTATTGCACCACTTTCCCCTTTCTAAGTGTCCATGTAATCTATATTCTGAAGACATAGAAAGCACCCATTCAGCTGCCTTATCACAAAATACATTGACTTGACTTTTATTTTTTCCCTGGGTAATCAAGGCAGTAGCATCTATGTGAATGTTTATTTTTCTGGACAGAGTTCAGTTTTCTTTCTAATACTTGCAAGTGTTAGAGATCTGCTTCCTTACAACAACACACCTAGACTCTGATCTGCTGAAGGAAAGCAACTGGATCCAGATGCAAAACCCCTCTTACAGTGGGAACTTGTGACTAACACGTACCAACCAGCTGGGAATGGGTTTGGCTATGACCTCAGCCCACAAATTGTAGTGATGAGTAGGTCAATGATGAGTGTTTTCAGTCAGGCAGGCCAGGATGCTGAGAGGCAGAGTGGCACTCCCACAGCACCACAGAGGCACGACTGACAGCCCCGAGCTAAGCTGACAAATGAACATTTTGTTTATTCTCCCTGTTTTGTGTGTCACGGGTTTCTGCATCACATACTTTTCAACTGTACCTCTGACAACAGATCTATTATTTCTGTCCTGTGGCTCTCCTTTATGCCTTTTTTAATCGTGTGGAGGCTTCTTAAAGTAATAATTTACATTTACACACCTCTCAGAAATGTGAGAGTGTTAGTCCTCTCCTTGTCTGCCCTCAATTGACAGAGTGTACTCTCCTCCATCCTCTGCTCCTACAGAGTAGAACTGAAGTACAACCAGATTAGAGTGGATGGTGCCTACTTATTCCAAATGCCAATTCAGACATGCCAAAGACCAGGTGTTTTATATAGGTATTGTATTACTTCAGCACATTTCTCATACTGATTTGTAGCTGCAAGAATTCAACAGATCCGTAAACTAAACAATAATGCCTTGAATAAGCCAGCTATAAGAATTCAGTTTGACAATTAGATGTGAAAATCTTATTTTAGTGATTAGCCCAGTATCATCCAGCAATTTGGTGGCAAAAACAGTGAATCAAAACCTGCTGATTTATGTCTTGTAAAACACAGGATATACAGACTAGGACAATCTCCTCCACTATGCTTGGTATAGCCTGGGGCAAGATTGCTCTTGAGGGGGATATTTTACTGACTGTTCACTCAGAATGCTGAAAGAGGCAAAAATGATGACTGAAATATCTTAAAACTAGCAGCCTCTGTCATTTGAGGGTTGTATAGCTTTAAACTTGTACTTTGTGTCATAAGTGTTGTCAAGTCAAAAATTGCAAGCAAGTCCACCTACCCCAGCAATTCACACAGGGTTGGAACATAGAGATCTCTGTTCCCTCAGCTCAGGAAATAACTGAAGGAGAGAAGGCAGCTGTGCAGAAGGAGGGAGAAAATATACCAATGGTAGGCCTTTAGCTAAATTCTAAACCTTTACCAATTTTGAATATGTTCTAATGGATGATAGTCCTTCACTTGTGATTTTTAGAGGAAAAAAAATGATCTTTAACATGATCTGCCTTCTTCTCATGCAGACTCCATATTTATAGCCCCATTTGTCTCATAGTATTCATAGCACTAGGGAAAGGCTCTTTGAGTTTCATGATTCAGTCCCCTCAGCTGCTATTTCCAGCAGCATTTCTCATTAAACCAGTATTCTTCAATACTGGACAATTTCCCTGTCACCCAACTTTCAGTCCAACTTCTTATGCTCCTCAGATTTTTGGGCTCACAGCATTCTCAGCAATCCACTGGTCCAGCATCAGCCAGTACCACTTTATTCTGCCACTATTCCCTAGCTTCTCCTTATAATTTTTCCCTTCTGCATCCCTTTCTGCCTCTGTACCCCTTAATTACTGTTTGTCAGTGAGAGTTGTGTCATTCACATCATCTCAGCCACCCCTCCCAAATATTGTATGCAATCTCCACCTCTCACCTCTTCCCGTGGAAATAGTTTAAACAGTTACTTAAACTCCACAAGATCCAGTGAAAGGACAAGTCAAACAGTTATTGTAATTTACTGAACTGTTAGCACATTTGGACTCATTCACTGTACACAGGCTTGTTCTCAAAGTTGCGTCAGAAAGTTGGTCAGAGCAAAAGGGAAACATACTGGTCTTCTTAGCTTGTCAGAACTTATGTGGAAACTAAAATTCAGATGTTGGGTTAAAATAAAGAAAATCTGCAGCAATCAAATTCTTGCTGTCACCACAAGGAGATGTACTGCCTGTCACTATTGTCTGGATAGCCCAATAAAAAATTACACTGTCATTGCTAGTAAGAAAACTAATGCTGGCATTGCAAGGCGATAAGAACTGTGGGCTGTTAGGTTTGTTATTAGTTTGAGTGAATTAACTCAATACCAACTGAAGCTGGCTACCTTTTGTTATGATCTAGAATTTAAGTGGGGTAACACCAGAGACCCTGAAAATATGTGCATAGGCTAAAAACAGAGGTCATGAGACCACAAACACCTCACTGGCAGTCAGCTTCTGGTTCTTGGGGAATTATAATCTTAAGAGCTGAGAACAGTGCTTTAGGCATAACAAGGAGGACAAGGAAGCAATCAAACAACAAGTGTGTGTAGTTTATGCACTGTTTATGAATAAGACAAATAAATTATGTGGCCATGGGAAGTTAACACCCCCAGAACTGCAGAGTATATCATCCAAGGAACAAGACCCAAGAATTAAAATCCACTGACAAACTCAAGCATTTTTGAAATGTACTAGACCTTGATATTTGAAAGGAATTGCTGCTGGCAAATGGTTGCCATCACTGGATCATCATGGAATTTTCTTCCTAAAAACTATGTCAAAGCTGCAAGCACATCATCTGTTTCAAGGAGCAAGGCTCTTCAAATGTTCTTTATCATGTCATTCAAGTTTTAGGGCTGTATAGAAGTCTGTGTCTGAGTGCATAAACTACATGCACCTGTTGTCTCAAGCTCTGTAATTCCTGAATAAAGCATTACAGCACATAAATTCAGTTTGCCTAGTGTGATAACGATCAGTGCGACAACCATCACACTGACAAGCCGTGAAATGGTCAAGCAATTGCACTAAACAATCATTGTAGGTCCCTTCCAGCTGGAAGTATTCCACTGTATTCTATGTAGGCTTCTCATTATTATCCGTAAATACATCCATTAAATCCTCAGCGTGAGTTGGCTCTCCCGCTGAAATAAAAGACAAACCTGCAACTGAACCAGGGGTTTAGACATCACACATAAAGAGTGTGAGAGTTTCACAGAATACAATGTTGGAATTGTTGTGGCCAGACCTTCATTAGGAAGTGTTAGGGAGTGTAAAACTGCCGGGGTTGGAATAGTTCACAATTTCTGTACTATTTTTATTTGTTTCTTACTTTCATGCTTTACATTAGAAGTATATACAGATATGGACATAGATATAGATAGATATAGATATAGATGTAGATGTATATAGATATAGATATAGATATAGATAGATATAGATATATCACTGCATATCATCTTACTTTCAATTCTACTGCTTTAATACTGAATAATTAAAAACACAGGGGCTCAATCTACTATCATTTTTAGGCTATAATACGCAAAATGTTATTCTGTCATTCCAAAATTATTCTAGAATTTAATTGCTTGTGTTCTGGAGGCATTTTTTCCTGCTTCTTTACCCGATTATTGAACAAGGAACTTGCCCCAGGAAACAAGGGTGTGTCTGTTCTGTGGAACTGGTGGTAAACGTTTGTGCAGGCAGAACCTATAGCACCTAAGGAACTACAAGAACAACTGAGCTCTTCTCCTCAAGCCATGTAGTTTAGTTGGAGAAATGTCTCATGGGGTAGGTGGTTTATTAAAGTGTAAACTAAAATTCAATCAGACATAGCACATTAGAGGCTTGCTTCAAATACTACAATTAAGAAATGCTTAATGAGCTGCTTTTTCAATCAATGAACTTTTGGAGTAAACTTCATTATAATTATTTTTAGTGTTTATATGCATGCAGTATTAAGGTTACATTCACAATTGTTTTGCAGAGCCAGTATTCAGTGTCAGGTGTTTTCATAAAGTGTTAGTTAATGTTTAGTATCCTAAAGTTCAACAGTGTGGCTTTCAATTCTATGTAATTCCTGAAATTATACTATTATAGCCCATATGGGCTACATCAGTAATACAGTATAGTAATGCAGTATAGTTTCAACCTGCTATTTTTTCTCTGGAAGATTTTCATAAAAACGTTAAGGATGTATTACCCATTGCCTAAATGCAACCTTTTTTACAGGGACTGTATTTTATTCAGATCTCTTTCTGTAACAGTCACCCCTAAAAAAGCTACGCCTACATTTGTATCCATCTGTGACTGTGGAAAATATAATTTACCAGTAAAAATGATATGAGTTCTGTTGTCAGGAAACTTTCTCATCTATGAGACAGCCTCAGGCAACTGACCCGTTTCTAGAGAACTGGTTGGTTTAATACAGATACAAACATTTTGTATGGTCTGCAATTCTTGGTCACACAAGTAAAATTATATTTATGTGGTGTTCTCACTGAATTAATAAAATATGAATAGCGGTCTAATACCGCTATCCAACTGGACGGACAAAAACTCTCTAACAGTTTAGAGTTAGAAAGTGTATGTTTATTATAACGGCCGGGCAGCGCGTGGGATAGCTCCCTAATGCGCACTGCAAAGTTCACAGGTGATTACAAAGCCTTTTATTTACAAAAGTGTTGAATACACAAAATACAAATGCATATTCATACTCTTGTCACCTCCTCTTCTCCGCTTCGTATGCTAATTGGCAAGAAGGCCATTAAGCATGCGTGGTTTGTTCCCTGAAATGAGTCGGTGGTCTTTTCTGAGGAGGGGTCAATTAAAATGACGAAGTAAAAGGAGTCTTCCTCGTTCTGACCTTTTTACCTCTGGGATGTGTTCGTGACAAACATGACAGATGAATCCTTGGTAGAATTTAGGGTTTCCTGTGTTCGGTCTGGTTTTTAGCATGGGGAAGTCTTGGCTATTGTTTTGTATTGCCAGAACAGCTTAAAATTGACAAGCAATGAGTTACTAGATCCGGGGTAGCTTATCTGAATCCGGCTTCTGTTAGCCACAGGCAAAGGCTTATCTATCTACTTCAGCTAGCTCAGCAACATCTGCTTTGACTATGATCTTAACTCTCCTAAAATCCTTAATTTCTTAAAATTAACACTTCATCACCATAATTTACAAAATTCAATCCTTTGTGAAAGACAGCATCCATTTCGAGAACCACTGGCATATTGCAGTATATTGCTCATCAAGACCATTTCTGATTTGAAATTGAGGCTAGCTCGCATGTAGTACCACACATCTTAGAGTCTGCTGGTTGTGTTCAATCAGTCACTGCAGTCTGCCAGAAGGATGCAGTTCTCTTTGAGAAACAGTCAACACCAGCAAAAATAATTACCACTGTAATGTGGTACTAACACTGTGCGTCAATGAGGCCTTGAGACTCAACTCAGCTTCATATCCCTCACCAAAACAAAAAAAACCAGACAAAACAATAAACAAACAAAACCCCACCAGACATGTACCATAAAATCATAACAACTGAAATAACTGGTTATCAGTTCCATTAAAAACCTCACAGATAGGCCCAGAATGTCACAAGCGTATCTGCATGTCAGACAGAAAAGAATTTTGGAGTAGAATAATCGCAGAAGTGGCCTTAGCCATTGCTTCACATTTTAGCATTAATTTCATCCAAGTCTCTACAACTCCTGAAAGGAGAATGTAGTGTGGCAGAGGTCAGTCTCTCCTATTGTGCCTGCAGTGACAGGCCAAGAGGAAATGACCTTAAGCTTAGACAGGGGAGATTCAGATTAGATACCAGAAAAAAAAAAAAAATCGTCACTGTCAGGGTGGTTTTGTATCGGAGTGGGTTTCCCTGAGAGGTGGTGGAGTAACCATTCCTGGAAGTATAAAAGGGCCTCTAGGGTGGAGACACCCTCCTCCCGCCCCGCGGCGACGGGAAGCGCTGAGGGCGCGGTGCTGCAGCGCCCCCTGTCGGCAGGGAGGTTGCCCTGGGGGAGGGAGTCCGCACCCGCCGGCGGCGCCGATTGGCTGCGGCTGGGAGGAGGCGCGGCGGGGCCGGGAGCGGCGGCGCAGTCGCGGGTAGGTTGTGCTGCTGTCGTGCCGCTGCCGCCATCTCGCCATGGTTCGTGAGTTCGAGCTGTGCCCTGGGCGGCGCGTCGGCGGCGACCAGCCCTGCTTCATCATCGCCGAGATCGGGCAGAACCACCAGGGCGACCTGGACATCGCCAAGCGCATGATTCGCATGGCCAAGGTGCGCCCGGGGGGAGGCGGGTAAGCGAGAGCGCCGGGGCGCGGCTGGTGGACGCACGGGAGGGTTTGTTCCGAACACAGATTGTCTGCGGGGAGACCCTTGCATGTGACTTCGATGAAGAGTCTGGAGCACTTGTCCTGTGAGGAGCGGCTGAGGGAGCTGGGGTGGTTCAGCCTGGAGAGAAGGAGGCTCAGGGGTGACCTTGTCTATCACTCCCTAAACTCCCAGAGAAGGGGTATAGCCAGGTGAGGATTGGCCTCTTCTACCAGGCAGCCAGTGACAGGATGAGAGGACGTGGCCTGGAGCTGTGCCAGGAGAGGTTAAGGCTGGACATCAGGAGGAATTTCTTCACGGAAGAGCTGAACAGACATCGGAATGGGCTGCTCAGGGAGGTGGTGGAGTCGCTGTCCCTGGAGGTGTTTAAGGAAGGACACTTGGTGCCATGGTCTGTTTGACAATGTGGCGTTCAGTCACCTCAAGGTCTCCATGATCTCAGAGGTCTTTTCCGACTAATTCATTCTGTGATCTTGTGTAATGGCTGCTGCCCCACAGCTGAGGCATGAGCTCATGGGGAATTCAGGAAGAATTGGGCAGCTGCTGAACTGTCTTTAATGAACCTCCAGTTTGGCTTGGTTGACATTAGGGCTTTACTGCAGTAAAGCTTGTGTCATCCAGTAAGACAGCCAAACTGCTTTCAAATTCGATGTTACATCCGTTAGATAGAAAATGACACATCATCACAGCTTGGGGTATAGTGTATTCAGTTCTGTGACTGGGGTGTAAGTGGAGACTGCTCTAATGAGGATATGTCTTTACTCTGTGACTTCAAATGAATTATTATTCCTGGAGAAGTTAAAAGAGGTGTCTCGTGCTGGTGATGTGATCTAGGGGTAACTGTGGTGACACTGTGTGGATAGCTGGAATGGATGGTGTTAAAAGTTTCTTCCAGCCTTGATGATTCCATAAATTTCAGATTCATACTCCTTGTTCTGCAGAACCCTATGTCCTTCTTTAATGTAAATTATCAGTGACAGATAATCTGGGAGAAACACCACATAAGTCAACTCTTTGAATAAGCAGCATGCATAGCTAAGTAGTTTGTAGGTTTTATTTGATTTCTCTCAGCTGCTGCTCTGCTAAGTGAATCAGGACTTCAGAATAAAAAGGTTCATGTGTGTGTAGGTCTACAGTCACTCTTGTGTTCGTTACCATCTCTGTGATTGCTGTGATGGTAAGCTGAAAACTCCACAACAGATGAGCATGTCATTAATTGCATTCAGAATTAGGATGAGTGCAGTTTCACTTGCACTTCCACTCAGTGTGCACCACCTTGTTTTGCAGGAATGTGGAGCAGACTGTGCTAAGTTCCAGAAGAGTGAACTAGAGTACAAATTCAACAAGAAAGCCTTAGAAAGGCCCTACACCTCTAAGCACTCCTGGGGAAAGACCTATGGGGAACACAAGCGCCACTTGGAGTTCAGTCATGACCAATATAGAGAGCTAAAGAAGTATGCAGAGGAGATTGGCATATTCTTCACAGCTTCTGGCATGGATGAGGTATGTACGCCATACTGGAATGACAGGGGGAGTCTGGCCGTTGTGTCTGTTGGGTATTATGTGTGATAGTTCTTATATACAAAGATTATATGGACAATCAATTTCTAACTGAGAGACTTAGAGTAGTTTGCCAGTTCACCTGTGTCTCTACAATGGTTGGCTGAATATTTTAGAAGACTTGCCACATGTGTTGAGATACTTAGACACAGTACGTAACATTAGGGACAAGGCTTCATTTTGACCTTCATAAACAGTCTAGGCTTTGAGAATGTAGATCAAGACAGCAATCAGACTACTCTCCGGTTGTGTCTTGTGTGTTGGTTTCAGGCATATCAAACTTCCTTCTGTATTTAAACCAAATTCCTTTCTTGATCTAATCCCTATTATTTCCCTCTTCTTTCCTCCCTCCTGGGTATTTTCTAGCCCCCTGAAGTGTTTCTAAGAAGCAGAAATGTTTATGCCCCTATTTCTTTTACTAATCTCATGGAGGGGCTCAGCACCTTGCCCTGCTACTGCTGAATCATTTACTGATTTTTGCCACGGGGCTCTTGACCAGTCAGTCACCAGCTTCACAACTCCAGGGAACTCCTGCTGCTGTTCCCCCTTAAGACATTTATACTTGTAACTGTTGCATGTTGTTTGCCTCAGAATGATGGTAGTAACAGTATTAAAGGTCAGGTAACACTTGAACTTCAGTATAGATGAGAGATTGTGGATTTATTTTTCTTTGTGGCCTAGAAAATACAGAGAACCAAACTGAAAAAGACCCTACCAGAAGTCAGCTAACCACTCTTGCATATGGGTATCAGAGCAATGTCTCTGGCTTTCTGCAAGTAGACATATCCAGGATAGAACAAGGATGTGATTTACTTAATGTTTTAAGGCAATCTATTCAGTGTCTCACGCTTACAAAAAGAGACAATTCCTGATATATCAGTGTTATTCCTATTTCTTGTAATTTGTTCTCTCTCTTCATCTGATGATAGACAAATATGTTTTGTGTATATGGCAATAGCTCAGTGCCAGGGATTCACAAGTAGATCTGTGGCGGTGTTTCTTTTATTGCTGTTGTCACATCTAGAAGACCTGCTGAACAACATGCACTCCTTTTAGAAAGGAGTAAATGAACCCAGGAGTCTTGGACTTCTGTATCTGGGATCTTAAAGAGCCACATGCCTTTGGGGAAAAAAAAAAAACCAAAAAAAACACACTCCTTGTGTGATGTTAAAAACCTCTGGTTGCTAAAGGCTGTAGTGCAACACAAAACTCCTTTTATAGGCAGCATCTAAGATCACTTTCTGCTGCTGGGATCCCTCTTCTGCCCTGCTGTGCTCCTTTGTATATGGCTTCAACAGCTAATTAGCAGAACCGGTACATGTTTGTGCCTTTTTTTTTGAGCAGAAATTACATTACACAGCTCCTAAGAATTATGGTGGCATTTCTGCAAGACAGGGCTTTGGAACTTAAGGAAAATATTGCATAAATTGACGTAAAAAGTCTTTGAGAACACATTAACTTCTGAAAGTTTTTTACATTAACTTCTGTAAATCTAACATAATCTCCAGAAGTCAGTTAGTCAAAGAGGTTAAATTGTGTGTTTAACTATATGAGGAAATTAATGAAGTGATGTGTGAAATGAATACAAAGGCTATGAATAACTTCTTTATCTATTCTGTTCCAGTGTGTACTGGAGACAAAGTAGGATTTCATTGAACCACTCCCTTTAATGTCATTCCTGTTATTTGAAATTACTTCCTGGTACTTGAATCTCTTAAAGAAGAGCAGCTAATTTTCAAGAGATATTTACCTAATAAAGAGTGGCCTTAGATACAAGGTCTACCTGTCATATTTAATTTTTTGCCATCTCTTGAGATAAGATCTGTTCCTTTTTAATATAGAATACTCATTGTCTTCATGCACAATGCACCTGAATAAACTATATTAAATAGTGAATAGAGAGATGTTATACATCGCAGGTACAAGAAACTGAATTTCCATCATACTGATGGTAGAAAAATCATATCGAATAAGCCATCATTATCTTTGTAGACATTAGCATTCTTTCTCTGGCACTAAGTAAATTTAACTGCAACAAGGAAAGAGCTGAACAAATTAAAAGTGTTCGTGGGTGGTTGACAGGGGATAAGGGTAACTATTTAATTATTTTCCCCAGAGGTGAATGGGGGATTTAAATACCTCTTACCTGTGATAGATTTGAAATTTAAATTTTCTTCCGATAAAGTACTGATTTTTAAAAGGCCACTTACCTGTTTTCTGAAAGCCTCTAATACTTGCTGAATTGTCTTCAATATAGCACACATATTTTTAGACAAAGGCAGAGTATAATTGGCATTTAAATAAATGGTTTTATAGTCTTTGCTTTTGCGTATTTTATTGTCTAGTATCTCTCCCAAAAGCAAACTCATTTTGGATTTCCCTTTTTGGGCACTTTTGGGTTTTTTTCCTGGTGCTTATTTCATATGCTCATACTAGTTTTCAGTGTGATGAATCTATTCTACCACCTGTAGTTTTAAACACTCTGGGCTTAATATTTCTGACCTGCAGGATGTGTATGGCAGGACAACTGTATGTGTGCTTTTAGCACATTTCTTCTTCAATGGGCAGGCTTCCATCTGCAGGTAGTTGCTCTCCCTGGTACTGTTTAAAAAAAGAGTGAAAAAAGCAAGAATGCTGTGGTACACGAGTTCATCTTTTAGCTGAGGTGGAGCTCACTTACAAGCAGCAGAATGTACAACTGGTGTGACCACCTGTGGTGGGAGAACAGAGACTGCCTTGAGACAGTGATCCCAGCCAAAAAATCTGCATTAAAAATAGAAGTATGAAAGAAGGCATCATAATTATACTCTACCTGGAGGGAAATCAGAAACTAATATTGTCAGAATAGCAAATGTTACTTCAGGAGCAGTGGTTTTTGGGGAGATGTCTATAAAACTGACCTGTTTAATTAAGCTTTGGGTTTGCTGTGTTAAAGGGTTGTTTATTTCCAAGCACGGTAGTTCTTTGTCCCTTGATCCAGCTGAACTGGAGAGTTAAAACTCAGTGATTTCTTTTCCTTGTAGATGGCTGTAGAATTTCTACATGAACTGGATGTTCCCTTTTTCAAAGTAGGATCAGGAGATACAAATAATTTTCCATATTTGGAAAAGACTGCAAAGAAAGGTAAGCATTTTCTTTGAGCCATCCTTGTGAACATCACAATTTCTCAGTAGCTCAATTATTAGATTTTTCCTCCAGTGCATTATTGGGAAAAAATCTGAAGTTTCTTTAAAAGAAACTCACCCTCAGACCATGAAAAAAAAGTTTTACCCAGCATTCTTTTCTAGTTTTACTGAGTTAATTTACTTAAAGAATTTAATTTAATCTTGGATAGCTTTCTTGTAGACCTAGGACAAAACCTGTATATATTTTCTAATGGCTAGGTCGCCCCATGGTGATTTCCAGCGGGATGCAGTCGATGAACACAATGCATCAGGTTTATCAGATTGTGAAGCCCATCAATCCAAACTTCTGCTTCCTGCAGTGCACCAGCGCGTACCCGCTTCAGCCAGAGGATGTCAATCTCCGTGTTATATCGGTCAGTGAGTAACCCAGAGCATGCTGTGCGTGAGTTAGCAGAGAAGGGCTGTGTCCTTTTACTGAGATACACTTCCAGGTCTTAAGGTGTGCTGGAACTTGCTTCTGAGAAGTTGCAAGATGTGTCTTGTGCCTCTAATTCACAATGCAAGCACTGAAGTACAAAGATCCACTGGGTCCTTTTTTAGCAGAACTCATCTTTGAGGACTATGATAAAGGATATTGCTGGAGTGTTCACAGTTCAGTAGAGGAAAACATGACCAAAAGATGGTTGACCAGTTAACCCTGTGGTTTATAGTGCTAAGAAAAATCATGTAGACTGTTATCATTAAGAAGGTGCATGAAATGGGAATGTAATTCTAAATAGGGAGCTAGACCAGAAACTTCGTTAAAAAAGCTTTATGTGACTATCAGAGAAATTAAGAAAATTGATTACTGGGATACACCAAATATTGATGTAAGAAAGTTTTCCCAGACTGGCCAGTGTTCAAGCACTACCTTAGATCTATGCACACATAGTATATTATTTTTAATAGAATGACACATGGCTGCATTTAAGTCCCTTTAGGATTTGGTGACTGTTCTCTGTGCATGGATTAAAAGATTGCTTCAAATTTTAAATACAATGTTGAAGAAATCTCTTCTGGATACAGATTAAGTTTAACCAGCCCACTGGGTTCTTGGGTGAAAATATTACTATTCCTATAAAATATTACTGTTACTTACACTGATACAGGCTTTGAAGACCTTGAATAGTAGAACTGAATTAAAAGGAGAAACATAAGTTGTAGAAGAGAACATGCTTCCTTTTTCTTGTCAGTATTGATAATATTAGTGAAATTTGGAACATGGCCATTGGTAATGCAGTGTGATCTGCTGAATTAAATGTGTTTACATTTAACACAGCTGTGTTCTCTGCATAACCAGCTGCTTGTTTTGTGGCACAGTATTTGTCCACTGCAATTATCACTGTTAAATTTGCTTTGTCTTTGAAACTGCTTGGTAATTCAGACCAACTGTGTCGTGATTCAAGGCATATCAGTCAGCTTTTCCTGATATCCCCATTGGTTATTCGGGACATGAAACCGGCATAGCCATTTCAGTGGCAGCTGTTGCTATGGGCGCTAAAGTACTGGAACGCCATGTGACTCTCGACAAAACATGGAAAGGAAGCGACCACCAAGCATCTCTGGAGCCAAATGAACTGGCAGAGTTAGTGAAAGCCATCCGTACTGTGGAAAAAGCAATGGGTTCTCCAATCAAACAACTCTTGCCTTGTGAAATGGCTTGCAATGAAAAGGTAACTTTTGATTTTGGTTTGTGTAAACCTGCAGCTAATTTAGACCTATAGCTAATAACTATATTCAGAAAAACAGCTTGCAAATTGTTTATTGAAGTAGTTTTCTGCCTCTACACTTAGAAAGGTTCACACTGCATAATGTTGGCAGTTTTGATTATAATAGAGTTCTGTGTTTATCATCCAGCGTTTAAATAAGTTAAATAGCAGCATGGAATCCTTTAGGTTGGAAAAGACCCATGAAGTCATTCCGTCCAACCTAATACTGCCAAGTCCAACTACTAATGTATGTGCCTAAGTGCCATGTCTACACATTTTAAATAACTCAGCCACTTCCATGTTCTAGAATGTCTGAGTGCTTGATAACCCTTTTAGAGAAGAGTTTTTTTCCTAATATCGTGTCTAACCCTCCCTTGGCACAGCTTGAGGCCATTTCCTCTCATTCTGTTAGTTGCTGTCTGGGAGAAGAAACCAACCCCCACCTGGATACAGTCTCCTTTCAGACAGTTGCAGAGAGTGATAAGGTCTCCTCTGAGCCTCCTTTTCTCCAAGCTGGACAGCCCCAGCTCCCTCAGCTGTTCCTTATGGGACTGCTGCTCCAGACCCTTCACCAGCTCTGTGGCCCTTCTCTAGATTCACTCCAGCACTTCAATGTCCTTCCTGTAGTCAGAGGCCCAGAACTAGCTAGACACAGGACTTGAGGTGTGGCCCCACCAATGCCAGGTAGTTGGCTATAGCAATGGGAATAATATCTCTGTGATTGTATATGAGCTGCTTTTACACTAAGCTAAAATATGAGCCATTTTAACCAGATTCCCTCCATTCTGATTTTGAAAAATTCCCGTGAGCTACTGTCCACTTTTGGAAAGCATCTGCATGTTCCTGGCAGCCTGATTACAGTGAAAGTAACTATGCTAAATTAATCATCATTTGGAGTAAGTAAGGGAGAAGAATGCAGTTACACACAACCTGCTCTCAAATAACAGCTGAATATTTTTTGTCCTTTTTTGTTACGCTAAGCTAGCAATGTATTTAACTTAAATATTGTGTTGTTTTTCTTCCCCTTCCCCTGTAGCTGGGAAAGTCGGTAGTGGCAAAAGTGGCAATTCCTGAAGGTGCAATATTGACACTTGACATGCTGACGGTGAAGGTGGGAGAGCCAAAGGGATTTCCCCCAGAATCCATCTTTGATCTGGTGGGTCAGAAGGTTAAAAAAAATATTGAAGAAGATGAAACCATCACTGAGCAAGTAGTGGAAAATCATGTGAAAAAAGTGAAGTGCTAAACCAAAGCATTCCATCCATATTTCTCAATGTATTACCACACAATGTGTTTGAGAATAGCAGCATGGTATATTAGAAAAAAGTGGTGTAATTATGAGGGTGCAAACAGGTTAGAATTTTCAGGTTCTAATTAGAGGGAAGTTTCAGAAGCAAGGGGATATAAGTTATGAAGATTTTATTAGAAACTGTATAGTATTCTGCCTAGGAAATGCCGTGATCCTCTCTTCTCCATTCCACTTAACCTAGATTAATTTGGAGTTTTGCCAAATATAAAACCACAGTCTGCTGCTTTCCAGCTTTCCTTTTCTGTTAAGAATACAGTAAATAGTGAGAATTTTGTCTACACTTTGAATTGTTCTAGCTCTGAATCTTTTGATATTCCTTTCTTTTCTGCCATTTGCCTCATTGCTGTGATAGCAGGACTCTGGTTGGAGTTGAATACAGAAAAGTGAAAGTTTACATACACTGAACAGAAAACTACAAATGCAACCTAGATGGATATTTTTTTTAAGATGAAAGTCTTAAAAGTGTCATGATAAAGCAGGGGGTTGCAGGAATCTGTATTCTGTGGGAAAATGGGCTTCTTGAGAAAGCTAAGTTCTCAAGACAGTACCAGGAAAGGAAGCATATGGAACATTTAAAAAGGTGCCATTTAAGGTGCAAGAGAGCCTTTTGTGAACTGAAAGGCAAAAAGGCAAGCCAGAGACATTGAGCAGGGAAGAAAAGTAGATCTGAGATGAATCAGTGGAAATAAGCTTAACCTGTGCTTCAGAAATTGTGAAAAGCATCTATTGCGAGTCGAGTCGAGTCTAAAATATTAAGCTGATTCTGCAGAGCATTTGGATGCCTCTGTTTGGACCTGGGGTGCAACTTCTCAGGTAGGAAGCCAAATGCTGGTGAAGCTTGAGCAGCTTTTTTTTTTCTGTGCTACCCCAGTGATCCTCTCCATGGCGGTTTTTCTCTCAGCACTGGTGTGTGAGATAGCTGAGGCTGACTGCCTGACCACATCACATCATTAAGCTTCAGCGTCATATGGTCAGTACAACTTTTGTGTTCTCTGCTCTTGCATCCCAGCTTCTCACTTTTCAAGTGAGAAATGCAATACCACTCCTATTGCCTGCTGCTTTTCCCTTTGACCAGAAAGGAGCCCATATAGCAGCAGCTACAAATGAGTCATTCTTCAATTACCTTGCTTAGCACGGAATTGCTTTGCAATAATTCACCTGCTTTTTTTTCTGTGGTGGAATCATTCACCTACATTTACTAGGTTACATGGAACTTGCTACCTTTTGGTCACGAGTTGGTGAAGTATCTTGAATTTGGTGATGAGTGGCTTTGTACCTATAAACTGTTTACTTTCAAAATGTTTATCCTTGTGCAATTCTGAGGAAACTGTATTCATACCTTTAAATGGGAAGCAGAGGTTGAGTCATGTGCTTGACCATATGGGAGCTGTGACTGATGCAGTATGCTTGCCTTACATTAAAAAACTACTCAATTGTTAAAAGATTTTTTTTTTAATTTCAAATTTGAAAAATAAATTTAGTTTACAAAACAAGTTTTTGTTTCTGCATTTCAGACTTTGCCTTTGCCAGCACTAGTGATGCAGGGCCTTTAGTATTTGAACACTGTAAGATTACCTGACCAGTTTCAAGTAGCAGTGGTTTTTCACTCTTTACTGGGCTGGTCCTAGACACTGCTGTAAGCAAAGGCTCCAGAAATTTCCAGGACTTTAATTAATGTATTGGTGGGTGGAGAAATATCCATGTACAGCTTGCAAGCTGTGTTTTACGTGAACATTGCAGATTGGACACAAGGATAAATGGGCCGCAAATGCACTTCTTGCCTGGTGTTTTTATTGCACCTGGGAGCCGCTGCAGACATTTCGTCCTCTGTTAGGGGTTGTACACAGCTTTTTCTCATGCTTCCACTCAGTGGGAAGAATAGGACTACCCAGAAGTCCAATTCAGAGTTTCTGTCACGTATATGACCAGCTAATGTCTATTAAATGCGGCCACAGAAGCTCCAGCTTAAGAAGAGACCTTTCCAAGAGTCAGCGCCATCTTTGATTTTTCCAAGGTGACGCTTAAATATGAGCTAATTCACATAGTGCATTTATTATCCACATCTGACCTTGTCAGTAATAACAATATGCAGTATATCATCTTGAAGCTTGAACCAAACTAAACCTGTTGCCATACACAACTGCACCCTCTCCAGGCTAATGAGGAGAGGGAGTTTATTAAAAAAAAAATCAGAAAGTCAATATCCAGTTTCCAGTCTGAGTTGTAATGTTTCTTTCATCCTGACTTCTTCCATTTTGCAAGTTGAAAAATACTACATACAGCATTTCAGGTGGTACAGCAACGTCATTTATAAGTCAGATCATCTTACCCCATTGCAAAATACCTATATATTAAAAAATATAATTGGTTTTCTTGAGCTTACTGTTACAAGTTGAAAGAAAGTACAACAGTAGTACATATGGCACTTCAAGTGGTACATCAACATCATTTATAAAAGCCAGACCACCTTCCCTCATTGCAAAATAAATATACATTAAAAATCACAGCTGGTTTTCCTGAACTTACATTACCTTCTAAAAGCATCAAAATTACAACTTTGATACTACAGAGATGAATTCATGTAGATAATTGCACAAGTGGCATTAATAGAAAAAGCATGAAATAGTAGGCTTTATTTTGCTTTGTTTCTTATGTTAGTTTGCATGTTCTAATGGACCCTTCCCAAAGTCTCAGGGCTGGATAAACTGGTTCTGTGAACTTGCAGCGGAAGGTGTGCAAATGAGCCATGCCATCGCTAACATTGTAGAATGAAAGGATTCCTGCTTCATAATCTAGAAAAATGCCAATGCAATCAGGATCATCTTCAATCAGGATGGGGATTCTCTCTCCCTTGTGAAATGCCCAGTACTCAAAATCAAACTTCTTAAGGCACCAAGATGCTCTATTCCAGCCCAGTCGACAAGCTTCAGAGTCTCCTTTCCTGCCAATGGTAGGGTAGGCTGCGCCAATCCACCATCCTGCTCCAGCACGAAGCAGGTCAACTTCCCAGTAATGGCTCCCAGAAAGGAATGCATCTCTGCTTAGCACTTGCCATAATTTATCAAATCTTTGGGGACTACATGGGTAAAATACTCTCCTCCAGCTACAGCTTACTTCAAGAAGGTCATCAGACAATTTCAGTCTTGGGTGAATGCTGTTACATTCCCAGGCTGGTGATCTTGCATCTGCAGTCAAAGCCATAAACATACTTGGTACATTTCTCATGACCCTTGGAAGAAGTCCAAGTTATTAAAACGCCTGCAAAGGAGCCCACTCCCAAAGGAGTTGGCAGTGTCTTGGGACAGTCAGAAAGCCTACAGTCCCAGGAACACGGGGCTGGAAAAGGCATGCCAAGAGGGTCACAGCAGAGTACTGACATGGCTGCCTCTGCACCTTTGTGATCTGGGCCAACCGTGGTGATGGGGACCTCAGCCATAGCACCAAGGTTGTTTTATGCTTAGGGTTAGGGCTCAGACAGAAAGCCCACAGGTCCCAGGACACTGGGTCTGGAAAAAGCATTCCAGTCTGAGCAAGGCGGGCCCCAACACTGCTGATTACGTTAGGTAGGGATGGGGTTCAGCTAGCCAAAGAACAGACAGCTCTGGGACAGTGGGGCTGGAAAATGTATGCCAAGTCCATAAGGCAATGAACCAACACTGCTGTCCCCACAACTTTCCAACCTAGGCCACCAATGTGATGGGCACCTCAGCCACAGCACCAAGCTGCCATTTGGGTTAAGATCCACATCCAGAGAGCCTCAGAGCCTATAGCTCTGGAGACACTGGGACTGCAAAAGGCATGCCAAGGGGATCACAGCAGGGCACCAACACTGACACTTCCACACATTTCTGATCTGGGTCACTCATGGTGATGGGATAAGGAGAAGCCATACACAGAGAGTTATGGCCCCTCTGTTTAGCCTGGAGGAGACTGAGACCTCATTCCCTCTTGTGAGTGGGAGAGGAGGGGCAGGCACTGATCTCTTCTCTGTGGTGACAATGACAGGACCCGAGGGAATGGCCTGAAGTTCTGTCAGGCAAGGTTTGGATATTAGGAAAAAGTTCCCCAGTGGGTGTTTGTGCATTGGGACAGGCTCCCCACCAGGAAGTGGTCACAGCACCGACCCTGACAAGAGTTCAAGATGTGCTTGGACAATGCTCTCAGACACATAGTCCTGTGCAGCCCCAGGAGTTGGACCCTAGTGATTTTTGTGGGTCCATTCCAGCTCAGGAGATTCTAGGACTCTAGTATAATCATACTTACGTTTTAAGAAAAGCAACCGATCGATAGGAGTCATGGTTTTCAGCACTGTCCCAGGCTCCTTCTTTGCAGTGGGATTAAGGCTACTGAAAACATCTGGGCAAAGATGAAAAGGGACAGTTTAGGGAGCCTGTCAGTTTTTCCACTATCATTTTCCAACTTCATGAACAAACTATGTTATGTTTTCTGGGGAGGGGCTGCTCACTCTGTATGCTTTCAGCCATTATGGTCTTTGGATAGCATGGAAATGCTGGACTAGTGTTGCCAAAGAAATACACAATTGAGCAAAACACCAAGTAATCACACCCGATTTCTTAAAAAGTAGCTCTTATCAGAAGAAAATAAGCAGCTGAAGATAGCTGCAGGCGCTTGCTGCAGAGCACCTCCACAATGCTTTCTAGCAATCCTACACACATCCTGCTGTGGCCTTTCAGATCAGGTCTGACCATTTGCCCCAGCAACCTGCTACTGTCTTTTTGGTGGCAGTCCTCCAATAAGGGATTAAAAGGCAGCTGGGTGAAATGTGATGGCCAGTGTAGCCTGCTTACGCCAAGAGCAACAGGATTTTCCCATAGCTATTTAGCTTTGTGGCTCTGTGTCCCATTAGGAAAATCTCCTTGCTTTAATCATGGCAAAGATCATTTAAGGCAAAAGGATTTTTAAATAGAACAAGTTAGCTCAGCTTTACAGCACCAAAAATCATCATTTTTTTTCAGACTGAGGCAGATCACCAGGTACATCAATTAGAAAAAGCTTTCAAATTTTCAAGGTACCCCAATGCCTGAGCACTTACACCCAATTGTAAGTAACTGAGAGAATGAATACATTCTGTAGGTATGATGGACTACATTAAATTGTATTGAAAAACCTGATAGAACTAGGGGGGGAAAAAAGCAGCAGAGAAACCAAAGATTATTTCCAGAGTTGGAAGAGAAACTTATGTTCCTAAATCACCACTGCTATAGCAGCATCACACCCATGCTGTCAGAAAACAGTACAGTACCCATGCCTGAAACACTGTGGTTTCTCCAGATGATTTGGTAAAAAGTCCTGTTCTTACTTAAAAAGTACACTTCATTTGCAAAGAGAGGAGAAGAAAGCAAAAGTCAGAGCACTCTCCCAGGTACCTTCTTCAAGCCGGGCTTCCAATGGTTTCTCTAGAATGGACTGAAGAACTCTGATGAAGTGTTTATAATGGTTAAGTAAGTGTTCAAATGAGAGAGGTATTGGATGCCACTCTTCTAAAAGGTGCCTGGATTCCTTAATTTCCTTCTCAATTTCTGTGTACTTCTGAGGGCAGAAAGACCAACGCTACAATTAGAAGAGGCTGTTACATGAAAGGACTCTCACAGCTCCCATACACCACAGAGCAAGCTCCTTCACTCAGCAAACCTATGGGCCATAACAAGCAAGCTTTGCTGAGCTCAGCCTGCCTTTTAGCTCATTAACCTGCCCATTACCTCCTCCTGACAGTAGAGCCAGTGGCCACCCCAGACATGGAGAACCCAGTAGCCATAGTTAAAAGAGACCCCTCCAGGATGGAAATGAGTTTAGCCCATCCAGGACCCTTTGTGGGAAATCCCGTCAATGGCATAATCAAACCATTAAGTTTTAAAAGCAATCTGATGAATAAAATCCAACCTTCACAAAAGAAAATCTCCACAAAAAAAATCACGAAGAGCAGCTCCTGTGTGGAGGTGTGTTGCTCGCATGCACAGCAGAATGCCAGGGCCATATCACAGCAATGGAAACTCAAGTCTGACACGTTGCAAGGATGCAAAAATGCACCAGAGGCATCACGTCACCCTGATTTTTCAGCCTACTCTTCTGTTTCACAGTTTTCATAGTTAGGTTATTTCTCATGCATGGATGTTAAAAACAGAAGCAATGTTTTCCTGAAATCAAGGAAAGTTTACATTCTTGTTCTTGGAGATATGGACAGCTGATGGACAGTTGTCTTGACCAATGGGACAGGGAGAGGCGTCAACTTTCTCCCCCAGTCCCTGGCCTTTGTAGAAATACTATATAAAGTGGAGTCAGATTTTGTAATAAACAGTTCATGCCTTCTCACCAAAATGTGTGTGTGTGTGTGTGTGTGTTTGTGTGTGTGTCTGTGTGTCGAACAATGACAGCACCTTCCTGTAAGGAATGGCATCTTTTGGCTTGTGTCAGGGCATAAGCACATACTCTTTCAACATACTCATACAACATACTCTTCCCAAGGAAGGTGAAGATCATTAGGAGAGAGAAACTGATGTTTATCTGTAGGCAAAAAGAAAAGCACTGCACCGTCCAGCGAAGTGATGGCTATTGCTTATGGTGATCAGGATTTCTTGCAATTAAGGAAATTACACATTTTAACTTCCCTCCTGAGGTTTCCTGAGGGCTGCCTTTTCTCAGATCTTCCTATTACATTGGACAAGGAAAGACTTCATATGTCTTCAAGATAAGAGATATGTATCTGTCTTTTCCATTTGTGCTTAAAATTAACATGAACTTCATAAAGACCTGAAATCAATGCCATAGCAGGAACACCTAATAGCTCAAAAATCAGGAAGCAAATTTGTTCACCAAAACACGAACACAAAGCAAGTTAAAAAGCAGTCAGAAGGATGCTGCTTACATACAGAAGGATCTATAGAAGACATCAAGAGAGAAATTTACCAAGAATGTCAGGGTAAGTGGTAGAAAGAGACCATACAATACCACCTCCAGTAAACTAACAGCATCACTGTCCTGTTGTATTTGTCTGATTCGATGCATGAAGGTCTCTAGGTCTGCAAGCTGTTCTTGACAGGCCTTCATATGCTGATCATGTGCTCCCAGGGCTTGCTGAGTCTTTTCATCAATTAAGTTTTTTGCCAGACTCTCTTCTTCCCGAAGAAGTAACTGAAGTGCAGTCATTTTTTCTGACAGCTGCCGTTTGATCGTATCAGCATGTGCCTATGGATGAAGCAGAAGAATGTCTCCCCTTTGCTCAACAGACCACAAATATTTCAGATATTTCTCTTTCAGACCTTCAGTGCTACGTTTTGGTTGAATTTTACTGATTTTCTCCATCTCTTCAGAAACATGTCTCTACCCCTTAAAGGGAGGGCAGACATGATCTACCTGCTGATGTCTGGATGGAAAAGATTGAGGGAAGATTCCAAGATGCCTATTTATGTAGAAAAGTCTGTTTCCAGCTGGAATTAAGAGAGTAGCAATTGCAACAAGAAGCAGACCTTGTCCTTCAGTAGCAAGATTTTGACTGCTTTTAAGGCAAGCTAGAGAGAAGTAGCTGGTAGGAATAGAAAGTCTCCAAAACAATGTGACATCAGACCAAATCTCTAAAGCCCCCTCAAGCTCCTCCTGACATTTCTGTAACAGAACTGCTTAGAGATGCTCCTTAGAGGAGAAGTAATTTCATGCTCTATAAATAGAGGTGCAGCTTAGCACATATTCCCATTCTTAAGACAGAATCAACAGAACACTGTTCTTGTGTTTACTCAACTCTGAATCCAGAAAATTCAATAATGCAGTTCAGTGCAATGCAAGATACATAAGTGAAGCCAGAATAACACAGGCAGCTGGGGCTACCTACTATTCCTCTGCACAAAAATTTCACCCTTGGTCTTACAGAGATGTTCAGCTGATCAAGGAATGAGGATCTGGCCTTTGGAGACTCTCCCTCTTCCCTCTGATAGTGTAATATATTGTGATAGATACAGGGAATACACTCTTCTCCTGAGAGGCAGTAGGTGGCTGGATCTTTGAATAGTGACAGAGAAAACAAAACGTGTGCCCTTGGAAAATGACCCTCTGGTGGAGAATGAAACAACACTTTACCTTCACATCATTTACAGCCTGTTCTATGCTCCTTTTGTTACCAGCTTCTTGTTCTTTTCTCTCTTCTAGATTCTTCAAGCACAATGCCATGAGTTCCTATACAACAATGAAACAAAATAAAATACTGTTTCATAACAACTTCTTAACATAGTAACAGCGAAAAACCAGAAACAACTATCCAGCTTGATTTCCAAATAGGGAGGTACTGAAATACTCAATTTCAGAATCATAGAATACACAATTCTTAAATGAATGGCCTTTTATGAGGCTTATTATGGCCAGTATAAGAATGAACCATAAGGATTTCAGCATTTCACCTGGTGGTTATACTGGTAAGGTTTGGACAGCTGTGCAAATTAGCATCACCTTCTTAAAGCACAGGGAAACCCAAAGTGAAAAAAACATTTTCATCTTTAAATCTATGGTGCTGCATGTTTCAAGACCACGTGTTAATGCATTTAGTAGCTGAAGGGCAGCTTAGTATTTTTATTTAGAGGGTAAGTGGAAGGCTCCATTTAGAACCAAAATCCAGTGAATGTTCAGGATGTTTCCCAGTGTACAAATGACCAGTCAGGTACCCCACTACCACCACACAGTGATGTGTAGTCTGAATGTCAGCAACAGTTAATGGTGTCAGGATGGCTGGTAATCAGTCACAGTATCTGTGACACTTGTGGTGTGCCCAGTACAGCATAATCAATGTTCTGCTTATGTCTTGCCCCAGTTTCTCACCTGCAGCCCTCTGAAACTGGCTGCCCTCTTTCCAACAGGCTGAACAGCCCTGGTGTGCCTGCTAATGCATTTTTGTCATTAGTAACGTGAAGGATACAGTCAATGCTGCCCCACGCTCTCAGTGCACTGGTGCTAAAATAGGCCCTCAGTAAATACCAGGTAAGATAGCACCAGCTGCAGCTGCTATCAGTGTCCTCTTCTGCAGCTGAGACCCTGTCAAGAACACCTGCATGCACATGTACCAGTTCACTGCAACAGCCCCCGGACAGCACAGCATTTAAACTCTGCAGCGTGGACAGAGCATAAAGTGTTGCTTCATGGGCAATGGTTTGCATTTCTGATGTGTCTCCTTAGAAAACACATGCACTTCGTCATTTGAGTATGACAGAGTCAGAAGAAAATGGGCTCCCAGCAAAAGACAAGAGACTTTGCATCTGGAAGGCCCTTGGCACAGATACATCCATGCAAGCAGGTAAACGTTCTTGCATAGATCAAGACACTCACGCTATTTATTCCAGCCACAGTTCTCCAGTCTTGTCTCTGAAGAACCAGACGTGTTCTACACTGCTAGAGGATTCAGAACTTCCACCAGATACCAGCTTTCCTTAGTCTATTTTGCAGCCTAGACCTCATTCCCTTCCTCAAAGACTGACAAAGACCACAGAGGAAAACCCGGTCTTCCTGCTTTGCTAGTAACACACATCACTTTGTACGCTTACAACAGTGACCATATGCAAATATTTACATCAATCCCAAGCACTTCTGGTTAAGCACTACTTTCTTTACAGAGGTACATGAAAGAGCTGCTTCCTCCCGATTGAAGACCATGAGCAACCCATGTCATTCACCCTGAGGAATCAACTCGGAAAACCTTCCTTTAGGGATTGCCTGAATGCTTTCAAGTGAAAACACTCTAAGCGCAAGGATTTCTGAGATGACACTCCAAGCTCTAGTCAGGCTCACAGGACACATGTCAAGTGCAAAGAATGCTGATCCTTTGTGCTGCATTCAGGAGCACAGGGAATATCCTTTTCAATGATGTTAAACAGTCTCTAATCCAGGGATGAAGCACCTTGCACAACGGTTCTCATGCCTTCTTAGTACCCACAGTTAGGATTTGATGAAAGAGCTGTGGAAGATTCTCAGTGGAAGAAGTGCTGCCTGGTTGATGTCATGCCACAAGGGCTGTACTGACTAACTGCTCACAGCAAACAAAATCTTTTTAGGCTAAAACTATTGATAGTTTCTGCCTAAAATCTCTGCAGCCCTAAGCCAGCAGATGTCAGCAGATACCTCTCAGGGACAGAGGGTCACATGGGAGTTACAAGTTTCTACCCTGCTCACTTCCTGATTTGGCACAGAGACAAGTCTTTATCAACAGCATGTGCTTCCCTCAGTCCGTCAGGCCCCGAGGGAAGCGGCGCAGTTTGAAGATTTGTGCATTTACTTTGCTTTAGATCAGGCTGCCACTGCACAATACGTGCATCATCCAGACGTCGTCGCCCTGTCATGGAGGGAATGCAAACACTGTAATGAGTTCCACCTGCAAGAGGGACACTTTGGATGAAAGCACTCCAACAGGCAGGCGCAGTGCTGTGCCTTGCTCAGACATCTTAAGTGGTTTTACCTCTGTGCTGTTGTTTGTGAGCCTAGTGCACAGCCCTCTTCCCTGTAATGCTCTCTAACATGAAGTGCAGTAAAATGCTCCAAGAGTTTATCATGACCTGTGTACCAGCTCACAGTCTGTGCGAACTTCCAAGCAGAAAGTTCTGTAGGAACTGTTTCTTCCTAGTGCTTTCTGTAGGAAATATCCTAGTAACATTGCTCCAAAATATCACACAAGAAGCGGGAAAGAACTTCCTGAAATTGCAGGGGAAAAAAAAAAAGGAAAGAAAAAAGAAAGAAAGAAGCTTCTGAACATCAAACCTCTGTGTTACAGTATTTTAAGTCTCCCAAGCTTAGCACCACAGCATGCAGGCCTCAGCAAGCCTCCTGGCAGGCTCTCCAGGTAAAACAAAGCAATAGCAGGAGTATGGGCAAGCTTGCAAAGCTTCCTGAGGACATTCAGAGGTCAGCTACACTGGGATGAAGACAAAAATCTTAGGAAAGAACCCCTTGTTTGGCTGTGGCTGGGATGGTCATAATTATCCTCATTGCAGCCCGTATGGTGGCCTGTTTCAGATGTAACTATACTGTGAGTGCACAAAAGACTAGGAGGGGACACAAGCAGGAGATGACTCCTATTAATCAAAGAGGTAATCAATACCATCTAACAGCATGTTCAGAAAACTGGAAGCAGGGTGTTTAGGTGGGTATTATAAATGACAATATAATACTGTCTTTTGCATTTATGTATTAGCTTTTGCATGTTGATATTAATCACAAGTATTTTGATACAGTACCATTTATTTCTCCTTTTAACTGTTCATTAGTATAAAATAATCTATCAGTTTATGTATGCAACTTATAGCTTATATAAAGTGTTGTGATGAATACATTATATTGTAGGCCTTAGCAAAATATAAAACGTTAAAATGCCTTTAACTCAGAGAATGGTGCAAAACCAATTAGTTTCATTCTGTTGTTCCCCACATCTGCAGACTGACCTCTCCAAATGATAAGTGAGAGGAACCAGAGCACCAGGAAAAAATCAGAGAAGAATTTATTAACTCCTTGTTATCAAGGAGTGGAAGAACAGGATGAAACCACAAGAAAAAATACAATATATTGTCTGAATCTACAGGATGCCATGCAGACAACTCAGAGGTTAAAACCAAATAAAAGAGTTCCTGTAACACCAAAAACTCACAAGAATGAATAATATATAAACTCATGAATATGTATGTACGCCAGTAATGTAAAAGGATATAGAGAACGTTGTTTTAAAGCTAATGCTGGGGTTTTTGATCAATAGCCAGAAACACACCAGTACTGGACATTGTCCCTTTTCATCCCCTTATTAAATTTTAAAAAATTTTAAAGAGTGAACTTTGTTTTTCACAGTGGGTTGGCTGTCTTTTGCTTAGAACTGTCTGGTGAGTGTCTTCCTTTGCCTCACTTTTGTTCTTTTTCTCTTCCCTCCACTTCTCCTATTAAACTTATTTTTATCCCAATCCATTAATTTTCTTGGTTTTAGTGTTCCCCTTCCCCAGTCCCACTGGGCAAGGAAGAAGAATAAGCAGGCAGCTGTGCTGTGCTTAGCTGCCTACTGGGGTTAACCCACAACATCCCAGAGGAGTTACCAGAGAACTGAGCATGGGCAGCCACTGTGACCTAGCCAGCTACAATGGTGGTGCCTGGGGGTGAACAGAAATGACCTTTCCCCTTCCTCGGAGGCATCTATGTTTCTGTCAAAGGTTATTCCAGCCTGGCAATAAAGACAAATTCTCTGGGGCAACCACACTCCTCTGATTCCACACACAGGGTCTGAGGGTAAAATCATGTTGCATGTGACCTAACAGTGAAAGCCACTTCCTCCTTGTCCCTCGATTTATGCACCTGTTTTGTGGATGCTTGGGTGTGACTGATTATTTCTTTCCTTTTTGTACACAAACCATATCCTTTGTGCCGTGGCATCAGGCTGACTCTGTCTGTATGGGGTCTACAAAGCACTTGTTGAAGTACGTAAAGTACAGAAACTTTATTTTGCTAGTCAACACAGCCTACAAACTTTGAACAGCACGAGGTGTTTATAAGGCAATCAAAGCAAGGTTGAAGGTCAGCTTAGTACTGTGGCATTGCCACTAATACTCACAGATGCCACCATCACTCCCTAGCCAAAGAAAACCCAGCGGCACAGGTTTCAGAAAGGAGGGGACAACAGGCAAGACATCAGATCAGGGCGATCATGGCTCAGCTCTAGGTTCACAGCCCCTCTCCGCGGCCCTGCGTCCCCGGCCGGCGGGGCTCGGCNGAGCCGTGGCCGTGGCCGTGGCCGTGGGGCGGAGGGCGGCCGGTGCCCCGCTGCGCCTCTTGCCCTGCGGGGACCTTCCGCGGGGGTGTCGGGCAGGCTGTGCGGGCAGGAGCTGTGCCCTGGAGCGGGAGAGCCGGTGCCCTGGGAGCTGCCTCTGGCCGGGGCCCGGGTCGGAAAGGTGACTAATTTCAGGTATTTACGCCGCGTCGGTGTGGGGTAGGCTTCAGCGTCATGGCTGAGCAAAACACATAACCTGATACAAAAAGGTGTCTTCGGGGTATGTTCTGTCACTTTCCGTTTTTCGGTGAGACTTTTGTGCTCTGAAAGATCTCGTTTATAGAAATCGAAATAAAGAGAGTTTGCCCACTTATTTTCATTGGCCATAACTCTTACCTACATTCAACCAACTTCATATTAGTTTTTAAATGTGCTTTGTTCTTCCTGTGAATGAAGGCAATACAAAGTATACACACACACACGTACACAGACACGTAAGATGTGAAAAAATAGGAAGGTATTTTAAAACCAAGCATTTTAGTGGAACATGTGAGAGCCGGAATATGTACTGGTACATGAGAATGTGGAGCACTGAGAAACAAGGGAAGTCCTGCTGAAATCAGGCGGAATTTCATGCCTACAAAAGAGCTGCTGACATAAGCAACGATTTAGAAAGTGCCTTGTACTGAAAGTGTCAGTTTTTTTCCTTGGGAAGTGTTTCATACAGACCCCAGGCTACAGTCATAGGATCTTAGGGATCATTGTAGATATCTGTAGATAGTTTGCTCTTGTTCTACACACACAAAGAAGAGCTCTAATGCCTGCTTTAATAAAATAAGAGTTTCACATCATCTTTGGGACCCTGTTCTGGTGGCTGACCATCCTCAGAAAGCAAACATTTCCTACTGTCAGTCAATATCTTTCTCATCACAGCTGGAGCCGTGTTGTTTCACTGTGCCTTTCCAAGGGGAGTGTCAATCCCATCTTCTCAATGTATGCCCATACAGGAGCTGTAGACAGCATTGAGTTCTCTGACAGAGGCTGAACAATTCCTGTTCTTTGCATGTGTGTTTTGAAATGCTGAGCTGCAGCTCCACTTACTGTCTTTGCAGCTTCTGCAGGAGGGTTTGCCTGATGGAGTCTGTGTGTGTCTTGTCCAGAGGAACGTGTGTGTTAAATAAACGTCCCCATCTGACCATTCAGGAACACTCTGGCAGTAACCCCCGGAGGCTGTACTGCTGGCACTGAGGCCACTTCACAGGGATCTCTCCCATGAGCCAAAGGGCTCATGCCTGCACGCCCTGCCTGACTGACTGCCCACACACCCTACACTCACACAGTTAGACAAGGCTTCCTTAACAGTTCAAGCCCAGGTTTCCCGTAGCAGAATCTCAGACCTCTGGATCCTTTAAGAGATTTATTAATGGTTCAGTAACAGAGTAACAGCTCCAGCTAGTGCCTCAAGGAGGAACCCTGAACAAAGGATTACCTGGACTTTTATACCCTCACAATCTCTGTGGCAGAAAATCTGGGATCTTCCTACTGAGTCCCCAGCTCCTGCTGTGTCTCAGTGTCCAGGCACCTGGCTGGGTCTCCATGCCCTTTGCTGTGCCAGGGGTTGGCAGTTCCTGACCTCTTGCCTCAGGCTCTCAGCCAGAGCTTAACCTTAAGCTCCCACTGCAGCTGAACCCCAAGCTACCTTCACAGAATGTTCGTCCCTGGTTTTGGATTGAGTGTACCTGCTAATATATTAGAAGCAAAAAAGAAATCTTTCACAGCATTTTACACTGCCCTTAGTTACAACATTATTACAAGTAACAGAATTAAGGCTAACATTGTGGTCATAGGGCAGAAATTATCAACAAAAGGTCATGAAAGATTCTTGGAACTCTTTTGTTGTCCAACTGGTTTATCATTCACTACTTGTTGGATATGAGACTGGCGTATCTACTTTTCCTAACACAAAATTTTAACAGCAAAATAAGAACACAGTAAAGACAAGATATGGTCCCTCCCATTTGAGTTTTTGTGAGAATATCTTGATTAACACTACATCTGCAGGTTGTGTATCATTTACTTCTATTTCAAGTGGGCTGGGCTGATACTATTGTGCACACTTTCTCCATTCCTCAAACCCTTCCGATATTTTATATATAAAATACTGGGTCAGGCATTCTTTTCCATCCAAAAGGCTGGTCTTATCTGGAATATAAGTTCCTGATATACCTGAGTGCCTTCCAAAGAGACTTTCTGCCAGTGCTAAAGGTTGTAATGGAACATTCCAAAGATTCTACAGCACCAAATTTAAGGTTTGTGGCCATTTCAGATAAGTGCATGTGCATATTTTTATGTCCTGTTCATCCCCTCTACTTGTCCTGGAGATTGTGAGTGATACAGTTGTATGTAATTTTCTCTCTATTCTCAAAGACTTACCCAACTGATTGTTTGTATTAGCTGTAAGATGGGCACCCTTGTCTGATTCAATTGACTCTGTTGAACCCTGTGTCTAGGGATAACTTTTTAAAGCCTTTTTGGCTCCTCTTGTGCCAGCCCTTTTTGTTGAAAAGGCTTCTGCCCAGCCTGATAGCTGATCTGCTATCACTAGCAAGTGCTTACATGCAGCTGTAGGTGTCCACAGAGTCTATCTGTAATAGCTGGAAAGGGAAGTTGGCTTGTAATTAGTCATCCTAACTCTGAGCTTGGTCTGATACTTGAGAACTTCTGGTAGGCTGGGAAGCTGTTTGTGAGTCGTTTGCAGTGGCATAAGTTCCTGGAGCTGGCCATTTTAAAATTCTTTTTTACTTGGCTAGTTTTTGCCTCTGCCTCTCCACTGACTTTTTTGTGAAACCATCTAACCACACAGATTAAATATCTCTTTGGCAGAATTGACTTCCCCTCAGTAGACCATACTCCATCATAATTTTGTGTCACCTCCCACTTTTGCCATTGTTTCTTTACTTCTGTTGAGCAGTCCTTCTCACACATGGTCTTAGGGTCTCTCAAATTTGGCCATTCGCTCTGGCCGACCGGAGCCACAACAGCACATTCTCCATCATCAGACAGAGGCATTAGGCTCACTGGATTCAAGGTGTTAAATCTTTTTAATATTATCAGCCATTGTGAAGGTCGGTTCATATCTATGGGCCCGACGTGGTGTTAGAGTTTGGGCTGCAGACTGTCAACAGTATCTCCACATTAGGTAGGATATGAACTGTTACAGGGTGTCTCAGGGTAAGGGGGACAACTAATTTCTAATATTTTTGCTGTTGTTGCCACTGACTTAGGCTGGTGCTTCTGCTGCAAGTGAAGCTAATTTAACCGAGTAATATGCAAATGGTCTCTGATGGGGTCCTAAATTATGCTTTACCACTCCATTGGCTATTCCTTTACATTCATGTACATACAGATTGAAGGATTTTGGATAACCTAGGAGCCCAAGACCAGGACCAGACACCAGAGTTCCTTTTATTGCTGTGTAATCTTATTCCTTCTCCAGGTTCCATGCAATTTACTTCATCTCTTCATTCTTCGTTTCCTCAGTCAGAGGCTTAGTCAATTCCTCTTCAGCACAGGAATCTATGGCCAACAAAATCGCACAACTCTGAGCAAATGTAGTGGTTATCACATTCGCCAAATTTGTTTTGTGAAATGTAGTGTGGGGATCTAACTTTCATTTTTTTTTTTTTAGTGGAATAAAATTAAAAAAAAAAAACAGGCAAAGCAGGCTCAACTTAAGAATAGAAAACAGTTAGATTTATTAACATACACTAAAAGG
>WBMY01008038.1:25799-39793 GCA_013397315.1 Donacobius atricapilla | reverse complement strand
AAAAAAAAAAAAGAGAAGACACAGGATGATAAATGTAGCTGGAACCAGACGAGAGACAGATAAAGAGAAACAGATAAACAGGAGAAACAGACAAAGAGCCCAACAGTGGGTTTTTTTGGCACGTTATGTAACATGAAGCAACAGCACATGCCCAAAGAAAAAGTTTGAGGAAAGGTCACCTTTAATATTGAAGCATTCAGGGACTATCACCACCCCTTTTGATGAACCTCTAGGACCTTACCTGCCTGCTTTCTAATGCTTCAAATTGTGTTAACATTTTTATTTGGTCTGATTTCTGTATCACCCTGAGCCATGGTGAGAGACCAAAACATAGCCCAGGAGTATTATTTCCCTGCAAGGTTTAGGACTAGAACGTGTGACAACTTCACTCTGTCCTCCAAGCACTTCTGCCCCTGCTCCAGAAGAAGCTGGCTGCTCATAAGGGATGGGAAAGCTTCTCCATGTGTTAGAGGAGCTCCAAATGCAGGCTTCTGGGTTTTGGGCAAGCATGCTGGTAATCAGGCTTGGGGACTGCTGGGAGATGGAAGCAGCGTGAGGGCGCTCAGCAAGGGCAGGAAGGTGGATGCAAAGGTCTGCTGGGTACAGCCAGAGCTACTGGGCTTTTCTCTGCTGGCAGGGCTGGGGCATCTGGGCACTGCAGAGCCCCAGTGAAGTCTCTGGCAGCTGGGAAAGCTGGAAGCTGGATGGCGGCACTAGAGAAAATCCCTAGCACTGGATGCTGAGCTGCAGGTGCCCCCTCAGCCAACAGGAGAGGCAGCTCTGCACAGTCCTCGCAGCACCGAATCTTGCCTTGCCTTTGGCTCTTTTTTGGCCAGGGCACCTCTGGCTTTGCAGAGGCACACAGGGACCTGAGGGCATGGGGCTCTGAGGATGTGCGATTTCCAGACTGCTGGGAGAGCTCACAGAAGGCAGTGATCCTTGCAGCAGCCCTGAGAGCACCGGCTGGCCCTGGTTCTGGGACTCTGCAGCTGAGCCTGGCTGTGGCACAGGGGGGAACTTTTAGTTGGAGCCCTGATGCATGCCTGGCAGCAGGAGAGATTATTTTTGCACCACAGCCTGGAATTTGGTGCTGGCAAGCACAAGTGGTTTTTTAAAATTAAATCTCCTTCCCTCACCATTTGCTACCTCCAAATAGGTAGGTATTTGCTACACTGTGCCATGGCAGCAACCATGCCTCATCATCTCAGCAGCCCTTTGCTGGACCCTCTCCAGTATGTCCATATCTCCTTCGTCCTGGGAAGCCCACAGGCTGGGCTCATTAACAGCTCATTGAAACTTTTTGTCCTGATGCTGGATGACGCTTCCAGATGCTGGCACTTCAGTATGTGCCATGTCCACCAGCCTCACTGTAGGGGGTTGGATTTGGTTTTCTTTTTTCCTATAGAATTTTTTCCCACAAAGTCGCTAGGAGACTAATGGCTGAGTACTTATGGGTGCTTCACCAAAACAATACGAACGGCTAGGAAGGTGTAGCTCGGGGGCTACACCCTTCTTTGGTCTCAGTGAGTTTTTCTCTCCGGGGGGGATGGGAAAAAGGTGATACCGCGAGGTTTTGGGAGATAAAGGGCAGGGGTGGGCGCANACATGGTTGCCTAACTTAAAAGAATAGTTCATCAATCTCCCACCACCAGAATAGTTCATCAATCTCCCACCACCAGGCCTAGTTACATTTTAATCTTATTTCTGTTTATAGTCCTAAATGTTCTGCATGCCCCACTACTCTTTCTGATCATTATTCTTTCCTTCTTCAGCACATTCCTTGGCCCAAATCCTCAGGTCAGCCAGTCCTGGGCCCAAGCAGCTGGTGAAGCCTTAGCCTAACTACTTCTAAGATACTTATATTGCCAGTCTGCAACACCTTGAGGTTCCTGGTTTTGTTTATCATTAATGCTGTAGTTGTTGTTTGTTTGCCTTGTTGTTGTATATACTAGTAAAGAGCTGTTATTCCTGTCCCCATATCCTTGCCTGAGAGCCGACTTAATATCAAAGTTTTAATAATTTGAAGGGAGGGGGGTTGAATTCTCCATTCCAAAGGGAGGTCTTGCCCTACCTAGCAGATACCTGTCTTTCTAAGACACTCACTGAGCTGCTTCTCTGGCAGCTTGTACAGGAACAGGTGCCAAACACCAAAGTCCCCCAGTTTGCCAAATACCATGAGATTGAAAACATTGGTGGAGACTTGAAAACATTTCCCTTGAACTCCCAAGCCCCAGTCCATCAGCTGGTGAGGGAAGAAGGGCAGAACAGATGGGTCTTCCTTCAAGGATGGTATTTCTCCAGAGTAACTTCTGGAGAGGTCCTGCCTGCAACTGCAGTCAGCCACCCTGTCAGGGCAAGAGTTCCCCAAATGCACTCTGACATGCCAGCACTTCATGCTCATTCTGGGTGGGTCTGGAGGGCTGAGAGCAGCTCTCTGCCAGCAGGTTGGCACCTGGGAAAGCATTCCTAGGTGCTCCTTACCACCTTACCCTGAAACCCATAAGGGCAGAGGCATCCACAATATGACCCAACAAGCCTTTCTCAGCCCTGACAACTGTTGCTGGTAGCAAAGGGACCTCAGACAGAGGATGGAAAATTAAAGACAGAAAAAGGGGAGAAAGAGGAGTGTGAGGGTTTGGGATTAGCCCCCACATCCTTTGGGAGGTAGCACACATGCAGGGAATAGGGGCACATTAGCAGCCTCAGCTGCATCCCCCTTCTCTTTCTCTGTTTTGGGGTCTGATTAAAAAAAAAGAAAACCTCCCCAGCTAAACTTAGAGGGACATGCTGCTCCATCCTGGGCTACCTGTGCCAGCAGGCACTGGGTTAGCTTCTGGGTATCCCTGAGTGTCCCCAGCCATGCAGTCAGCATCTCAAAAGAGCATCTCTTCGTAAACCTGCTGCTCTTCATCCCTCTTCTTGCACCTCCCTACAGCATAAATTACTTCTGTGCTGACAATGGACAAGTGAACATCTCCTCTTGCACCTGGGCCACAGTAAAAGCCATGGATTTGGCCTTAGCAGCGTCTGTCAGAGTTTATCCTTGGCTTGTGCACTGAAAGCCTTCAGAGCAGGAGCACCATCCCAGACCACCGAGTAGTGGCTATATAATAGTTACATAAAATAGACCAACTGTAATTCATGGCTTTACTTCAGATTTTGTGCTGCAAGCAAAACACTTTTATTACACAGGCTTTCTGGTCTCCCAGACATGTTTCAAAGTGTGATACCACAACTGAAAACTAGCTGACAGGTGAAAGTGTGACTGGCTCCTTTCCTTCCTCTTCAATCACATGCTCTTGCTTCCCACATGGCACTCCCCCAGCACCCCGGCAGTCTTCCTGCTTATTTGCCTTTTGATAACAAGCAGGAGTTTCAGACCCACCTGCCCAGCCCAGTGCAAGGACTGCCCCATCACCCAAATGCCTCATGTGGGCAACCATGGCCTGGAGCACAGGAAGCTACACCACTCTCCACTGACTGGTGTGAGCTGAGGAAGATGACATTCTGCTATGGGCAACCCCCAGGTTTAAGGCAAACAACTCTCAGCAGAGCCCTGGTGATGCTCCTGCTTTCACAGGCAGGAGAGGGATTCTCTAGCACCTGGTGTTTTAAGTCCTCAACAGGATCGAGGCTGCATATCCAGCATGGAGGTGCTCAGATCAAGAAGACTAGTTTCCTGTGGTTTGGTTGGAAGAAGATAGCTAGGAAGAGACAGCAAGTTTCAATGTAAACACACAGTCTGGATATGCAGCTGGGAAAGGGACTGCCACTTAAGGATAGGAAATGTAGAATTTCTGCTTGGCATTCCTATCTATCCATTCCTCATGCCCACTCACCCTATTTTGTATTGACTTAATTTTATTTTCTTCTTTTCTCTTTCTGTTATTGCGCCTGGATTATCCACTGCCATGGGTTCTTTCTGTGACATTCCATTTACTACAGAGAATGCTCTAACTGGCAGTAAGGCAAAGATCTTTTTTTCCTGTATTATCTTTTCCCATCTACCTCTTTATGGCAACATTCTGATTTCACTTTCTATTTTTCTATTTTGCTTGTCCACCAGGTTATTGATGAACCGTAGCACCAAAACCTTTCTCCTAGGATGACAGGTCAGCAAAGGTAGCACTGAAATCCATCTGCATCCATTAGGAACTGAGATCTTCTTAAATTAGGTGTTCTCTGTGTCCTCTGCCCTTTGCTTACCCATATTACCCTGATTATCTTTGTAACATTTGCTCAAAACTGATGATTGCAGAGCAGGCAGCTCTTGCCAGCGTAACAGATGGTTGTCTTTCAGGGGCCAAAGTACAGCAGCTGAAGTTCCCACCCAAAAGCCACATTACACATCTCCCCAGAAAATTCTCAGGGAAATGAAAACTGCCCCATCAAGCTGTGGCAGATAACAACCTGCAGATTTTTAGAAAAAGAGTCCAGGAATATCAGCAGGTATGTGAGTTGTACCATTTATGTACCATCTGAGGTGTAAGGGGTGAATTACAATGTAATAATGTAATTATTGTATAATTACAATGTAATTATTACTGTGCAATAATGGTAGCCACAGCTGCATACACATGCTTAGGTCGGCTCTGCCTTACTTGTATTCAGAATAAAACCTATACATCGATATCTCAATCTGCCATAATTTAGATGCCTTGTTAATGAAATTACCCACTGATGAACAACTCACATGGAAGCCACCCTTTCAAAATGAAATATCCTCCAACACACTACTTTCCTTTTAATGGAGTCTGGCTTTCATAGAAAATGTTGGTACCTACAGGGCAGAAAGGATGCCAAGCAGAACACTCCCTGTTTGAGGACTGTTTCTTACACAGTCTGCTTGCTGTCAATTTGCAGCCCTTTTTTGCCACAGTGACCCCATCCCTCTGCATTGCCCACTGAGGAGAAAAGCACTCCCAGTCTCATTCACCTAATAGCAATGCCAGCAATATCTCTGATGTGGAAAGGTTTTACCTAATGTCATGGATGTGCCACAGAGCTTCAGCAGGTCTGTAAAAGATTCAACACTTTCTGCAACATTCACAGCCCCTTCGATAAGAAACAGCTTAGAGACTGGTTTCCCTCAGCAGTACCATGTGGCAGCAAGGCTGAGCTGTCTTCGCAGCTCACAAGAAGCTTTGTCACACTGGCAGCAATACTGTCCTTAGCTGTGTCTGTTCTGTGCTGTTGTTATCACAATGGGCAGGAAATTGGTTCAGCTTGGCAATAAACCATCATCCCTCCCACTACTGAAAGGGAAACACAACGTGGGGAGGTGGCAGAAGACAAAAGGGAGGAGAAGGGCTGGGAGAATGTAGAACTCCCATTGTGTTTGAACATTTTGTGTTCTGAAACTGAGATGCAGCCAGATGCACAGGGCACTGGAGGCAATTCCCTGTGCAGAAAGAATTAGTTGTTGAATTGCTGCCATCTGCAGTTCCTAGGGAGACTGGAAGCCGTCTGCTGGTTAATGCATTTTGCCTCATCCAACAGGCACAGCGCAGAAGGGGCTTGTTATGCCTGGGTACAAGTCATTTCAACTCTCTTTAGCTTTTTTTCTCCAGGTCCCAAAACAAGAATGAAATGGAAGTGCGTCTTTCCATTTCCACCATCCTACAGAGCCACCTAACTGTCCATGAAATGAGGACAGAAATTCAAGCCAACAGTCTCAGCAGTGTTTCTGAAGCTCAGGGATACTGTGATCTGTAAGACACATGATGCTGAGATTCTCCCTGGCATCAGATATTGCAAAAGCCATCATAAACAAAATTACTGGCTCCCTAAGACAATTCCCAGAAAGACCAGAGCCCAGGGATATTTGGTGTAAGTGGATCCCCAAGGATTAGTCTCCTTAATCAGCAGTCTCCTAAATTCAGCAAATCTTGTCTGTTCTCTGAGTTTCTCATACCCTGAGAAAGATTTACCAAAGCAGACCATAGTTTCTTTTCCTAATGGATCCAGACAGGTTGTACCTTTCACTTCAGGTGTGGAATTCTTTCAAAATAGCACTCCTAGTGGTTACCTCAGGATGAATTTAGCAGCTAACCATTCCACATGACCTTTAGTTAACTTGAAGTCTTGTGCTTCTAGCTCTCATCCCTAGCTCCTCCCCTGTGGTAAACTGAAGTCACACAACAATTCTTTATCTGCTTCACTCTTCTTCTATTAGTAAATTGATGAAACTTGACTTGTTGAGGACATTATGCAAAAATGAAAGTATGCAGATGTATTGGTTTGGCATGAATGGTAAAGAACCAATTGGTGATCTGCTTTGGAACTGACAGCCAGGTTGGCCAATCAGGTACAGGTGTGAACCCCTGGGACACACAGCTTAAATACAGGTGGAATTTTGGGAACACTCTCTCTCTCTTGCTGCGGGCCGCCATGAGGTAATCTGGGGTAGGGAGCAGCAGGACCCGCTGCCCATGTGGTCGGGCCGGGGCAGCCGTACCGGGGCTGGGCCGGGGCAGCCGGGATGGGGCTGGCCCTGGGGAAGCTGAGCCAAGCCGAGCTGGGTCCCTGAGCCTGGCAGATGCTGCAGAGAAAGGGGCCATGGCTGCTGACACCCAGCCAACCCTGCGGCCTGCCCCACACCGCCGGCCGGGCCGAGGGAGATGTGCCCCCCCTCAGCCCCCGGGGCCCCAGAGAGCAGCACCGAGCCCAGGCTGGGCCAAAACCCACCCCATAAGACCGAGGGGTGGAGGGGGAGAGAAGATCCTGGCTGCCGTTTCTGAGTTTTTCTACACCTCAAGGATTTGAGGCTTTCAAAGATGCTGCGGCTGAGACCACGTGGCCGTCTGCAAGCCCGGGCAGGAGAACATTAACTCTTTCTTAACCCCGACTGAGACTTTTTTTAAACTCTACCCCTTCTCAAAGAGAGAGGAAAGGCCAAATTGGAGATATACAGAGGGATAATATGAAGATATCAAAGTCAGTAAAGAAAGGGTGACCTCTTAAGTAGAGATGACAAGTTGCCTTAGTTCTAGGCTGTAAATCTCCTTTGATTTATGGTAACGGACTGTAATATTCCTTTAAATTGTGGACTAAAAATGGGGAGATCATTTTCTAGATTCAAGCAAAGGTGTCTGATTTTTTACTAAGTGGATATTTGAATGAGAAACTATATTTGAATTTTACTGAATGGATGTTGAATTAGAAATTGATGCAGTGATCCTATGAGATGTTTTGGAACCTTGTCACCAGTGAAGAATGAGAAGTCCTTTGTTGTGGAGCTGTGCATCTTTAAAAGGTAAAACCCCACTGTAAGTCCACAGCCCATATGCAGCCACAGGAAAGGCTACATTTGGGAAGCTCACAAATGCAGATTCTCGGGCAGGCTGCTTTTGTGGGAACTGGAAGCCACAAACAGACTGCGTCTCTTGTGGAAAGTTACCAGAAAAATCAGGAGGGACTTGTCTCTCTCAAAAGACTGAATGAAAGACTATTTTATTAAGTGCTACTGACTTAAGGGTTCTGGTGTTTTGTCTTTTACGTTGTTTCATAGAAAAGTAGATTGTTGCTAAGCAGGAGGGGGGTGTCTTTAAAAAGGCTTCATGGTTGGTTTTTTTTGTTTGCCCTTTCGTGTATGTTAATAAATCTAACTGTTTCTATTTTTAAGTTGAGCCTGTTTTGCCTTTCTTCTAATCCTATTCCATAGTAAAAAGACAGATCAGCACACTACATTTCACGGAACAGATTTCGGTGAATGTGAAACCACTACATTTTTTGGTGATTCTGCCTGGTTACGAATTTTAACCCATTACAGCAGAATTGTATGACCATACAAATTCATTACTGTGATTGTGTTCCCTGTGACTTCTTCAGCATCTGGTATTGATATTCATCAGTAATATGTCAAGCCCTACAGAAGTTGCATGGTTTCCTTTTGTGTGCAGCTAATGATTGTGCACTCCAGAAGCACATTCATTTGTTGAATGAGACACGCCATTAATAATAGACAGATGGTTTGCAGACAGAATTCATTTTAGTATATGAGTGAGCAATCATCCAAGACCAAAACTGACATCCTTATTTTTTGATGCTGTGTCATTTGTAGTATTCAACCGTATTTACTCCTTTTGTGGCTAACTGGTCATTTTTCATGCTGAAGTCTTAAAGACTAACTGCAATCACTTTTCATCCTCTGCAATCTCCTTTCTCTGCTCTATTTCCTTAAATCTGTTCATGTTGGCCCAAGGTGCAATGGTATGTATACACAGGCAGTTTGCAGTAACTATTTTTTTAATTTAGCCTTGTTCTTCAGAAGGAAAAGTCATAGCAAAATGCCATAAGGCCAAGCGAAATGAAATCATACAGGCCCAAAGCGCTCCTGGCTCTGCATGTTGGACTAGATTTTGGTAGAAAGGAAGTGTATGTTGCAATAGAGTAGTAATAACTTCTGTACAGAGAAGTGATATGGTCTGTGATTAACAGCAGGTCAGTAAACTGGAGAGTAAGAGTAAGCTGTAAGAGAAAAAGTACTTCAGATATTGCAAAAACGTGTTTCAGCAGCACCAGTATGCATAATTACTTCTTTCAATTAGCATGACTGTTTCATGAATTTTTAGAGAAATACTTTCTAATTACTATGTAAAACTATCACAGCTACTCGCTAAGGATTTTTTTTGAAGATGGCAGACCATACAAACATTATGGTCCATGTTCCTCATATCATTACAAGCCTGTTGCACATGAAAAAAAAGATTTCCATTTCTTGTTTTGCATACAGTTCCTTCTCATTTCTCTTGTTGAACTTACAGATGTGTCTTCAGTTTTTAAATAAGTCAGTAAATCTATATGATGGTCCAATCTCCTAGTACTCAAATGAGCTGCAAATTGCTTCTTAACTTCTCTCTCCATATTCTTCCCTTAACTGCCTCTCAAAAACAAAAACAAAAAAGTCAGACATTCCCCTCACCCTAGCAAACATGGTTTGGTGAAAATGATTCTCTTGCACACACAAATCTATGAGAAGAAACAGTGAGACAGAGGAATTTAGCGGGGTATCTCCCAGGACATTTATCACGGAGGAGTGTGCTGGCTTGGGCATCTGCACAATTGTAAACTTTAGATTCTTCTAGTGGTGCCAGGATGAGCCCCTCCAGGATCTCCATCTGAAAATGAAGACTTGCTAAATTTTGTTCCAGGTACTAGAAGTCTGATGGTACTCGAGTTCTTTCACAACTGGAGACTGAGACACAGTGATGTGTTAAGTTCCACAGTGCAACCCACTGCAAAAGCCAGAATGTGAGATGTTAGGGAGAATATGCATTTCAGAACTGATGGCTCACATTTTATTCCCATGTTTGAAAAAGCACAAAGCTTTGTGAATGCAGTAATTTGTAGACTCATAGAATATGCTGAGTTGGAAGAAACCCATTGGGATCATTCTGTCTAACTCCTGGCCCTGCACAGCACCATCTCCAAGAATCACACCATGAGCCCAGGAGTATCAGGATTTGTGCTGTAACCACTTCCCTGGGGAGCCCGTTCCAGTGCTCAAACACCTCCCTGGTGCAGAACCTTTTCTGATAATCCAACCTAAACCTCCCCTGACTCACTTTTGTGCCTTTTCCTCAAGTCCTGTTGCTGGTCACAAGAGTCAAGAGATCAGTGTCTGCCTCTTCACTTGTGAGGATGTTGAAAACTGCAACGAGGTTTCCCCTCAGTCTCCNTTTCATAGAAAAGTAGATTGTTGCTAAGCAGGAGGGGGGTGTCTTTAAAAAGGCTTCATGGTTGGTTTTTTTTGTTTGCCCTTTCGTGTATGTTAATAAATCTAACTGTTTCTATTTTTAAGTTGAGCCTGTTTTGCCTTTCTTCTAATCCTATTCCATAGTAAAAAGACAGATCAGCACACTACATTTCACGGAACAGATTTCGGTGAATGTGAAACCACTACATTTTTTGGTGATTCTGCCTGGTTACGAATTTTAACCCATTACAGCAGAATTGTATGACCATACAAATTCATTACTGTGATTGTGTTCCCTGTGACTTCTTCAGCATCTGGTATTGATATTCATCAGTAATATGTCAAGCCCTACAGAAGTTGCATGGTTTCCTTTTGTGTGCAGCTAATGATTGTGCACTCCAGAAGCACATTCATTTGTTGAATGAGACACGCCATTAATAATAGACAGATGGTTTGCAGACAGAATTCATTTTAGTATATGAGTGAGCAATCATCCAAGACCAAAACTGACATCCTTATTTTTTGATGCTGTGTCATTTGTAGTATTCAACCGTATTTACTCCTTTTGTGGCTAACTGGTCATTTTTCATGCTGAAGTCTTAAAGACTAACTGCAATCACTTTTCATCCTCTGCAATCTCCTTTCTCTGCTCTATTTCCTTAAATCTGTTCATGTTGGCCCAAGGTGCAATGGTATGTATACACAGGCAGTTTGCAGTAACTATTTTTTTAATTTAGCCTTGTTCTTCAGAAGGAAAAGTCATAGCAAAATGCCATAAGGCCAAGCGAAATGAAATCATACAGGCCCAAAGCGCTCCTGGCTCTGCATGTTGGACTAGATTTTGGTAGAAAGGAAGTGTATGTTGCAATAGAGTAGTAATAACTTCTGTACAGAGAAGTGATATGGTCTGTGATTAACAGCAGGTCAGTAAACTGGAGAGTAAGAGTAAGCTGTAAGAGAAAAAGTACTTCAGATATTGCAAAAACGTGTTTCAGCAGCACCAGTATGCATAATTACTTCTTTCAATTAGCATGACTGTTTCATGAATTTTTAGAGAAATACTTTCTAATTACTATGTAAAACTATCACAGCTACTCGCTAAGGATTTTTTTTGAAGATGGCAGACCATACAAACATTATGGTCCATGTTCCTCATATCATTACAAGCCTGTTGCACATGAAAAAAAAGATTTCCATTTCTTGTTTTGCATACAGTTCCTTCTCATTTCTCTTGTTGAACTTACAGATGTGTCTTCAGTTTTTAAATAAGTCAGTAAATCTATATGATGGTCCAATCTCCTAGTACTCAAATGAGCTGCAAATTGCTTCTTAACTTCTCTCTCCATATTCTTCCCTTAACTGCCTCTCAAAAACAAAAACAAAAAAGTCAGACATTCCCCTCACCCTAGCAAACATGGTTTGGTGAAAATGATTCTCTTGCACACACAAATCTATGAGAAGAAACAGTGAGACAGAGGAATTTAGCGGGGTATCTCCCAGGACATTTATCACGGAGGAGTGTGCTGGCTTGGGCATCTGCACAATTGTAAACTTTAGATTCTTCTAGTGGTGCCAGGATGAGCCCCTCCAGGATCTCCATCTGAAAATGAAGACTTGCTAAATTTTGTTCCAGGTACTAGAAGTCTGATGGTACTCGAGTTCTTTCACAACTGGAGACTGAGACACAGTGATGTGTTAAGTTCCACAGTGCAACCCACTGCAAAAGCCAGAATGTGAGATGTTAGGGAGAATATGCATTTCAGAACTGATGGCTCACATTTTATTCCCATGTTTGAAAAAGCACAAAGCTTTGTGAATGCAGTAATTTGTAGACTCATAGAATATGCTGAGTTGGAAGAAACCCATTGGGATCATTCTGTCTAACTCCTGGCCCTGCACAGCACCATCTCCAAGAATCACACCATGAGCCCAGGAGTATCAGGATTTGTGCTGTAACCACTTCCCTGGGGAGCCCGTTCCAGTGCTCAAACACCTCCCTGGTGCAGAACCTTTTCTGATAATCCAACCTAAACCTCCCCTGACTCACTTTTGTGCCTTTTCCTCAAGTCCTGTTGCTGGTCACAAGAGTCAAGAGATCAGTGTCTGCCTCTTCACTTGTGAGGATGTTGAAAACTGCAACGAGGTTTCCCCTCAGTCTCCTGCAGGCTGAACAGGTGACCTCCAGCTGCTCCTCATATGGCTGCCCCTCCAGACCCTTCACCGGTTTCATTGCCATCCTTTGAGGATTCTCCAAAAGCTTAATGTATTTTTTATATTGTGACACCCCAAACTGCCCACAACACTTGAGGTGAGGCTGCCCCAGAACAGAGCAGAGTGGGACAATCCCCTCCCTTGCCCAGCTGTGATGCTGATGCACCCCAGGATATGGGTGGCCCTCCTGGCTTACAGGGCACTGCTGACTCATGTTTAACTTGCCACTGACCAGGACCCCCAGGTCCCATTCCATGGAGCTGCTCTCCAAGCCTCTCATTCCTGTCTGTACACACACCCAAGGTCGCCATGGCCCAGGCACAGGATCTGGCACTTTCCCTCATTGAACTTAAACAGCTGATGCCTGTCCAGCCCTTTCATTTGTCCAGGTTTCTTTGCCTCTGAGGGAGTAGACAGCTTCTCCAATTTAGTGTTGTCGGTAAACTTAGTATTCCTTCCAGTCCTGTGTCCAGGTCACTCATGAAGATGTTGAAGAGCACAGGGCTGAGGACAGAGCCCTGTGGAACCCCACCAGTGACAGGTCTCCAGTCTGCTGTCACCCCATTCACTGTAACCCCTTGTGCCCAACTGTGAGCTAGTTGCTCACCCACCCCATGATGTGTTCATCCAGGTGTGTGCTGGATGTTTTGTCCAGACGGATACTAACAGAGACAGTATGGAAAGCTTTACTGAAACCCAGAAAGATTGCATCACTTGGTTGGCTAGATGGGTTATGTTGCTGTAGAAGGAAATCAGGTTGGACAAGCAGGACTTTCCCCTCATGAACACATGCTGGCTGTGACTGATGACTGGGTTGTCCTCCAGGTGTTTTTCAGTACTACCAGAATAATTTCCACGGTTTTACTGGGCAGTGAAGTGAGACTTCACTGTAGTTTTCAGCATCTTCCTTCTTTTCCTTCTTGAAAATTTGGGTNAACAGAGACAGTATGGAAAGCTTTACTGAAACCCAGAAAGATTGCATCACTTGGTTGGCTAGATGGGTTATGTTGCTGTAGAAGGAAATCAGGTTGGACAAGCAGGACTTTCCCCTCATGAACACATGCTGGCTGTGACTGATGACTGGGTTGTCCTCCAGGTGTTTTTCAGTACTACCAGAATAATTTCCACGGTTTTACTGGGCAGTGAAGTGAGACTTCACTGTAGTTTTCAGCATCTTCCTTCTTTTCCTTCTTGAAAATTTGGGTAACATTCACCAGCTTCCAGTCAGCTGGAACCTCTCCAGATTCCCAAGACTGCTCAAAAACATGGAGAGAGGCAGTGTGATGACATCAGCCAGCTCTTTGGGGATTCCTGGATGAATCCCATCAGGCCCCATAGATTTGCAGGGATCCAGCAGGAGCAGAAGATCCTGCACAAGTTTAGGGTCAACAGGAAATTGCTCTTTCTCAGTCATAGTCCTCCAAGCTCAGGGCACTGAGACTCCCTTGGCCCATCATCTGTGGTAAACACAGAGGCCAAGAATGTATTAAACACCTCTGCCTTGTCCTGGTCCCTGTTTGTGAGGTGACCATCCTCATCTTGTAATGGGGTGATGTTTCTACACTGCCTTTTACCATTAATATATTTGAACAGAATGTTTTTATTGTCCCCATTTCTGACCAGTTTCCACTTCAGTTGAGCTTTGGCTGCATAGATTTTCTCACTGCAGTGGGAAGCAGCATCTCTGCATTGTCCCCATGCCACTTGACCTTACTTTTTGCTTTATTTCCAAGAGGAGATTCCTGCTCAGCCAACCTGGCCTCCTGCCTCACCTGCCTGACTTCCAACACTTAGGAATTGTCTGTTACTGTGCCCTAGGAGGGGATATTTAGAAAGTGACTAGCACTGATGGACCCCATCATCTGCCCAAACATTTTCACAGAGGATTTTACTTACTAGCTCCCTGAGCAGTCTGCTCTCCTCAGGTCCAGAGCTGAGGTTTTGCTGGGATTTTTTCTCCCTTCAACAAAGATTTTTTAACTCAATCGCTTTGTGATCACTGTGACCAAGACGGATGCCAGTCTCCACTCACAAGATCCTGTTGACAAGCAGTAGATCAAGGGGGGAATCTTTCCCAGCTGGCTCC
>WBMY01008038.1:0-16446 GCA_013397315.1 Donacobius atricapilla | reverse complement strand
AAGCCACAAAACTTTTTTAGATAGTTTTTTTTACTTCTCCATCATCACCAACAGGCAACCTAAGAAGAATATTTTTAAAGTTCTCAGACTGAATCACTAATCTTTCACTTGTATCTTTCACTAAAGTGACACGATGGAACTTAAAAAAGAATCAATTTGACTCCATAGTTCTAGAAATAGTCCTAGATTACAAATACATTCTTCAAATAAATGAGATTAAATCAGTAAAAGAAGTGACTAACCAATAATGATTTTTCTTTGTCTACCTTGTGGAATAACATTACATGTACTGAAAGACACAATTTTAACTTTCCCTCGTAGAATTTATGAACATGATGTTGGCTGGATGATGTGAACAACCAAGATACATTCAAAAAAGCTCTCAAATTAATAAAGGAATGGACAGAAGCAAAACCAAAGCACAAAGTATTTTCCAGTTATCACCACTTAGAGATGTTAGCTTCTTAACTGTAACCACATTTAGACAGAGGCTGTAACTAAAATAGACTGGGGTTACAGGTAATTCATTACAGCTTCCAAAGCAAAATAGCCTTTATTTTTATACAGCATCTTCATATCACTGTAACTGAACCCACATGGTATGAAGGTATTGTCTTAGTGATCCTACACCAGGATGGTTTAATCTTGTCTATCTTATTTTGCACTCAGCTCTGGAATAACAATATCAATGCAAGTCTTACTAGGTTGAACTGCACCCCTCTACATTCTTATTGCATATCTTGCACCTCATTCTGAAGACAACCTTTGGAAAATACTATATATGAAAATCTGTTAGAAAATGCAGTTTCTAAGAGAGGACAGGAACATCAGCAAAATTATTTCACCATTAGAATAGCATACTACAATTATGAAAACAGACTAAAATAAACCTACTTTTTTCACTTTGCAGTTCCAAATTCTATTGTCAGTTCATTAGGTATTGAAAGGACTAACTCTTAACTTTGAAAGTAACACACTGAGTCCCAAAAAAGATTAACTCAACATGCTTGTCTGACTCCTGAGTGCGATGTCAAGTAAGAAAAGAGCATTATGAAAGAGACAAGCACACATGATACTTTCCTGACATGTTCCTCTAACTTCCAGAAATCTGCAGATCAGAGTTTCTATGAATCAGAGATGTATTGTTTTGCATTAACAGCCTGGAAAGAGCTGTCTTTTAAGAAGCCCACATAATAAACCTACAGCATCCACTATCTCATAGGCTATGTCAAATGACATTTTCTTTTTTTGTAAAGTGGAGAGGATACTACCCCTGGGTACTCATTGTCCACACCGTAACTTAGTTTCATGCAATGAAAGACTGTTACATGTAGAGTGGATGCTGCTTCAGAAGAGGAGGGAAACACTGAAGATACATACCACTTTGATACATACAGACTCTACTCATAATTTGTAGTAAGTGAATAAAACTGCATACATCTAGCAGAGAAAAACTGATAATATTACGTGAAGTGTGTGCATGCAGGTGTTTAGATTCCTTTTGATGATTCTTAAGTATGTACATGAATTCAGACACGTTTGGACCACTTCTACCAAAAATTAGGAGCATTACAAATAGTTACACTGGCCCTGGATTTTGTAGAAGCTTTAGACTTAGACAACCATGGGAACTGTAGCCAAAGGGCAATTTCACATCCCTTTTTTCAAATCTTTCTCATTATTCCTGGTATTCTCTTAGCAAAAAAAATACTGTCAATATTAATTTGATTTTTTCATTCTCTGCACTCTGTATTTTAGCACTTGCTTAAGTTATGATGCCATATTTATGACGCCATAAAAGCAAGGGGGCTTTATTGCTTTTTCCAAAACAAATAACACCATCTGTAATTTTCTAGGGACCGTATCAACATAGGATCACTGCAGATTCCAATGTTCCACACAACAGACTAAGCGGATTAAAGCTGAATAGAATAAGATAGTCAAAAAACTGAGGCAAGATGGGAATCAATACCTTGCTGGCAGTAGATCTGGCTCAATGTAACCTGTAGAAATGTCTGCCATAATCTACTTGTATTTCTTGTTCGTCTCATCTTCTGCACAGCTGCTATTTAATCATTGCTCTTACTGGGCAGTCCTGATTCCTGAGCCCTTCTTTTTTTCCTCAAATTCTCTTTGATAGGTAAGTAATTTTGTAAAACTATAATTTCTATTTGTATAAACACGTAAATATACACATCTAACCCATTTTATTTGCCGCAGAAACCAACACTAACAGCAAAGTGGGCAAGGAAATGTGTTGGTACACATACACCCTCCTTCCTGCTAGGCAAGCTATGTAAAACAGTTGAAGCCACCATCATCATCAAACTCAGTATCATACTTCCTATATTATTTACTGTTTTTCAAGTCTTCTTTAATGTTGAGCATTACTCAAAGGCACAGTTATTGTTTTAAGCAAATGGAAAACACAGTAAGAGCTGTCAATGAAAACAACTGTATTCATATTCATTTTCCCTTGTTCCAAATATGAAGAAACAATCTTCATCAATTATTAGAATAATATAATATCCTGGCAGTGCTACCCTTCTGCTGGCATTTCTAAGAATCAGAAACACGAAACAAGGTGAAATGGAGTGAAACAGTAGAAGATCCCCACCCTCTCCTACAAAACTACATAATCAATTTCATCTAATATAGGATTACTTTTTCTTACCTTCAGCCATTTATCAACACACTTGGCGTGGAACTCATGGTTACAGGGTAAGACTCTAAGTAGCTGCCTTGACTCAAAATCACACATGCACACCACACATCTAAAAAAGACAGAGAAGTTCAAATGTATCTGCTATGTAAGAACAACAAATACACAATTCCATACAAAACCTTACAAGTGTGACTGCAACACAGTAGCTATTTTACTCCTTCAGTAGCCACAGTGATCTACATATGAGAGTGGAAACTGAGAATTGACATTGTAGGGTTTTATGGGTGTTTTGTTTTGTGTGCTTTCACATTACAAAGCAAGTATTCTTGCTCTTCTGACCTAGCTGTCACTAGTTAAAGTTAAAGAAATGAAAATCAAGCCACCTAAATTTTGGATCTTTGAAAGAGACCAGTATACTTACAATGTCTGCTCTGACTGGTGATTGTTTGGATTGAACCTGTAGGATGGAAGCTGCTCAATGTCTGCTTTTGTTAATCCCCGTGGTTTGGCTTCTCCCAGACGTTCTGCCAAATTCAGCAGTGCCTGCAAAACATGGAAACGAAACTTTTAAAATCTCACTGATCAAACAGGCTGTGGTTCCTTTAGTGTTGGGGACTGCCATCGCATCTCACTACCCCAGCTGCTAGGACCAAACACCCTTCTATCAAGGAATGTTTAGAACTTTAGTTCTCCCATACAATACAGGCTCCTTGGAAAGTCTTTCATAAATTAACCATTTTTGTAATTATGTGAGGTATTATCTCTGGGATTTCAAAACCCACTTCCCAAGGACCCAATTTCCAATTAGTCCTGTGACTGCATGCACAGCTCAGTAAGTAGCTTCTGAGGGATCATTATACCCTCCTATAAAATTAACAGTGCTGGTAACCAGAAAAAAAAGTCAACTGATTTCCTTCATAAGAATATGTGAATTTGGTCTTGTGAGAGAAATCCTAAATTTAATGGGACAGTTTATGATTCCCACTCCATGTCTTGGGCTGGTTGAATTAAAACATGAAGATTTTATCCTCAAGCTGGAAAACAAACACGTATCATCAAACTTCAGGCACTTTTTTGGCTGCTAATTTTTTTGTTAATTTTCTGTAAGCCAACAATTGCAACTAAAATCCTTTCATGTATATAATTTGCAATATATTGTATCACATATTTAACTCACACTCCTGCATGAGGGGCCTAGGAAACAACGTCAATGTGATAAAGAATCAATGTACAGAAAAGATCCTATGAAAGCTGCAAATGGTATTGTTTTCTTACACTCATGAACCTAGGGCCCAAATTCTCAGAAGACATTGCTTCTTCTGAACCACCACAGAAGTTATTCCAGAAGTGCTTATTGTTAAACTGAAGACGTGCAACTACAGAGATCTTAATGGGAGCACAGAAAAAGAGATGCAAAAGCCAGGGTTAATGACGACTAACTCAAGAGAAATCAAATGGAATCCATTAGCTTCAGAACCAGCAAAGAAACAACAATTGGAAGAGCCCCATGATTATCTAGGATATTTAAGAGGGTTCTACCTCTCTAGATGTGAATTACCATGCCCTCCAGAGGACAAGAAGAAAAGGCAGTAAGACAATTTTACAAACATTACATTTAGATTAATTAATCCTATGATATTAAAACTATTCTGAAAGTTACACTCATAAAATCAGTAACTTACCCTTTTCTTTTGAAAGTACTTCATTTATGTTTGGTATTTAAAATCAATTAAATTTTAAAAGGAGAAGAATAGCATGGAGAACATAGAAGTTGAACAATTTAATGATTACTAGCCCGGAAAGGTGAATTCTGGGAAAGTGCAGTAGGCAAGAAAGAAATCTAAACACTTCTAATATTCAGCATTACAAAAAAAAATCTGAAAGGACCTTTTCTGGATTCTGTCTTCACAGTCACTACATTTATTTGAAAGGCAAAACCAGGATTAAAAGCAAAATATAATGAAATTTTATCTACTGCTTGAGCTACCATCCGTTCTTTAAAGGTAGTTGTAGTTCACACACCAACCTCATAGTTTTCTACCTCTCCATCTTCCACATCCAACTCAAAGCTGAAAGCTGGTCCAACTGCCGGTGGCACTGGGAGCATTGATCTACCACGAGAGCAAACAAGGATAAGGTTCAGCATCTTGCTGAAGGAAAGCACAGAAACATCTGGCAGAGGTAAAGTAACCTTTCTGATGCCTCTCAAATCAACATGTTCTCAGAAATGGCAAAAATGTTATGTTTGAAGACAAGAACAGACATTTGAAGTGAAAAAGTCACAGGAAAAAGCTTTTTCTGCTACTTTCTGATATTGGGAGTGCTGACTTTTTAACTGCATGCACATTTCACTTGGTACTTTTAACCAAGCTCAGCTTTATTACAAAAAATAATCTAATTATCACAGACTATGGAGACCTAAAACTGACAAAAATTTGACATTCTGGTTTTAAATATGTTTTGTTTCTTTAGGTGGATAAAAGACCATCGAAGAGGAATGCTAAGTTCATTTAGATCGCCAACATAAAAGTCTTGCAACTTCTGCAAGACTTCACACACAGTGAAGATAAATAGGATTTGTTACTGGACAAACTTCTATCCTGAAGGCAAGCACAAATTCACTTTCTCATGTACTGTGATGTTGGTTAAAGCAGAATCCCTTCAGACTAAGAGATCACAGAGATGCTTTTCTGGCTGTATATTCAGTAAGTTTTTTACTTCCCAAGGTAGTACAATGGGGTCAAAACTTCATCCACAGACATGGAAATCACAAATTCAAAGCACTAATATAGTAGAACCAGGAGTTACTGTGCCACATCCTGTTCTCAGTGAATACGCAAGAAGCTACGACATTACTCTCAGACTGCAAGATGAAAAGTTGAACAACTTTGCTGAATCAGATTTCTGGTGCCATTTTCATGCCATGTCTGACATGGTGCAGAGAGAATCTACAGATCTGGTGTCCGTGCTTGATTATTTCCTTGTCAATGTCACCTTTGTCACCAGAAACTTAATCTTGGTTTTCCAAACATTTAATTCTTATTTTCAATACAGAACACAGAAGACTAACACATCTCATGTCACAGACCCATACTCTCTTCAAGAAAGTCTATCATAGCACAGTACAGGTAATTCCTAAATGTTAATTGTCCCACATCTTTTCCAGAAACAGCTAATCAGAGGCAGAACAGAAATGTGACAGCTGTGACAGAGTAGCACTTCAGCCAATAAAGAGTAACACATCACAGAAGTTCCCACTCCTGTGTTTTAATATTAAGAACCAAACCAAATTAAGTTATTCTGTAAGTGAAGACTCCTACAACTTGATCCTACAGCATAACTATGCCTCTGTAAGAGTATCATAGAACTATGTTTTAAAATCTATTGAAGATTTTACCAAGAGTTCAGAAACAAGAGGCTACTGTGCCTCAAAATACCTACAACACTACACTGGACAAAAACTGTTCACTTGTATTTTTCCTTGCTCAGTGGTGTAGGTTATTCAAAATAGGCTGAAAAGTTTACACAGAAATGGAAGTTTTCGTCTGAGACAGGTGAAATATGCCTGGTCTCTGGTAGAGTCCAACCATAAAAAGTGTCAAGATGCTTGCTGACTTCTTAATAGCCTACACGGAAGCAAATGTACTTTTCACTTACAGCACATAAGGTAATAGGCTGGGATGGTAAGGGTGTGGTGGTATTGGCTGCTGTGATCGGTATCTGCTGCGCCCTGTGAGTCTTCGAGGTATAAAAGGTGGGTAAGGCTGCAAGAAAGAAGAAAATAAGCTTCAACTGAAACTTGTGGAACTGGAACTTATGTCCAGTTCTGGGCTCCCCAGCACAAGACAGACATGGACATACTGGAGAGAGTCCAACAAAGGGTCACTAAGATGGGACTGGAGCATCTCACGTGTGCGAAAAGGCTGAGACAGCTGAGCCTGTTCAGCCTGGAGAAGAGAAGGCTTGGGGGGATCCTATCAATGTATATAAATACCTGAAGGGAGGGTACAAAGAAGACAGAGCCAGGCTCTTTTCAGTGGTGCCCAGTGGCAGGACCGGAGACATTGGGCACTGACTGAAACACAGGAGGCTCTGTCTGAACATCAGAAAATACTTCTTTAATCTGAGGGTAACTGAACACTGGCACAGGTTGCCTAGGGAGATGGTAGAGTCTCCCTTCCTGGAGATACTCAACAGCTGGCTGGATAAAGTCCTGGACACCCAGTTTTAGGTGGCCCTGCTTGACGAGATGACTCCCTTATCCAGTCTGTGAGCCCATGATTCAACATTTTCTATTCTTAATCTCTACCCTCAATAACGAAATTCACTTTCAAAAAGCCTTACTTGAAGATCCAGCCTCTGCTAAAATCCAAAAGAATCTCAGCTTCAATTTGAAGTTACTATTCCCATCTATAATATACAATCATACCAATTCATGTGAAAAAGTGGTAATATAGAACAGAAATCCTTACAAGTTCTTCTGTGTTTAGTCTACAGTCAGAATAGTCTGGGAAACGGGACATGAATTGCTGACTCTCTTGTAGATATAAAAGGCTGAGGTGCTATTATGCAGGCCTGGGCATAAGCAGCTGAGCAAAAAGCCCTTAGAAGACCCTTTATAAAAATCTCTAAAAAACTTCTAACATTTAAGCTGTGGTATATATTTACATCTAGGCTTAAAGGCTTGAAGCCTTTCAGGTGTATGTGGAAGGTTTAATCAGTACAATTTCTGCAGCTGGACCATGCATAGAGAGACACTCAAGCTCAAAGTTTCAATGCATTCACTCCATGGATAAATCAGGGTGCTTCTGATCATCTTTTACTAAAATGAATTTTTTACAACTGAAATTCATCTACCCCTATTAAATTCATTTTTGAGGGCCTTAAGACTTTTTTTGAAACAAAGAACACCCTAAGCCTTCACAAACACATTTTTCTTCTTACATGTTTGAAATCTGAAAGCACAAGAACCCAGTGCCCCCACTGACTGACCTAAAATCCCCTAATTTTATAACAGAAACATTATAATTAGGTAGCCAGGGCCATACATAAAATTAACATACGAATACAAGCACAATGCGAAAGAATTAGGTTCTTTTTGGTTGACGTCGCAAACTAGACATATCAAGTATTAATTCTACTGCTTTGTGAGTTCTGCAATCCAAAAACATAATTAGAAACGGTTGTGTTCACTGAATGAAAAAGAATCAGAAATGCAGCTATTCCATTCTAATGTTAATGCAAATAAAGCTTTATAGAGATTTAGTATTACTTCATAAAAGGCCACATGGTTACTTGTAATATGTCTCTATTCTACTACTTAGCAATAAAAACCACAGAGCTGAAGCATCAGAGCAGACAAATGCTACAATCTGCAGAAAATGGTATTATGTTCCCTATCTACTTCAACAACCAAACTTAAAAATGAAGGAAGACTGACTCCAAGCAAAACATGTATGATTAGATTAATTCATCTAACAAGCACACTGAATAAAATATAAGCAGTTTATAGAACATTTCAAGTGTCCTGGACTCCAGAGTGTCTCACAGTGCCTGAAAACTTCATTGAAAATCTGTACACCTTTAGATTAGGAGTAGTTTGATCACTTTTTGAAATGGTGGACATTTACTTGAACCCTTATAAAAACTGCAGCAAGCATTTGACTAGGTTCTCTGATTTCAAGGAGAATTACTGAAGACAAGATATCTGCATATTCCACAGCTGCAGGGCCTAAAATTTAATCCTTATTTAAAATTTAAATAACAATATGCCCCTAAAACCACTGACAGCTTGATGCACATGTGAAACAATAAAAAATTTCAGCACCTATACTTGGAATCTAGTTATTTCTCCCAGCATCACACAGGCAGGAGAGAGGGCTGTTTGTTTTTTTTTTAAAGTGACCCACACAAAACAACCACAATGACAACAACAACAACAAAACCCTGACCCATTTCAAGACTTGTATAATTGCAGATTGAACACCACTGGACACACCACAGCAGCACATGATTCAACAAAATTCAACACAAACTTTATCCTGCACCACTTTAAATTTTATTTTGTGCTGCTGCAATTGAACTGCCTGTCGATCCCCTGAAAACTGACTTAAATCAAGCTTTATAACATGGCTGTCTTTATAATATATAGTGTGGTCAAAATTATGGAAGTAGTCTACAACTGCTTAAAGAGAAGAACTGTTTTAAAGCACTCTGGCTTTCCTGAGCTGTGGAAACTCAACATACGATGAAGAATCAACTAAAAGTAACAACAGTTTTTTTAAACTGTGCTAACCAACTCCTTCAATAGAAGTCCTGGACTGTGTGACAACATAGAAAGTTTTTTAAGTAAACGCAGCTGCACTCTGCAGATAATGTTACTGGAAATAATTTGCTGGTATCATTAAATTACTCTTAACTTGATTAATAAAAAATTAAAGTAAATACCACAGTGTGCAGCTACTCCAATAATGAAATATGATTGCAAAAATGTGACTTTTCAACAAAATGTACTACAGAATAAAGATCAAGAATGTTAATGCAGTATGAAAGAGAATATAGAAAACAATACTTACTACCCCAAATGACACCTCCTGGTGTAATGGATCATGGGCTAAGAATTGAAGAGGAGCTGAGGGAGGCAACGTTGGTGGATGGGCTGAGGGAGGGTATGTAAAACCTCCTACAGGATGATGTTCTCCAAGCAATTCTACGTCATTTTCTATCCTTTGAAGTGGCTACAAAAAAAACAGAGATAGCCTTTATTGCAATAATAGAGATGAAATTTTTTCCCAATAAAGAACTGCAATCCTAGCTGAATATTCTGTGCTGCTGTGATCAATTTTATAGTAACTCTGTGAACAATTCCTAGGTCATTAACACTACCCAAAAAAGCAAACATAACACTACACTTTTGATATAAATTCGCCTTTTCTAGCTAGCCATGCTTATAGACCAGGAATTTATGCGATCTAGCAAATATAGGAGTGGCTGTAATTTCCTGTATCTTGCATTTTTGAGGACAAATGTTTGCTCTCCTTCTTGCCAGGCTGCTCTCACTGTATGATATGTGAGAGAAAAAAATGAACAACCATAGACAAGAACTGAAATTGTGCAAGAAAAACTGAGAAGTGGAAGGGAATCATGGTGGTTCCAGAAGATGAAACTGATAATAATACCCAGAAAGCAAGTAGATGCTTTCCTAGGAGGGTCAAAAGTGCCCAAGAAGCAACCAGGAATTCTCACTGTTTCGTATATACACCTTTCTGTTATTGACACTGAATTCCACCATTTCAAGAAATTTAGCTAAGAAAGCTACCTTGTGGAACCAAAGGAATATTCTGTTTTCCTGTTATACAGAGCAAACAAGATATTCTTAAACCACTATGATGCAAGCTTTTTGGCAAAGGTGAAAGCTGACAGGTAAGCCTAGCTAAAAACCTAAGTAAGCAACTCAAGCTAAAACCTGAGTGCATACATTTTCTAAAGCTAAATCTCATAAAGACGTCTACCACAAAAAAACCACTTTGTTAGGATGATGGAAAGTGTTCTCTCATCACTGTAATGATGTGACTACAATCCTACCCACACCAGAGACACGGCATAAAGGAGTCTCAGCAGTGTTTGCAACAATAAAGCTATATCCTATTTCTGTGTTACTGAAATATCTGCATCTTCTACTCGGCAGGGCAAACAAATGGACAAGTACTCAGATAACCACATAGAAAGAGTGGTAGGTCAAAACTGTAAACCTGATTTCCCCCTAAATCCAAAACATGGTCACATCTTCCCACGTTTGTGTAGTCTGTTTCACTAAGCCAAATCTGCTTAAGTGACATCAGTAACTTTCATAAATGTAAAGAAAATGTCCTAGGAAAAGGACTGGTCATTCAAAAATTAATCAAGAAGTAATACAAAAGAAACATGTAATTAAAACAACACTTCGTGCCTTTTTCTCTGCTAAGCTTTTCTCTGAGATGCCTACTATGCTTACACAACTTCCTCTGGATTCTATTCTGCTTCCTGGGAAAGAAATACCAAAAGGTGAAGGAAATACCCATCCTTCTGAGAGAAGTAAAAGCCTACGGAGAAACAGCACAGACAATGATAAAATCAGAAGGGAAACACTGAACTTCAGAAGTACTTTTTCATCTTCATATCAAGTGGTTACAATTTGAAAGAAAATCCTTGTTTCTTCAATCAGGTATCAGTACTGTGTGCCCATCCAGCCCACCAGTTCTATTGAGAGTGGGGTAAGAAGCATTACTTACCGACCGTGACTGCTGTGCTTGGAAAGGAACAAATTGTCCTGGAGGAGGTAAGTGAGGAGGGTGGTGTGTAGAGATATGTGGAGGATGCAAAAGGAATGGGTCACTAGAAATGAGGGGTGGAAATGCTGCATACGGTACAGGTAGGTGCTGGACTGAGCACGCCTGAAGCATCTGAAATAAAATGAAAACAACACATTTTTGTAGCACAAACATTCCCTACACAATGTTCCATATTCTATGTATTTTTATGGAAAGATGTAATTGTAGCCGAACAGTTCTTTCAGCCTTGTTGACAAAGCCTCCAAAAAAAAAATACAGATAAATAATAACAACTCATTCAAATCCTCAGGGAACCATGATTACTTCAGAACAGGCTCTAGGAACTAGCATAGTGTGACATCTGCTAGATGCTCATGAGGCCACCAGGAGCCTGGATTTTCAATACTCCAGGATTAGACAGGCTTCAAAATGATGAGCAGTTACTGTTATCTCAGTTAATTTTATTTTCCCCACACATTATCATCAAAACAACATGCCAGAGCAATGGTCTTGAAACCACTTTAAGCTTTAGAGGCAGGTGAGGGACTCAGCTGTCAGACTGTGCCTAAAGACCTCTGCTGCCTCATATACTATGAATAATTCATACAGTCTGCTCCGTTTTGCACTTTTGGGTGAGTCCTATGCTCTAAAAGCAGTTCCTTGGCAACAGATACGACAGGAAATAGCTCTTTTTCTCTCCTCCTTTAAATTCCTAACACAAAAGCAACTCTGGGCACTAATGTTTGATCAATAAAATGATGAAGGCACAGCAGGGGAACAGGAATGTGCTTTGTGGCACTCCACCTTTATATATGGAGGAGAAGGAGCCTAAATTCTTTTTTTTTTTGTGTTTTGATCCATTATGAGAATGTCAGGCATTTTTTTTACACTTTTAACAAGAGCATTTAATTAAGATATTTATTATCAAATCTGGAAAGAAAGATTACCCAGTTTTGATCTCTTGGTTTTTTTTCTTATTAGTAACGTCACACAGCATACATTTACATATTGACTATAATAGCATAAAATGGTAAAAGAAATTAAACTATATTTCAGTAGTAGAGGTGAAACTGTCATCTCAATCTGCTACGATCATGACCAAACATAAACCTCCAAATGCACCAAAACACTAGTAGATTAATTTGATCCAACTATTTTTAATTTAAATGCTGACTATTCTTTTCCCTCAGTTACTACATCATTTTCCTAAAGAACAAATACCATAAACATGTGCCTCTATGGTTGTAATACAATTTTATTGTATTTTCCTAAGTTGAAAACTGTCCTCTGAAATAGCTGAAGATAAATTTGCAGGTATACAGTCTCAGTCTTCTTAAAAACATGAGATTCTTTGGGAAACATTGAAATAGGATTCTATTGAAGTCTATTTATACTGTAAAGATTACCAAAGCTCCTAAATATGTTTGGAAATGTTTGATTTGTGCTATGCCCAAGTTACTTTTAAAAGTTAGAGCAAATGAGGCCATACTAACTTCCAAGCAGAAATAAATGGAAATTACCTTTTTCTTCATTCAAGTTGACCTGGGTTGGAAGGCACCTCCAGGATCATTTTGTTCCAAACCCATGGGCAGGGACACTTTTCACTAGACCAGGTTGCTCAGGGCTTTATCCAACCTGGCCTTGAACACTTTCAGGGATGTGGCATCCATAACTTTTCTAGGCAACCTGTTCACGTGCCTCACCATACTCAAAGTAAAGAATTTTTTTCCTAATATCTAATTTAAACCTACACTTTTCCAGTTTAACACCATTTCCCATCTTGTTCTGTCACTACATGCCCCTGTAAAAAGTCTCGGCCCACCATTCTTGTAGGGTCCCTTCAAGTATTGGATTTAGGGTACCCCAATGACTTCTCTTTTCCAGACTGAACAAACCCAATTCTCTCAGCCTTTCATCACAGGAGAAGTGCTCCATCCCTCTGATCATCTTGGTGTCCCCTCCTCTGGACTCACTCCAGCAGGTCCAGTGCTGGGACCCCAGGGCTGGATGCAGGGTTCCAGGTGGGGTCTCACGAGAGCAGAGCAGAGGGGCAGAATCCCCTCCCTCCCCTGCTGCCCACGCTGCTTTGGATGCAGCCCAGGACACGTTTGGCTTTCTGGGCTGGGAGTGCCCATGGCTGGATCATGTCCAGCCTCTCACCCAGCAGCACCCCCAAGCCCTTCTGACTGGGCTGCTCTCCATCTGTGCAGCCCCAGCTTGTGCTGATATGATGCAGGTGCAGCACTTTGTGATTGGTCTTGTTAAACCACATCAGAGTTCACCTGGGTCCATTTCTCAGGCTTGTCCATGTCCCTCTGGATGCCATCTTGTCCTTCGAAGAACTTTTAAAACTGATGAAGGTATTAATAATTGGCATTTCTTCATAGTTACACATGCAGTGACAGAGACAAATATTGTGAGAATAATAAAAGGAAACTGGGAAGTTCACAGGTGAAGCTGGTGAGCAAGGTTTTAGAGGGCATGGGCTACCTTGAGATGTGTTTTTATAGGCTGGAGAAACTGCCTGACAGGAACTATGTAAAGTTCGAAGGCAAATGTGAAGTCTGGCACTAGAAAAGAGTAACTCCACGGATCAGGACACTGAGACTAATTGGCTGCAGTCAGATTTGCAGGAAAAAGGTGGAGTTGTGGTGGACATGTACACAAATACCCATAGTGTACTCAGTCAAAAAGGCCTATGGCATGCCAGGCTGCATGGCTAAGAAAGCCGCTGATGAAACTAGTGAAGGGATTCTGCCCCTCCATTCAGAAACTGTGACATTAATCTCAAGTCCTGGGACCAGTTTTGGGCATCTTAGTGCCAAACAGAGACAATTACAACATGATGACCAGGTCTTGGTGAAAGTCACAATGACCAGTGACTTGAAGAAAACTGCATAAAAGAGGTGGCAGAACTAGACTTGTTCTTCTTTAAAAAGAGAAAACTGAGGAAAAACCTTACCCCTGTGTCTAACTACTTCCTGAGAGTCAACAGGAGGAATTCAAGTCCTCTTCAAGAAGCAAAGTGCAAGAGCAGAAGGACCAATGCGACCAAGATACAACAAAGAAAACTCAAGCAGACCTACAGAAGAAACTCTTCATCATAAGAACAGTCAAACAGTAGAGCAGAAGCTTAGAGGCATTTTGGAATCTCCATACTTAGAAGTTGGTACTGCAGCAGGAGACCACCAGACAACCTCCAGTCCTTTCTTAACACTATTTCTAAATTTTATGCTTTAACAGAAGAAAGCATAAATTCTGCCCGATGATGCTACAGAAACCTAAGTGTTTATATTCACTTGCACTGGATCTAGTCTCTCAACACACTTGATTAACTGTTGTACATTTAAAACAAAAACCAGAGCTTTACTCCTATATGTATTAAAAGGACAACTGCATTGTTGAATTACAAAACATTTTACTAATTGCAGACATAATATTCCTATTCAAAGCACAGAGTAAGATTATTAGTATCTGTTGGATGGATTTCCCTAAGCCCCAATACAGTTGCAGATTTTTCTCTTGTTGTTTCTTAGGACATGTTGCTTTTGTCCTTACTTTCCTTACTTACTATGTAAGTATTCTTCCAGTCTCTGGGTACTTATTCTGAGATTGCTTTGTTCCATTAACAGCATCACGAAACAGAAGAAACAGGCTGTCTCTCATGCTGCCTCAGGGATATACACCAGCTTATGTCACAGATTTTCACCAATTTGACAGGTAAGGAGAACTGTTTCTCACAAATACTCCAGACTAGACAGCAGCATGCTGTAGACCTCATTGCCTCTCATGGGCATAAATGGTACCCAGGCATGATAAATGCAAATTACTCTTCAAGGAGCAACCTAGAGAAATAGATGGGTCATATCAAGGGTTTCGTTTCAGTGCCACGCAGGCTAATTCATGTCCTAGAATGCACCTCAGGAAAAGTGAAGTTACACACTGCTGGCAGAGACCAGCATTATACCAACATCAAAAGTGTTCACTAGATACTGTATATAGTACTGTGTATGACATCATAGATTTATACCAGAAAAATAGACTGAAGCTGGTGTAGTTAGAGAGACCCACTTACTGGGGGAGGCACACTGCAAACTGGAAGGTGCTGGCCACTGAAAACCACTGAGCACCCTGGAACCTGCTGCGTGCTGCAGGCTGGAATGTGCTGGCCTGTGCAAAGTGGTATCCCATGCGGAGCCACAGTTGTCACCGTGTATGAAACAGGAACTGTGCCCTGATGGATCTGCAGCAAAAGGAAAAGAAAATGTATTTAATAACTTATTGCAAAGTCTTAACACTGTTGTACAGCACAGTAAGGTAACAAGCTTTTACTTACAGATCAGAAAAATAATATATTCAGAAACAAAGTGTAAAAGGAGGCATATGGTTGTAATTTCTGTTTATGAAAATGTTTTTATCAATGGAATGTGATTTATTGATCAGGATTCCTGGGCCAGAGGGATCTCTCAGTTTAATATGTTAAAACTTCAGTGGCACTTTAGTCACTCAGAAGCACTTAGATTACTAAGCCTGCATACCTTCCCTTCTTTCCCTCAGGTTAATTCTTATGAATTAAGAAGGCAGTAACTCCCACACAAAAGCTAATCACAAGCAGCTCAAGAATTTTTTCAGTCCTGAAGGCACTGATTCAACATTAACTCAAGAGACTTGTATCTGTAAACAACGAAACAATTTTCCACATTTTCTTTCTTCCAAAGAGACCGTTCTCTCGATTCACTTTCAGGCCAGCATTTAAGCTAAATTCCTAATTTAAGTAACAGAACAGCTAACTAGAAAGCTGAAAAGGAAAAGTTAACACGACTAAGAGGCAGCAGACCCTAACTATCCAGATTCATATGAGGAAACCATGTAACCCAGTTTTCTAACTAATGGCCGTCCCTAAAATTTAATCATCAAACCAAGATCCAAATATATTCTGGATCTAGAAACCACATGGGATGTTTGGGTTTTTTAAAATTTTGTTGTTGATTTTGTTTCATTGGATTTTTTTAACATATTTTTAATACTTCCATGCTCTAATAAAAGTGATAAGGCTTAGGAGTCAGGTAGCACAGATTAATTGAAAGTAATTATTTCAAAGCTCTCTCTTCCTTCATGATCAACCATAAGAGAACCTTCTCATTTAAAACAGAAAAAGAACAGCTTCTCAGGAGGGTGAGAATGAGTAAAGAGAACTAAACTACCCAACTGGTAGTGCACAGCCAGATAAAGAGACCAAAACAGAACACAGATCACCGAACACAGGTAAAAATCTCAACCTATGTATCAATAATGACAGAAACCAGTCTCAGGAAAGTCACTGAACTTGAACCAGCTCTGGCTCTGCTACAAAAGCTGGGCGTAAGTGCAATGCTATACGTAACAAAAAATGACTTCTCATAATGTTCATGCCCCTGAATTGGAAAGTAGCACCATGGAAGACCTCAGTTAATCTGGTGTCCTAGAGTGACT
>WBMY01008035.1:37371-66317 GCA_013397315.1 Donacobius atricapilla | reverse complement strand
GAAGAGTCACTCTCATAAACTCGGCCACCTGCTGGCTTGTCACTCTCCGTAGATGCCAGCTGAGACTCTGAGGAGTCCCGTCTCAGTTCCATCAGCAAGCAAGGCATGGAAGAGAGCACCGCAGGGTCTGCGGCAGGGGGCATGCTGTCGTTTTGAGGTTGTGTCTCGAGTTCTATAGGCCTGTCTTCATCAGGAGCAGTCTCTTCCTTTTCAGAAGTCTTTGGTGGAATTTCTGAATCAACAAGTTCTTCTGCCTTTCCTACTGCCTCCATCTTCATTGCAGAGCAAGATCCGTCCAACCTCAAAGCATTGAGCACGTTGTCTAGGAGGCTGGGTGAGTTAGACGTGGTCTCCAGCAATGCAGCAGCCTACACAGGAACAGAACAGTAGGAAAGAATTACACAAGTAATTCAGCCTGCTCTTCACAGTGTTACCCTTAAACAACTCACTGCTTTTGGCTGCAGACAGAATGAGTTTACAGAATCCCAGAGTGGTTTGGGAGGAACCTTTAAGCTCATTCAGTGTGACCTCCTGCCATGGGCAGGGACACCTTCCACTATCCTAGGTTGCTCCAAGCCCCATCCAGCCTGGCCTTGGACTCCCAGGGATCCAGGGACATCCACAGCTTCTCTAGGAAACCTGTGCCAGGGCCTCACCACCCTCACAGTCAGGAATTCCTTCCCAATATCCCATCTATCCCCACCCTCTGGCAGTGGGCAGCCATTCCCTCTTATCCTGCTTTACCATCACTTGTCCAAAGCCCCTTTGCAGCTTTCCTGAACCCCTTTACGCCCTGGCAGGGGCTCTGAGGTCTCCCTGGAGGTTTCTCTTGTCCAGGTGAACATCCTCAGCTCTCCTAGCCTGGCTCAACAGAAGAGCATCTTATTGCTCAGCATCATATTGGTTTTCTTAATTTACCTTTTCCTAGTGAACTCATCCTGTTACACCAAATTATTCCTTCATTTACACACCCACAAAAAATGGTATTGGAGTCACATTGAATGGGGTTCCCAGTGGAACCATTCTGCATGGGAACCTACCTACCAAAGACTTATTAAATAAAGAAGTGCTACTGAATTGCCAGAGACATAGCTACAGGCTCTGGCTCCAGAGGCATTAGCTACATGTCACTCAGATTGCTCTCACCAAAGAACCACTACGCTGGTGAGTCACGTAAAGATGTTTTAGGAATATCTAATACACCATTCAGGAAGTCCTTGAGTGTCTCCCATGCGAGCCTTGGTTATAAGAACCTCAAGGCCGATTCAGTTTCTCTCAAATCTGACAGGAAAGAAGCATTAAATAGTAGGGGCTGCAAGCAAGAAACATTATCTACCCACACCAGTATCCTACATTTTACTTCAAGTTATAATTTAATAAATTGCATTGCTTCAGTGCAAATACAAAGACCAAGCTGTTTATCTGATTGATAATTTCAGCGTTATCTACCCAAAAGTACCTGAAGCAACTTCAAGGAAATTTTCATGGAGAGATCAATAGTTACCATTTTGTCTTCATTATTCACACTTAGCCTTTCACCTGAATTTTCTCTAGGAATATAACACAGAATAAAGTTCTTTCAATAACCACATTCGCTTACAGATGAATAGCATGGAACAAATCCGTTACCGCTTCAGAAGTATAGTAGATCATAAATTTATGGCACATCAAAAAACAAACTGTAGGCAAAAAAACGCAGAAGTGAGGTCTCGTCTGAAAAACGTCATTTCTGCAGAGAAGGCCAATCAGCACTTGAGCACCCTGAGAAAACATGGATGGTTCAGAGAGACTTTTCTCAATCCTGAGAACCCTCCTTCAGTTTCCTGATCCATTCCAACCTGCCTGTAAGCATGTAATTGTATACATGTATGTAATACACAATATAAGGGTACTTCCCTGCTTCTGAAAGGGGCTTTACAAGGCTCAGCATTGTACTGTGTCCCCTGAAACTTCATTTTTAGAGACCACTAAAATAGAGTTCACGCTTCCTTCAGGCTAATGAATGAACTGCTGTATGGTGCAAGGAAATGATGAAAATACTTATGGGAGAGAAATACCAGCTAAGGAAACAAAGGTTGGTTAATACCAAGACATCACAAGAAAGATGGCGATGACAAGACCAGGTCTGCTAAATATGAGAAAAAAATCCCCAAGACCCCAAATCCCAAACAATAAATCAGCATTTCCCTTCCAAAAACCAGAATAAAATGCATACTGTGGAACAGAGAAACATATGTATCAGGAAAAATATTTGTGCATCCTTGCACTGAGTAACCCTCACTTGACAGCAACTTCAAAGACTTTCTGGAGACAGTAATTTCATGTAAGCAGTAAATATCACATAGGAACGATTTATTTCCAAGGCTACAGCAGAGCACCAACAAACCCAAATGATGAATACACATGTTCTGAGACATAAATGCATGTCAGTAAAATCTATATTTCTATGTAATTTGCTCACAAACCTGTATTATCAAACAATTCTCCTACTATACAGGTAAGTAAAACACAGATTTGATGATGGAAGAAGTGGAATTTGTATTGTACCTGCTAGTGCAGGTCCCAGCTCTCCTCTGGCCATGCACTTTAAAATGAAAAATATCGCCTCTAAGGGTTTTGAAACATACACATAGGAAAATATTGGTTGCTCAGACACAGACTGAAAGAGTATTAGCTTGGCCAAACAAAAACATACATAAATATTCATACTAATAACTGCAGAACAGTTTCAGCACTGTTCAACCTTTTAGCCTGGGGAGCACAAAGAACAGAGCTTGACACGAAGCTAAAGGGCAGCCAAAGTCAGCTGTGGACTTTTTTCCACAAATGTCCTACTTGGAAACATCATTTACCTCACAGCTCCCAAAGGGGTTGTAACAACACCTGCACTTGCCTTTCCATCTCTCAGCCAGAAAAAAATATGTTTCATCTGCACATTGCCACCTTGTGAACAGCCCAATTACAATGATTTCACTGGATTTTTTTAATATTAAGTGGGATCTTTAACTACTCCAACCACACTGGTTTGATCCCTCACACAGTGATTTTCAGTGAGTGGCAGTAGAGGAGGGAATAGTAATTTCACGACACTGATGGGTTTCCATGTATATAGAAAAAAACCCCACGTGTTCTGGTAAGGTTTGTACTCTACAGGTCCATTGAACTGGCTCTTTAGATATCACCAATTCCATTATTTATGTATTTATAGATGTATGTATATACCAGATCTTTGCCTTTCTCTCAGTGGGAAAAAAAACAAAAAACCCTACCATGACTCAAACAGACTTGGCTGCAGGCAAGAACAGAGTCAGAAAATATCTATGCCAATGAAAGTCTTGTCTCAAAGAAAGAAAAAAATGTCCTTATTTAGTCCTATAGGAAAAATGTACAGAACAGCAAGAAAAGACTTTATTGAAAAACTCCCATTCCTTTCTTGCCGCTCACCTTTCTAGTAACAGTACTAGAAGAGGAAATCTCAAGGTGGTACTACTTTTTCTACTGAAATGAGAACATGGCATAGAAAAATACATTATGATACTTACAGACACTGATACCTAATTAGACATTGATCTGAAAAGGCATTCTTCTTTTACTAATGAACAGATACTGCAATGACAATTTTAAAAGGCAATTTTGTAAAAACTTCTGTGCAGGATTTCTCCAACAAAAATGTTGTTTTCCAAGGTACACACAGAACACACCAGTGTGCAGAAATCATCAAATTATCCTGGGAAATGTTTTCAAATAATGGTTCATGTGTAAAGGCACGCAATTTGTACACTAGGAAATCTGCACTTCAGGGAAGAAATCCAGAAGGATTTTGAAGGTCAGATTTGCAGAGAGAGCCCAGCCTCTCTGGGTTTTGTCACCATTCTTTTCCCACCTAACTTTGACTGCACCATCATATTCCCTCCTATGCACAGAATTGGCTCACTCTTCTGTGGGCAGACTATTTTCAATAAGCCAGAAGAAATCAAAATGAGAAAGTAAGTGACATTTTCTACCAGTGCTTCCAGGAAGGAGGGAAGGGAGAGCAAGCCAAATCATGCCAGTAGAAAAAAAATATTTGATTAAAAGCTGCCTGCTGTTTTGTAGCATCACATTTTGAACTCACAGGATCTGCCTAGACAGAGGGTCCTGAGTGTTCTTTCATGGCACTGTTTGCTCTGGGAAGAAATTTTTGAAAATTTAAAAAAAAAAAAAAAAAAAAAAATTAAGAGCAAAAAGCCTCGGAGGTGATAGTAGCTTCCTAATGAACAATTTTCATGTAGTATATACTAGTGGCACAAAGACTTATATTAAAGACAGTAGGTTTCCCAGACCAGAGTCTCAGGCATCAGAGTATCATAAATAAACAAACAAATAAATAAATAAATTGACCAAGTGTTAGAGCAGCAGATTGGCTTAGCATCTCTCAAGAGGGACCCTAAATAAAGAAATCCCCAGGGAATGACACAATTTAGGCACCCACCACTCACGCATCTTGCCTACACCTCTTAGTTCACTGCTGATTTTTGGGGCCTAACAGCACCTTATTGGGTTCTTTCTCCACATCCAGGCAGGCCATTCAACTCATGTGGAACTGCAGCTTCTGCTGGTGGTTGTTGCCTGCTGATCTCTGGTTTGAGCTCCTGGTGCCTCTGCTCCCTGGCAGAGCACAGGGAACTAAAACAGCCTTCACTTATGTAAACAGCACTCAGAAGCAACTAAAATATCCGTTTGTTATCAATGTAATTCCCAGAACACAGGCAAAACACAGCTCTGTATCAGCTACTGGGAAGATTACTAGGGAAATGAATTCCTTTCAAGAAACAAACATTTCTAGCTGTAAATTCACAGCTTAAGGTTTGAAGGCTTCATCAAACCCAGCTACTCACGCCAAGCAATTAACATACTAAATCATGTATCATATATTAACAGCTAGAATGTTACTCAGTCTACTTACAACTTACTTAAGCTGAACAAGGAGTATCTCACAGCAGCCTGAAAGACTTAAAAAAAACCATGACACTCTTACCTTAATTGTACATTGTCATTTTAGGTATTACTGAGCTGACTAATGACAAAGAACTCCTAGCTTGTATGAAGCAAACCAGCTCTTCTTTTTCTGAACCTATGGACAGGATAGATTCTTGTTTTAGAGGTACTAGTGTTTTCACAGCAGCTTGCTGGAAAACTCACTTTAGCTTATTACTAACACATTTCCTCTTAATCACAGTCCAACAGACCGCTTCTTTTCCCTGCTTATGGTCATATCACCTTCTTATGCCAATTCTAGCAATTGTTGAAATGAAAAAAATGATCTAGCTTTTTAACACCCTTTCAGTTAGTGCTGAAAGAAAAAAATTCGAGCAAACCACCTCCTCTCACCACTTATCATTCATCTGGAAGCCGTAATTTTTTTTTTTAACTGAGAAACTGTACTTACATTATTGCAGCAAGTAACACTGTGTACGTTTTTTAGGCTTTTGTGACTATAGAAATGAAAAGCATTGCAGTGCTGCTTACAAATTGTTTAGACTACACAGTTAACTAGAGATTCTTCCAGATCTTTCCAACCTCATAGTTCCAGGGCCACAGAAGTCAGTTATTTTCATCTAAATCTGAATATGTTTTGATATTTATAAGGAACTAAATGCTATAATGGCTCATTTTTACACAAACGTTTTCATTGCCAGTGGATGACATTATCTCATGTTTACCCAACAGAGATGGAATAAATCAGAGGTATGAGAGAGGTAATGACAAACACATAAAACAGAGGCTAATAAAATTATGTTAAACAGCTGACTATTTTAAAAAATGTAAACACACAGACAAGCTCATTAAGAACTCTGATTTGTACACTTGATAGACTGTGTCTGAGGAGGGTGGGTTGGGAAAGGAGAGAACCTGCACACAGCTTGGGTACTGAAGAGTTGACTGTAATGCACGTCTGCTTCATAATATAGAATAAATTTTTGGCAAAACACAAAGTTAGGAACTCTTCTGACAGAAGGACATATAACTCCCAAGATGTGAGGTGCTAATGAACCTGTTCACTTCCAAAGCTTCACCAAAACCCTTCACAGGTGTAGCTGTGACTCCATATGTTTTTTTCTTCTCAAATCACCTTCCTTTCCATTGAAAATCAACACAGTTAATTCAGTGAACTCATCAGTGACATTTTAGTATAGAAAACACACAGAGATATGAGGGTATCACAGAATGGTTTGGGTTGGAAGGGACCTTAAAGATGATCCAGTTCCAATCCCCCGCTAGGGTAAAGACACTGTCCACTAGATCAGGCTGTTCCAAGCCCCTCCAGTCTTGCCTTGGACACTTCCTGGGACAGGACATCCTGTGCCAGCGCCTCACCACCCTCACAACCAAGAATTTCTTCCGAATATCTCACCTAAACATACCTGCTGTCAGTTTAAAGCATTACCTTACGCCGGACAGAATGCCTAATTAACTAAAAATGAATACATTCAAATAATCAGACATCAGGAAAGATCGATCTGCACCCAGGTAAATGCAGAAATACCAACGCTTACTCTGGACTTCCCAGCTTGTTCAGCTCTTCCTGAAGATACCACACATTCCTTTTCATTTTCTTTTAAGTGCCACACAAACCTGTGCACTTAAAACAACAGAAGTGAGACCAGCACTCAGGCAATTTAACTCAAGACAGTTGACTCAGCTCTGTGTGGATGTGTGTGCACGATGCTCCAGAGCAGATTTTTCATAACACTGAGCCACCCCCACAGGGATACTGTGTAATTTATATAGCTTCCTTTGAAAATGCTGCCCTAAAGCTGACTCACTGGCATGCGATTCTATCTAGGGCACATTTCTGGGAGTGGAGCTGGATCTTTATCAGATTATTCACAAATCGGGCCTGGTTGCAACCCCATAGAATAGGACCCTTCAGAACCGACAAAAGAAAAGAAGAAAGGATTACATTAATTCTGTGTTTCAATTGGTTTTGCATAAATAAACGAAAGTTAAAAACAGGCTGCTCCTACTGAGTGCTCAACAGGCTGCATATACAAATTACCCAAGACTGAATACAAATTACAAGTGTATGAGTTAATACAAAGCTTTGCAAAGCATCCCTTGTGATCTTGAAAAGCAGTATTTTTTATCCTACGTAACAAGCAAGACTGCACATTTAAATACAAGTTCTTGCATTGTAATGTTTAACGCAGATATTCTGCCTCTTTCAAAGGTCAGGCAAGCACCAGCTAAGGTTTATTTCACAACTTCACACACAGATTTCCATAAACATTCACCAGCTGCACTTGGAATCCCACAATAAAAAAATCACAGTCTTTGCACACAGATAAAAGCATGCAGGGTTGGCTGCACTTAGCCTTCTAAGAATCTCTTCCTCATAATGAAACCATTTTCTCAAGGGCACAACAATTTAAAGTCTACAAAGCTCTCTAAAAATTAGAGGGGGCATATCTTTATTACTACCTATTCCTAAAACTTTAGGTGACATAATTTCACATTTTTTCTTTCAATAAAACAAGGGGCAGAAATCAACACAATGAAAGTTCCCTTTTCTCTTTGCTACGCCTTAGTTTGCAGGAGATCACCCTACAGAGGACTGGCACATGGATGGACCATCTTTTTCCAAGATACTGAGATCTCACCAGATTTTCCACTTTCCTACCCATTTCTGTTTCTTGAATGAAATGGGTTCTGTGCTTCCCCATTATATACAAGCAGACCTCCTGAAGAAACATTGGTCCATTGCTCTACCACGATCAAAGTAATGCTCACAAAAAAACCGCATTTTGAATTGCTTGAGCACCATGTAACAAATTAATCCTAATTTTCAGAGCAGAAGTTAGAAACATTTACCTGTGCTATCCTGAAAGTAATCAACACTGTGTCATTTGCCAACAGCTCCAAATGGTACATCAGGACAACTACAATGCAACCTCAAAGTAGTAAATCCATCTCAGTAGTGCTGTATTCACAGAATCATTAAGGCTAGAAAATACCTCTAAAATCAAGTCCAGCCTTCAACCCAGTACCACCACCATGTTCACCACTAAACCATGTCCTCAAGTGCCACATTCCACAGCGATTTTCCAGCATCTCCACATCTCTCACAGCTACCCAAAAGCTCAAGGCACTGAACTAGACCTGCTGTGGGTTTATGACAGCTATGTAAGGAAGAGGAGTTAGGAGATACTAAGTAACTCTACAGTTTGTAAATATTTTATGGCCAGAGGTTTTTACACATCTTTGCCATGGGAACCAAACAAAACTGACCCTCAGGTATTTTAAAATTTCAAATGCTTTAATTCACCAGCAATGAATGTTTTTGCCATAAGGTACAGGGCAGTAAGATACCCATTCTAAGGTCTGACCATCAGGTGACACATCCAAATTCTACAGAAGGGCTGAAATGGAGCTGCAAGCCCAACAAGCCCTGATCTCAAATAATTTTCTTATCCACATAGTCACTCATATTTTCACTTGCTTCTTTAATTCTTAAGCTAGTAGTATCAAATCTAAATATTGCAATACAGATTTACAGGAGGTATACTACTGAAAAATAAATGGTATCAGTACACTAAAGGCAAAATCACGTGGTATTCAAATGATGAAATTCAACAGCTATTGGGCTGTTCTTGACACCAAATGATCAGTACCAAGAGGTGCCAATTGATTTCAGTATCCACCAGATTGCTAAGAATCAACAGTGCAGTCTTTACGTGTCCAAAACGCTCCTAAAAGAATAAAGGATTCCTGTCACAGGTCTCAGTACGAAGTAAACACAGGCTGGTTCTACAAATGAACAAAAGCTACCTTGAGTATTTAAAAACGAAGAACAGACTGGTACAAAAGCCAGTCACGTGTGATACCACAAATGCCCCTAACGTGGGCTTTACTATCACATACTTTCTACAGTATTTACTTCCAGTTGGCAGAGGAGAAGAAATTTGAGCTCTGCTTCAAGAGAACAACAGACAGACCAAAGAGCAGACATCTCTTTACCACAACACACGAAAGACTTTGCATGTATTTGACTGCAGAAATTAAATAACAGTATCTAAGAAGACAGCAAATTACCAGCTACAAAAAGAGAAAAAGAAAAGAAAAGGCAGTTTTCAGCAGTACCATGCAAGCAAGTACAGACAGGGAGAAAAAATTTAAAAAAAACCACAACCCTTTCTTCCCCTCACTCCCTGAAAAAAAATGCAAATGAAACAAGTCATAAAATGCATCTTTTACCCCAAGACTACCTCTTACATTATTATACCTGTCTAGGAAAAAGTGGCTCAGCTGGCAAAATTAATGGTTAACAATAAGAGACATAAACTACATAAACAGCTTTCCCAGTAAAAAGGGAGATGGAAGGAAAAAAACAAAAGAGCATGGAGCCTGGATTATCAATTTAACCTCATTCCATTAATTCAACAGAGCCTTATTGCTGCTGGAGCTTGGAGAGTTCCATATAGACAAACAATGAAATCCACTACAGGTGTTAAACAGTAAAAAACCCCATTTTGTTCTTGTAAAATAAACAAGGGAAATCAGGTGTCTGTTATCAAACTCACTTTAAGTTGGGGTGAAGTTTATAACTAATTATTGAGGGCTTATGAAGGTAACCCTGGCAAGATATTCAATGAACTTCCTTAGCTTAGTTTTGATCAACAATTCCTGGATTTTCTTTATTACAGTGAGAGGATCCAAAGTCTGTATTTTGCATTTAATAAGATGACTTGCTAACAACAGTAAGTTGAAAATGAAAAATAGAACTTCACCTTGAAGGCTTTCTAAATACAATACTCAATGAAATGTACGGTTCTTTTTAACAGACTCTGCACAGTGCTACCTAAAGGTGTTACCTCCTCTGGAAGAATCTTAGTTATTCACAACAGAAATTGCACTTATCAGTAATGGTTTCATGGGCACTGCTACCCAAAAGACCATTCTTTACCACAACGGCAACTTCATTTCCAGAAAACCTCTCACCAAACATGATGAGGACCCCACAACCAGCATTTCACCCAACTTCCTTCACTAGGAGACAGCCTTTAAATCATTGCATTTCCAACCACAAGGACCCAGGATTAGTATAGAGCTTCCCTGATCTATTCTTTACCCAGACTTTCCTGAATTGCCAGATTACTTAGAATGTCCTTCTGGAAAGATCTGGCATTCCAAGAGAGCATGAACCAACAGAGTGAGCTGAGGACCCAGGAGAATTACCAGCTGATGACAAAGCCAAAGTACAAGAGAACAGCACTGGTTCAGCCCCACTTTCCTATCAGGACAACCTGATTCTTTTTTTCTTCAAATGTTTGGCGGTGCTATTGGAGCATCAGCCTCACACTGGAACCATGGAAATGCAATAGTCCCAGTGGAAAACAAATTACTGAAATAGTAATTGTTTCATCATGCAGACAAACTGGTATTATAAAGTCTGGCTCTTAGTTATTCCCAGCTCTGCTACTGTGAGTCACTTGGCCCCTACCCATGTTGGATGAATAGAACTGAAATCTGCCTTCTCTAAAATAAATTGTAAAATGTTAATGATCAAGCATCATGAAACAAGACAGTAGAGCAGAGAGGTAGCAAGAGGAACACTTATTCATCAAGGTCTGGCTCTTCCTCCTCATTTTCAGGAAATTTTGCAGCATCACACAGAAGAGCATCTTGCAGGACACTACAGAATCGTCACAATAATGTCAAATCCATGATCCACACACACTGAAACAAAAAATGTTAGCTTGAAAGAGTCTTCATATACTTGCATTTAATTAAAAAGTGATCACCTGGTCCACTTATGATTCAAAAGATGTCAGATTGAGTATTAACAGCTTCTAAGCTGTTTTCTTGAAGACCAAATATCACAAGGCATGGTAAGGCTTAAGCCTGTATGCTATTCAACTACTTAGATCAATTTTTGAGCATTGGAGAGACAGACTACGTGGTCAAATTGACACAAACCCCCTGAACACCTTCTTAAAAAGAAAGGGATATTAGGTGGAATCATTCTGAACCTCAAGCTGACACACCTCATGACCATGGGCAAGTTACTTGACCTTCTGGAGCAGTCAGGAACGCATCTGACACAGTGTCACTGCAACACCTGCGCTGCATCTCATTTCCAGCCCTGCATGAGTAATCCGTGTGTGCCCCAGCTGCAGGGAGCCAATCACATCCACGAAGAAACTGCTACAGGCTCCATTCATGCTGATCAGACACCGGGAGAGGCACCACTAAGGAGTGGGAAGGGAAAAACACAGATTTAAATTTGTGCCCTTAAACAGTAACACTGAGCAAGTGATGAGGTATCAGTCACTCAGCTTAGCTCAGAGATGCACTGCATCAGAGAAAGCAACAGCACAGGCTAATGTTTACACCATAAGTACATTTTGATTTACAATCCCTTTCATCTAGTTCTCTTTTTGCTCAGAATTGCACATTTGTGGACATTGTGTTCTAAGCCTCAAGTCATAGACTCAGAACTGCATTATGCATTAAAAACCTGGAACAAAGATGTGACAGAAAGTACAATTTCTGTGGTGATTTGTGTTGTCCAAGCTCCCTGCAATTCATATCTCCTGCCACAGATTCCAGAATCATAAGTTTGGCTGCTCCTGAGTTAGAGCAATAAAGTTAAAGGCTGAACTCCCGTTCATGTGCTGAACATGTATTTTGGTTCTGGAAAACCAGAAGTTCTTTCCTTTCCACATAAGGTCATCTCAGAGCATTGACACACACTGTACCGCACTTTAGCTCAGAGCTCTTTCCCAGCACCGTCCCCCTCTCCCAGTGCTGCTTCATTTTCAGTTCTCGTCGCCACCAGTAATGTTCAAGCCAGCAAAAGTTTTAGTAATTCTTTTCCAGAGTACAAGTTACATGCCAGCAATTATGGTATTTAAATCTTTTACTTTGATCTGGTAAATGTGTTACTAAATCTGGTGCTCAGTTTCTGTCAATGGTTGCAGTTTTCTAAGCCATTCTGTCCACTGCAGATAAAAACACAGAAGCTAAGATTGACCACAGACACAATTCTGTCAAAAAGTACCATCAACACAAGGTTTTAAAGTTATAGACAAGAACGTGGAGGTTGCTTGAAACTATATATTTGTTTGAAAAACTTTCCAAAGCATTTATATTGCTAGATAATTGGTGGTATTTTGATCAGAGAATAACCAGAGAGTTGGATCACCCAGTGTGCAGCCTCTTCACTGCGTGGTACATAGAGACCTCCCCATCTCAGTAACAGATGTTTCAGTGAGATATTGATATACAGGCAGGTCAAAGATGGCACATACATCTTTGGGGGTGCAGGTGATAATATACAAGAGAAAGAGAAGAAAGTGAACAGGATCCAGGCAAAGAATCCTGCATTTTAAAGGTAAATACACGGCAAGGAGAAGGAGGTCAGGACAGCCAAGGCAATTATACCTTGTTGCTCTGATTGAGTTACACCAGCTCATCTCCCTTATGTTTGATGTCCAAAGCTCCTCATGATAATCCATATTTACTCTTTGTTAACTCAACCTTACCCAATGAACTTCACCCCCTCCACAGTGTCCCAAAGGCACCTAAACATCCTTCCTACCTCCTCTTTATCAGCTAGAGCAGGGCAACATTTTCTGTGTGCCATGACCATTCTCAGCTGCCTTCTGGGTGGCTTCAGGTTCCTTCCCGTTTCCCCTCCCTCCACAGCACCCAGCTTAAGGCATCCACTCTTGGTTTGTGCTCTGTGATTCCCTCCATGAAGGCAGAGATGACCAGGCTGTACCGCCACACACATGACACGTCTGGATGTTTAAGGCCACAGTCCTCCCTTCTCCCTGACTCCTCACTGCACCTCTTCACCACGACAACCAGCAACTGGGCTGGAGAGCAAACAGAAATAGTCCACACAGTGTAATTAAAAAATTCAAGTGTTTCAAAATGAGTCAGAACTGTTACCCTCGTGTACTCGAGCAGAAATACCAGCTGCCCAGACTCACACACCGCCTTCCATCACCCTCTGCATCCCTGCCCTTGGTTCCCTAGACAGAGCACCAGTGTCCCTGGTAAGCCAGAACCACAGAAAACTGCTTTTATTGGCTTTCAGTAGCCACATAACCAACCCCTTTGGAGCTCACCTGGACCGAACCAGCCTTCTCTAGACCACTAGAGGTGAGAAATACTCAGAAAAATACTCTTAAGAATGACTGCTGCTGGACAGATGAGTTCCTGACACTTGCTCTCACTGCTTTGCTACCGTGTGTACATACATATATATATATGTATATGTATGTATATATATATTGTGGTGGGGGGGGAATGTCTGGGTTTAGCAAACACATGACAAGTAAGTCACTGTTCTCCTGAGAGTTTGCTACAGACCTGTTTCCTCCACAGAGGCCATGTTTCCCTCCTCCAGGGCAGCAGGGAAAGCTGTGTTACCCTGACTGCCTGGCTCCCAGCACTTGTACCACAGGAACAGCAATTACAGGTCGTAACTGCGGCAGGAGAACCACACGGTGGGGAGCTCAAGAGAGCACCATGCTCAGTTTCCACCTCAAGGTCAAACATTGAGTTTTTAATAGACTTAAGCAACATTACATGCTGTAAGAGAAACATTTTAAATGTAGCATGTGTTTGCTGTTCCAAGGCCAGAGGTGTTACTGTTCGTACTTAAATATTTAGCTTGAAAACTAGAAATAGTTCAGCCCTTGCCTGTAAGTGAAACTATTATTTGGTTTGACGCTTTACAAGCACCAGAGAAGATCTAAAACCGAATAAAATCTCTGGGAGGGGGAATTAAAAGAAATTTTACATTTTTAAAAAGATGCTCAATGGGTCAAAGATTTACTTATTCATTCATTTTAAAAAACTAGAATTACTTGTCAGGAAAAAAAAATCAAACAGGACTGACTTCTGCCATCTTGACACACAAGGTTTTTTCAACTTTTTAAGTGTTGTTAGGTACTTTGTGCTGGTTTAAAGTGCATAACTAGTTACAACCATGACCTTGTTTAACTACGTTACTGGAATTATAGTTTCACCAGGACACCTACAAGCTTAAAGGCAAGTTGCCTTGTTCCATGGTTAACAAACAAATAAATACACTTTGATGCTGCTTAACAAAGGTGGAAGCAATGTAATCCTAAAAAAAAAAAAAAAGAACTAACTAACAAAAAAACTCCAAGTCTTCCAGGAAGTGGCCTTTGTGGTCCAATAACCTCCTGGCAAAGAGAGTTACAGGACTAGAACTGAGGAAATAGTTAAAATATTACAAGTCTGCTCAGTCTCCCTTCTTCTTCACCTTTAAAAAGGAACAAGTAGCACAGTAAAGTTTTATATTCCCTTCGGATAGCAGTGTGGCTCGGAACCACATCTGCAACCCATTAGATGTCAGGAGCTCAAGGGGAACCCGGGCTAGATAGACAACGTGCCACTTGAGCGTCGTTCCCATACAAAACACATTTTCGCATAAGAGGAACACACCATCCAAAGTAAACAAAGATGCAAAGAAACCCCCAGAAAAGCGCACAACTGGAGCGCTTGCACCCCTTGTTTTTCCAAGGGGTANGTGTCCCCGTGTCCCTGTCCCTGTATCCCTGCGTCCCTGTATCCCTGTCCCTGTGTCCCTGCGTCCTAGTGTCCCTGTCCCCGTGTCGCTGTCCCTGTGTCCTCGTGTCCCTGTGTCTCTATATCCCCGTGTTTCTATCTCCCTGAGTCNCCTGTTCTTCTGTCCATGTGCCTGTGTCCCTGTCCCAGTGGGACTGTTCCCTGTGTCTCTACATCCCTGCACCTTCGTGTCCCTGCGTCTTTGTGTCCTTGTTTCCCTATGTCATGTCCCTGTGTCCCCGTGTCCCTCTTTGCTTATGTGCCTCTGTCCCGAGGTCTCTGTGTCCCTGTATACCTGTGTCCCTGTATACCTGTGTCCTTCTGTGTCAGTATCCCCATGCTAGTGTCTCTATGTCCCTGTCTCTATATCTCTGTGTTCCTGTGTGCCCCTGTCCCTGTCCCTGCACTATGCCACTGTCACTGTAGTCCCTGTGTCCCTGTTTGCCTCTGTCCCTGTTTCACTGGGGCACTATTATCATCCCTGTGTCCCTGTTTCTGTGCACCTGTGTCCCTGTGTCAGTGTGCCTGTGTCCCTGTGTCCTTGTCAACCTGTGTCTGTGTGCCGGTATCCCTGTCCTCCTGTGTCCCGAGTCCCTAGTCACTGCCCCTGTGTCCCTGTCACCAGCCCTGTGTCACTGTCAGTGTCCCTGTCACTATCATTGTCCCTATCGCTCTGTAACAGTCATTGTCACTGTGTCCCTGTCCCTATCAATGTCCCTTGACACTGACCCTGTCCCTGTCACTGNCTGCCACTGTCCCCCACCCCCCCCCCCCAGCAGCCCTCACACACTCAGAGCGTGTTCTCCCTTCGGCACCGATCCTGGCCATCCTGTGCTCCCTGAGACCACAGAAGCTGAGGATCTTTGGGTTTGAAAGGGGCCTCTGGAGACATGAGCCCCAGGGACTTCGTGGGGTGCTCGTTAAACACCGTACTGGTGTTTCTGAACCCGGGGGTTCTCCTCTACAGCTGCAGGTGTCGTCCCTGAGACACGGCAATGTGTCAGGAAATAATTTCAGCATAATCCATAAGTCCTGATCAGGGCTAGGAACACCTGGGAAATTCAAGAGTTAAGCATTCACCGTAGAACTGCTTGTGGCACAGCCTCAATCCTAGGGCTGGTAGCGTGGAAATGTGCGGGCAATCTACCCGCACCGCCCCTCATATCGTGTGCTTGGACTCGGGAAAAACAGGCATCATGCCACCTCAGAAGTATTTATCATATTAGGAGAGATTAAGAGAGAGATTCAGCTAGAAGCAGAACCACGCATTCAAGGATCCACAATTATTTTTTAAACCAGTATTTTGCAAGGTACTTATCACCAAATATGTAAAAAAAAATTCTCATCAAGGAACGTGAATTCATTATTTGTGGTGTCAGCATGAAGAAAACACTAACAAAGTCTGTGCTTGAGCAAAGACAAAACCTTCCCCGTGCTGGGCTGCGGGCAGAATCCAGAGCCCGTTCCGGTTTCCTGCGCGGCTTGGACCATCAACCTTCGCCACCCAGCCGGCTGCCTCTTGCGGGGGGTGGGGGGAGGGAACATCCAGAACCTGTATTTCTGGGGGAAAAACATCCAGAACCTGTATTTCTGGGGAGCAATGTGCTTCGGAGGCACGGCTCCAGAAAGCCACTCGGAGGACACCACGCAGCTCACAGGCGTTGGGATGCAGCAGTCGGGAACAGGCAGTGCTGTTTGGGATGGAGTACAAGAAAGCATGAGGACAGCGGCGAGGGCACTGAGCATCTGCCTTGGATTTGCAGGAAGAGTGATACATGGGAAGGAGCTCCAAGACTGCATGGCTGAAAGAGTCAGCAGGCTGGAGGCCTTACAAAAGAGAGGAAAAGGAATTCTTACTGTCCTAAGTACAGCAGAATTAGTAAACTGAGCGGGGAGACACCAGTGATGTGTAAATATCTGAATGAAGCAAGTGGCATCAAGGGAGAAGGCTGGGGATACAGTAATGATTTTAATAGGGTGAAATTACAGAAGGGCATGTCTAAGATGAGAATCCGTGTGGAAGGCTTTTGAATGGAGAACCACAGGCTGGAAAGTCGTCTCCCTAAGGGAAGTGGTGAAAACTTTATTACCTGAGATTTTAAACACCAGATTAAGGGAAATACCAGGAGACTCATTCTGAAACATCAGAGAGATTGGGTTGAAAGATTAGGAGGGGGAGAGGAAAGGCTGGAGGTGGTGCTGGTTGCAGGGATTTTGGGAGTACAGCTCAGTGCATCTTCTAGGCTCCTCTGGCTCCATGTTATCATTCTCTGACTGTGTCTGCCAAGAGTGCAATGATTTCAGCGTTAGTTACTCAAGGACATGAGAAGAACTCCTCCACCAGGAAGAAATGTGGTTGAGCAGAGGGAATCTCTGTGCTTCCCCAAGGACAATGGGAGGAAATCAGCTCAGTTCAGGAGCACAAACCTGAGCCACATTCTCTTGTCAAAGTAAAAATTAGTTCTGAGAGCATTTTGGCTTCTAAGGGCTTCCAGGCTGGCTTCTCTCAGCCAGCTGCTGGCAGGGGGACATGCCTCTGTCCCTGCTCCCTTCTCTTTCCCAGTTCCAGGCCAAAAGTTTTGCTCCAGCTCCACAATGAAGAATGACTTTTCAAGAGCTCATCTCAGAGGCATCCATAGTAACATTACTAAGCATCCTCTGCAAAGGAAGCTTCACCTTCCAGGCAACATTTAAACAACACCCATTTGCCAAGTCTCTGAAATCACAAATGCACTGCTGATAGCCAGCCAAGCTATCCCCCTGCTGCAGTTGAGGTCACTCAGGCTTCCCTGCAGCCACAGCAGTGGCCAAACAGGGACCATGGAAAAGGTGTCCAGAGCACCAGTGTTCATCCAACCCTGAGGTACAGCCACTGTCTCCTTGGGAAGGAAAAGAAATAAAACATTTCCTTGCTGTTAGATTTTATCAACCAACATAATCTAATTAACCAGCACAGCTGCTTCATTAGCATTAGATGCATATTTATCAAGGAGCTAGAGGAAGCATTTATTAGATTAGTTTGTAACTTTGGAGTTGCTGGATGTGGTTTTACTATAGTTTACACAGTTCAGGACAGTGCAATGCTGAAGGACTTCAGGGCAGGGGGAGGCAGCACTGTGTCCTCCCATGTAGCTGGTACTTGACACAGGCAGAAGGAATCGCAAGTCTTACTTTAAACACACCCTCATTAGTAGTCTCTGCTTACTCATGTGGTGTTTTTCTGTAGGAGAAATATTTGTGAATTGGAGAAGCAGAAACACAGCCCAGTACTGAAATTCTTTAGAGAAGTGAGCATTTAACAAAATAAGAAATGTTTTTAAAGATGCTTGATGTTACTAACAGTGACTACTGGCTTGAAGGCAATGTGGTGGCTACATGTGTAAGATAAAAAGTCTTCTCCTAATCTTAGCCAAGTAAGTCTCGAGTGTCTCATTAAAAAGCAGGGCTGGTAGCACCCTCAAACCCTCAACTATCCCATCTTTGTATCCCAAAGCGTGATCAAAACTCCAGCACATTTTAAACACTCCAGAAAATAATTTCTAATCTACTCTTAAGAGCTTCCAGGGATTAAGATTCCTTAATTGTCAGGTTAAGACTTTGTTGGGGGTTAGATTTGGTTTGTTGGTTTGGTTTTTTTTTCCTTATAGAATTTTTTCCCATAAAGTCGCTAGGAGACTAATAACTGGGTGCTTATGGGTGCTTGACCAAAACAATACAAGTGGCCAAAGGAAAATAGCACCTGGGCTACACCCTTTTGTGGTCTCTGAGAGTTTTTCTCTCCGAGGGAAAAAAAAAAAAAGATACTACGAGGTGTGAGGCAGGTAAAGGGCAGGGGTGGGGACAGCTTCACTCTCTCTTGCTCTCAGCATCGGAGAGAGGTCGGTCTGGCCGCTCTTGCTGCCGGAGGAGTTCACGGCCATCACCGGGTCCGTTCCTGAGGAAATCTCCCATCATCTCCTTGTGTGCCCAGGGACTCTGAGCTCTCCTCCTCCTGCCCTGCTGGAGCTGGGCCGGCCCTGTCCCACCGCCGCCTCTTTTCTTCGGCACCGCTTTGGATACGCTGTGTCCTCGCACTGCCCGGCCCTGCCAGGACATCCCTGCCCTTCCAGCTACCACCGCGGAGCTTTGGTACATCCCACCCACCAGCCGGGGATTCTCCACCGTTCTAGCTTGGTGCTCTCGGAGCCCTGCACTGAGACCAGACTGCCTCGGGCTGTGTGTAACAAAAGCCCCTCGAGGTTCCTGGTTTTGTTTGTCATTAATGCTGTAGTTGTTGTTGTTTGTTTGCCTTGTTATACATACCAGTAAAGAGCTGTTATTCCTATCCCCACATCCTTTGCCTCAGAGCCGACTTCATATCCAAGTTTTAATAATTCAGGAGAGAGCTTGAATTCTCCATTCCAAAGGAAGGTCTTGCCCTACCTAGCAGATACCTGTCTTTTCTAACCAAGACAGACCTCCATCACCTTTCAATAGGGCTTTCTTGTCACATCATTCTTTGATGTCTACCCAGACATATTGATGTCTTCCGAGACTACAGCTTCTTTCCCCCACCACAACAGGAAAACCAGATTATATTCTTGTTCTTTCCCAGTTCAAACACCATTGCCATGGTTTTTGTGTGGGTTTTATTTGTAAGCAGTAGCTGTTCCTGTAATCATCCCTGCACTGCAGTGCCTGGTCCAAATTTCACATCAGTTACCTCTGAGGTAATTTCTCTTGAGCCAGTTTAGCCCATGAATTTTCCACTTGCTTTTTGCCCTCGTTTCCTACCCCAGAAGGAGTGAAGATAAATATCCCCAAAACTAAGGCAACTCACTCTTTCATCACAGCTTGATTTAAACACCTGGAACTAACCAGCAATTCTTTCTGCTGTATGAAAGAGGCTGTAGATTCCCATTAGCAGTGGCTCTCAGGGCATCCCTCAATTCTTCCCCATCACAGCAAAAAAGGAGAGGACAGACGTCACACTTGTGGTATTTTATTGACAACAGTGTATTTTTCAATCTCTCTTCCTGTAGATCAGTGGAAAATCAACTTTTGCAGTGAAGCAAGAGCTCTCATGGCCACAATCTCTTGCAACTCCAATTGCAAACAGATTGTCACCGAGAACATCACTATTTGCCTGGATGCTTCCTAACAAACAGGCCCATGCTCAATGTCCTCAGGTGCTACTAGTATTTCTAGATTTTGCTTTTTCCCTATCCACAGGAGATTTGCTGACTTTCTGCTTTGGTATCAATCAGCTTCTAAAAGCTGGAGTGTGAAAAATAATTCTGAAAGTGTGGAAGGCTGGTGTGGGGATGGCATGGAAATAACAAGGCTCCGGGAACCCTTGTGGAAGATGATATTTGAGGTACAATTTTAAGGGCAATCTGACTTCAAAATCATCATGTCCCACAGTAGTTTTGCAGAAATACTGATTTCAGATCTAGAAAGGTCTGTGTGTTTTTAATTGTTTTAAAACTATGCCTGCGCCACCCACAGAGCTGCTTTACAGGCGTGTATCAGAGAGGGAAAAAGAACTCATCAAGACAACAGCAAAGAGGTTATTTAATGAAAAATATGTGAAGTTTACAAACACAAGGCCAACAGAGAGAAGAACACAGCAGGAAGCTGCCAAGGTACAGTAAGAATTCTGAAATGCGTTGCTAGAGAAAGTAAGTAGGCAACAGAAGGAAAATCATGTTCACATAGGCCACTTCAGGTCAACTTGGGTTTGCTGGGCTATGTCAGCTCGAAAGGCACAGCCTCGATCTCCCTTGTGAGCTCTTCGTCCAAGGCTTTCTAACAGGAGAGAAAACCAAGAGGAATCAGGGGCCAGGAGACAGTTTCCACACACTGCTCGTAAACAAACACATCTGCAGTGACCAAACCCTGGGAGGTTGTCAGTAGTGATGGGTTAACTCCAGTGCTGAGCTGGACAGACTCATCACTGCAAAGGGCAGACAGCCACAGGGAAACCTCCAAATGAAGAGTTGGACAAGCTCAGCTGCCTTTACTCTGTGCCCCAATCTGATTTTGGACACCTCCCAGCTCACAGGCCCTCCCCAGAGGTGAGCATTCTGACCCTAGAACAGCCTCAGTCTGGTAAGAGGAGCTTGTACTTCTGAATCAAAAACAAGTGGCATATCAACCCGGGTAGTCTCATCTGAAAATGTGCAAAATGCTCTCACTTCACTGTGATTTTTGATCATGGGTTTAAGGCTCACCACCTGTGCTTTATGAGCAAGCAGTCAGTAGCCCAAAGAAATAAAAACAGGTTTCATAGGGCTCAAACATGGCCCAGCTCACTCAGGAAAGCTATGTATGAACTTCCCAAAGAGCTTTTATGGAGTTTGGCTCAACAGCCACACCTGCAGATCACACAAGCATGGAGGAAATGGGCATAGTGTTTTACAGGAGAAGGTCCCCATTGCAGTCTACAAGGCAGCTGTCGAATAAAATAGAGCCTGGAGCCCTCTGAGAGTTCAGGAGGAGCAAGGAAGCTTCTGAGACCTGAGTGAATAAACATTCCAATAGGCAAAATTCATGGGGACCTAATCTGCATTGATATCACTGTGTCCAGCTGCCTTTGCAGCTCAGACATCACTCCACCAGTTCCCCTGATCAGTATCTGTAACTTCTGCCTCACCAAATTTCCCCACAAGAACATTAAGACTCCAGTCTAAGGTGGGTAATCTATAATCAATTAATACATGTGGCTCCTGGAAAGAAAAAAAGCTCTTACAAGTTCTTTTCTTGCTTCTTCAACCTTCACTCGTGCCAGGGGAATACTCTAATGAGAGAAAATGGCATAAAAATCAGTATTTCATGAGGAAACAAGAGTCCCTGCACCTTTACAAGAGCCTAATGATCAGCCTCGAGTGAATTAATGGACAATACATGCAGTTTTGTGTATGCACTTCACATGCAGAAAGTATTGCCATTAAATCTTAGTATTGGTTTGGTTTGGTTAATCATGTATTTTTCTAAAGTCTGGTATGGCCTAAAGTCTAAAAAAGCCCCTTCATTTTAAGCAATTTTCCAAACCTACCAATCAAGGGACTTGATTTCAAACATATTTGTGCAAGAATTTTCCCAAGCACAGTAAGTTTGCAAGGATAAACCTCCCTCCCTCCTCTTCTGTCTGCACCAGGAATGAGGCATTAGGGCTCTCCCTGTCTCCGCTGACAGCAAGGCTGGAGGAGGGAGCTGGAGCACCTAATCCCATTTGACTGTCCTGTTCCACTTGAGGGAAGGAGGAAGCTGTCTCTTGAAGAAAGATGGATTAAACAGAGCAGCAGTCCCACCTTTCTACCTACAGCCTTTTTATTTTTGTTTTTTAGGAGCAAGACAACAGTGTTTGTATGAGGGAGATAAGAAACTCGCATTTTCATAGAGCTGAGTACCCAGCACTCTCAAGAGAAAACAAAGAAAATGATGGAGCAGCCAGTTTAGGGGACAAAACCTACATTTGGCCATTTCTTCAGGATCCTTAAGATCCTGTTCAGAGCTCCAAACTCTGCACCATGTGCTGTGTCCAATATATTGACAGCTTAATCACAGTTACAGCTAAAGTACTGGTAAATCTCAAAAAATTGGTTATACTAGATTCCTTTTCTTCTGTATCTCTTTGTTAAATTTCTAGCTAATTCACCTGAATGCTAACTTACCCAGCAAATCTGTCTACTTTGTTCGAACATAGTTTGCCTGACAAGGAAATCTAATTTCTTAGCTTTGATTAATAAATAGAGATTAAGTCTTTAATTTGCATCATTAATAGACCTGTAGCACATCTACCTGTCCACCAAAGCCATCACAGCGATATCCCTTACATTCTGAAGTCCACTGAAATTAACCTGATGGCAAATACAATATAACAGTGGAATAAATAGTTACAAGAGGTAAATCATGGTAGGACTCCAGTTCCTTCTTCAATGGCTCGATTTCTTTCAGCAGTGCAGCCAGTTCCTGCAGAGAAAGAAAGGCAGATGATATTCTAGGGAAGTATTTGTGGAATTGATGGAAATGAGTGAGAGAGATCCACAGTTATCAACAGCATTTCAGCATTTGAAAGCTTTCATCCTCTATAGACACATGGAAAACTGAAGTTTTGCATATGCAGCAGCAAAAAGACTCTCCTTTATGCTTATCAAGGGGAAGTAATTTCTCTTTGGGGCTGTAAATTGAGTACCTTCCATTGTCCTGAACTATTTCCAAATATTCGAAGTGAAATAAAAAAGATAAAAGTAATTTGTGCTGCCTGTTTCACTGATGTCTTGGCAAAGCATTTCTATAAACGTCAAGGAGTCAAACCTTATCTTATGTTTGGGCTCTGGAAGATGACAAGCCTAGAAAATTTGCCCGTGGCTTTTTGGATACAAAGCTCCAACAAAAATTAGTTCGGGTCAGTACTCTCCTGTACCACGCGGCAATGTCAGCACTGCCACCTAGTGCTGGTTGGTGAGAACCACAACAGAGAAACCAGGAAACCTATTTTCACTGCACCATTCGAAAACATACAGGAAAAGATAGGCAAAAGTAATGAGGAGAAAGACTGAGTTCCCAACACGATAACAGCAAAAAATATGAAGATGTGTCGAGTGCACAGGACAAAGCTGTAAAATCTGTCATTACTAACTCAAGACTGTGCTTTTCCTTTAACGTATGTTACACTAGGCTTACAATACAGCTGAAGAGACACAATAAAAAAATAGCACACAGTGGTTCAGAATCTGGGTTTCTTTTGACCTTGTCCCCTTGGTTTGAAGTGTTTGGAAGAGATTTATTTCACACAAAGCAGAAAGAAACACATGGGTCATACCATCAAGAAACTGCAATACACAGGTAGCCAGGTAATGGGATATAGTCCACAGAATTTCCACTCTGTTTATAACACGGATCAGAAATATAGGAGGCAGATCTGTGTTCAGTGGCAGGGAATTTATCCTGTGGAAATTCTCCGGTAGATGCCTCTAGCAGAGACAAACCCACCCAAAAGAGGTCAGTTCATGGGAATCCATCTACAGGGTTTTTATTTGTGCTTCCTTTGGCCATTAAGATTTGTTCAGGCAACCAAACAGCAAACTACAATTCCTGAAAGCACCCAACAAGCAAGCCTGGCCTGTCCCACTGTAGAAACATCCCTCTCGTACCCAAAACCTACCTCAGATGATTTCATGAGTTCCTCATGCATCAGGGATTGGTCCAACCCCATGGCAACAAGCTCAGCCTGCAAACAGGAGAGGGCACAAAATGCAACAAGAAGGAGAAATATTTCACCACTTCCTTCTGTTTTTATCTAAACAGGCAGAGAAGTACACACGTTGTCTGCAGCAGAAACTGTGCTATTTGAGCCACTGCTACAGCTGGTGTACAAAATGAGGTGCTGCTAAAATTTGTATTAAGAAGTCTTTCTGGAAAAGTAGTGGGAGAAGGGCACATGGCAAGGCTGAAGAAAGGCTTCTCAGGAAAATGTCAGCTGTAACACAACAATTTTCATCTTGTATTTATCAAGGTATCAGACAGCATCCAAGTGTTAAATAAGGCATTCACACGTCCTTCATCATTTCGGGAAGGTGAAGGAGCAGGCAGTGCAACTTCTGCTTTCTGCATTTAGTCATCCATTCTTTTCAACAAATGGGTCATATTCATTATTCTGAGACACAATTTACCTCAGTGAATCAGCTGCTCTACTGATAGCTGTCTGTGTTCTCTTGTATGACAGTAACTCACAAGAACCACCAGCTAATCTCAGCTAACAAAGTTTTTCAGGGAATGAGGCGAGAGCACTGTACTGATCACAGGATGTGCTGTGGAGAGATCAGCAGGCACAACTGAACTATATTTTCATGTTGTCCTGTTAGCTCAGGAGTCCCTCATCCTGGAGTTCAGGAAGGTTTTGGAATGTCTCTCTAACTACAAATTTGGGCTCAACCAAACACGGCTATGTCATCCCATCACAGAGTCTTGTAGGAAAATTCTATCCACCTACCTCAGCATCACCGATCCTTATTTTTAGGTCCTTAGATTTATCTTCCAGAAATCTCAGATTCTTGGACCGAATCTCAGTTTTGGTCTTTTCTGCTTCCTGGTATTCCTTTAATTTTTTAATATCCCTTATAAAATAATATTAAAAAATCCCCTGTTACATTCAAAGATATATTAGTATATAAATACTGTTACTTATCTATGTTCTTCCAACACAAGAAAGAAGAAAATGGAGAAAACTTTGTATTTCCCTAAGAGATTTTCCAGTGGAAACATATACAGCTGTTACCTCCAGAACCCCACAGGCCAGGAAAAATAGTGGTAAAGGGTAAGCCATATGCCTAAAAGCAAAGGGTAATAGTCTTGTGCATAATTCCTTAATTCACTTAGAGACCTGTTACATGAGCTAAACCTCAGATCAAGAGGAGGCAAACCTGCACAAAGCACATAGGAATCTCTTCTACAAGCCCAATTGCCACTTTAGAAGACCAAAAAAACACCCCACAAATAATTAGACTGGAAGGGAGCTGTGGAGAGCATCTGGGCCAGCCCCCACTCAAGGCTGGGATTGATCCTGCTGTGCCAGGCAAAGCACTTCAGATTACATCCTTCAGGGAATGGACTTGATGCTGATTTATTTATTGTCTATTATTATGTCTTCTATACACTGGTTAAGGGAACTTCTTACCTGGGAATGGTTTTTGTTTTTCCTCGCTCAGTCTGACTACAGAGTGCATGCTAAATGTGCTAAGAAAATCAGATTTGTCTTCAGCCTCAGATAAAAACAACTGGTGGAAGATGCAAACTCGTACCTGAAAACTGCTTGTAGATCACTTTTGCTTTAAAATCATTATTTTAAGGTTTCATGCTTTCCCAGATCTCTTTCTTTACTGAAAAGTATCCATAACACATGTGTTTTGATAGATACTTCCAAATACTTTGAACTGGAGATGTGTCAAACCCCTAAAAATTCAGTTATCCTTGTTGGTTACCACAACCAATGTTGCCCAAGACAGAGATCACTAGTATTACTTTTATCTTTCCCTCTTCCCCATCTGTTACTCACTCCTCTAACCACTTTTCCAGCGTCAGTGCTGAAGTTAGTTTTTTCGTGAGAGTCTTCAACTTCAGTTCCATTTCTTCATTTTTTGATTTTGTTTTATACAGTTCTGAGCTCATGTAATTGATGGCACTGTAGAAGCTGGTGAACAGAGAATCAGTGGGAATGCTTAGGAGTCAGCTCTTCTGAAAGTCAGAGTTATTGTTATTCTTCTCTCCACACTTTACATGAATGACTTATTTTCCTCCTGATATTATGGCAAGAGTAAATTAAAGTAAAACACTAAGGGAATTTGCTCTCCATAACACAGATTTCCACATGAAAGGGAGAACAGCCCAGCAACCTAAGCAAGAGTAAGTGAACAACAACTGGAACTCTGGTGAATAAAACCACTAGGTTTGAAACCACCATGTGCTCCACTCCTGGCTTGCCTTACTGCTTTTGACAGAAACCGTCTTCAGTCCCTGAAAATGCATGGTCACAAGATGTGGCCAGCAGCATCTGTGTCTCCTCCTCTTCCCAACTTGACCAAAGTTCTCCCCCCCTCCAGCTCAGGAAGAGCCAAGATCCTAAATACCGCATAAAAATTGAATTCCAAGGCAGATTTTGCCCCTTCTTTAGTGTAAGTGCTGCAGTGTCATGGGCCAAAACCATGCTAGGGAGAAAGGCCCAAGGAAACCAGACTAACAGATGCCATTTCTCTATGGCAGAGGGAATCTCCTTGCATGAACTGAGACCAGATGAGACAGACAAGGATGAGGAGCTGACGCTGGAAGACCAGTCACAGTTCCCCAGTCTTTGCCTAAGCGGTACAGAACTGCTGTAGCTTGGGATACCTGGCACAGTAGTCCAACTGGCAGCAGCCTGCAGCCACTGATCACAAAAGCATGAGGAAAATAAGGGATTTAATTCCATCCCAGGCCCTTCCTGCGCTGGGATAACCACTCCAAAGCTGCCCAAGGCGTGAAATATAAGCCTGACAAATAAGATTCCTAGTGTCAAATTTGAAGCTGCTGATGTGAAAAAATAGGAAAACATCACAGACCATCACCATGAATGCAAAGTGTGAAGAATTACCTGGTAAGAGACGTGTCCTCCACTTCGAGTTCTAATGCGTTTTGTACCAGGTCAGTGAGATCTGTGGTTGCTTCTTGGGACAGACTGCCTACAGAAAGACCCAGGCTTTCTCCAAGAATATCCTCCCAGTACTCAGCTGGAAAATACATACAACCCAAAGTAGTGATTTTTTAAATATGACTGTTCTTTTATGGAACGCTTCAAAGCTGGAACCCAATCCCATACCAGGAACTTGGCTACCTGCCTGTTGTTGGGGAAAAAAGACACTTTTTAAAAAGGTTTAAACATGCCAAACTGCTGCCACATCTCCATTTGTCAAATGAATTCAGTGTATAAGGGGAGAAAGCACTGCTCCACTCCCTTCCTGACCAGTCTGACTGACATCAGACAAATAAGTACATGCGGGTCATCTCCCCACAAAGCTCAGCCTGAGCCTTGTTCATGGCAGACCCAGGAAGTCTGTCTCCATCATTTTTTGTTTGGTGGAAAGGCACCTGAAGGAACAAAAACCAAACACGCTTTCTTAGAAAAACATCTTCATGTATACTATGCCAGCCTTTGCACAGAAAAGTAAAATTCCTTCCTGAGAAAAGCTTGTGAAGGGACAGTCCTTTATCATGTGTGTTAAAAACATACTATGGTCCCCTGAACCACTCACTTGTTCAAAAAATCCCAAACAAACTACAAAATAGTCACTCTAGGTAGCTTCAGCACAACTTAATCACCTCGATGTTGTTTCAGACTCCTCCAGAGCTTTCCTTAACAGTAGAAAGCCTTAACAGTGAAAGTGGCTTTCCTTAGCACCAGCTCACACTCTTGAATGAGCGGCAGGGACATTTCCCTCTGTATCCAGGCAATATTTCCATGCTGTGATATCCAGCCCAGCAGACTAGGAGGTTTTAGCGATTAACCTGCTTGTCCACATTTATGGCCCACTCAAGATGGCTTAAAAAATTGTCCTTGACCAATCTTACATCACTGTAAATTTAGCTGAAAGGAAAGAGTGTGATGCATTGTAGTAAAGACAGCATCCAAAAAAAAAGCTGAGTCTATTTCAACTACATATATTTTTATATATTATTAAGTTTTTAACCAATACAATCTTCAGGATCACTAAGAAAAGCCTGACTCTGATGGAACTGAGAAATGAAGCTTCAAACTCACTTTCTGCTTCATACTTTGTTGCCCGGTCCTTCATGTCCTCTATCAGCAACATAACATCCTTGTCTCTCTCCTCATTGCACTCCATAACTTCATGCAAAATATCCACTGTCCTTTCATTCACCTCATATTCTGGAATAGGCACATCCCCATATATTTTCTTTAGCCATAAAGTAACCTGCCAGAAAAGGGAGACAAATGAGCAAGCAATCACATGAAATGACAGAAAACAGCTGATAGATGTGAAAAACGTAAACCACTGCAAACTCTGCAGTCCTGAGGCGTAACTCCTACATCAGTCCAGGAGGCATTGGTGGGAAAAGGGGAGAAAAATTCCTTTTGTTCTTCTTTAAATACTCTCTGTGGTCTAGTAGACTATATTATATCCTTTTAAATCGTCCTCATTTCTTTAGACACTTGCTTTTTTCCGTGTGATAAAATGTTATCTTTTTATTCACATGACCTGTTGACTAAAGACACAGTAATGACTCAAGAGACGTTAAATGGGTGTTTGGAAAACTGGGGAGCACTGTGTTAAAACCTGTGGCACAAAACTGCCCGAGCCATCATTGGGAACAGTCTCTGCAGGAGAGTGGGAGCGAGTCACTACAATGTGCAGGCACAAGCCCTTCAAAGCAGTTGTACCGTCGGAGACAGAGTCAGGAATAAGAGATCAACACAGTGCTCTCAGGAAGGGCTCTGATTGTGGAATCATAGAATTGTTTCGGCTGGAAAGCCCTCCAGGATCATCAAGTCCAACCATTTCCGCAGCACTGCCAAGGCCACCACTGACCCATGTCCCCAGGTGCCACATCCTCACGGCTTTTAAATCCCGCCAGGGATGGGGACTCCACCTCTGCCCTGGGCAGCTGTGTCACGGCTGGACAACCCTTTGAGTGAAGAATTTTTCCCTAATATCCAAACTAATTAGATTTAAAGGCTTAGATTATGACCAGTAATAACTGAAGAACACGGAAGTTCTACACCATGTAAGGAACATAAACTCTTGTACAAGCCTGCCTAAAAAAACGTGGCGGAGAATGGACGCAGAGGTATAACTTTAAAAGCTTTTTTTTTTTTTTTCCCATAG
>WBMY01008035.1:0-33274 GCA_013397315.1 Donacobius atricapilla | reverse complement strand
GGGGGTGACAGCGGAGTGTAGGGAGGCAAGCACGGGGTATACCGTCAGCGCTGTGGGACGGGCCCCACTGAGGGACGGCATGTCCTTGCCTGGGCTCGGGGAAGTGGTTTAAAGCTGGCAGGGCAAGGTCAAGGTTGTAGGTGTGAAGTGCGAGGGGTTTATCCCACGTTGGTGAGGATCCAGAGGGTGGGAAGAGCTATGAAGAACCATCCTGCCAGTGTTTCCAATGAATATGAATGGGGGGGAAGGCTGCTCAGGGTGCAGGGCGTTAAATGGCATTAGCGTTGCTGCATAGTGCTGCACTGGGAACCTTGCTTAAGGTGCAAAAGCGTAATTTTACAGTGCACTCATTATCACAGTTTTTTTCTTTTGTAATTTGGCCATGAGAAGCGTTTCTTTGCAGGAAGAGTGATAAGATATGGTAAGGGGCTGCCTAGGGGGGTGGTGGAGTCATCAGCCTTAGAGGTATTGAAGGAGATAATGCACTTGATGCCGTAGTCTAGTTGGCAAGGCTGTGTGTGGTCGTAGGTCGGACTTAATGACCTCAGAGCTCTTTTCCAAAGTAATTGTGATTCTGAGGTATTTATGTTACAGTACTTTGTGGGGTTTTTTCCTATGTGTGTTAACAATACCAAAACCCCTCCAGTTAGATTTGTGTTAGAAGACACAGCCTTCTCCCTGTGCAGAACCCTGAGTGGTGCAGCGATTTCTTTATGCCACAAGGTTCTCATGTTCAGCACAGAAATGACAAATGTGAGGAGGTTTCTCTTTGGGAGCTGCTGCAGCGGTTGATGGCTACATCAGTGCACTGCAGAAAAATGCGGTGAGGGATTTGGAGCAATCTCCTTCATTATCTATCCTTTCTTAGTGGCGCTGGACTTGGTTCCAGAATGCCATAGCTATGAATGTGGTGCTGTGGAGCTTAACTCAAAGCTGAGATGCATCATAAGCAGCTCAAGATCAAAGGTGTGTTAATATATCAGCATTTTTTTTGCATGATTAAAGAAATCTTACTGAAAAAATTACTTATTTCAGGTTTCCAGAAACACTCTCAGTGCAGCATTTGTTGCTACAAGAAACCTCCATATCTCCAAACCATGCTTTCAGAAGACAGGTGAGTCTGAGAAAGGTCTTGAGTGTGGTTAAGAATTCAGTCTGTCAGACAAAAAGGACTTTGATTATGGTGAGTGTTAGTTGACAGCATCCGAGGACATTTGTGTTCTGAGAGTATTTAGGTGAACTGTTACCTGGTCTCATCCAGAAAACTGCACTTTAATAACTTGACGGTGTCCCCACAGCAGGGGGTGGTCATGTCAGCTGGCTTACATAGCATACCTGCTTCTCTAGGGTTCCACTTATCTGCAGCGTTATTTGAAAATCATCTGAAGAGAACAGCCCCAGATTGGAGTTGCCTGTTACAGAATGAAGGAGTGGATGACTTCCCCAGGCCTGCCTGGGTTTGACCTTGTGTCCTTGAGCCCTTTATTTTGCTGCCAGCTGTCTGGTGTTTAGAGAAGACAGCTGCACTGTGTAACAGTGTGTTTGGCAGTGGTTTGGGCACTTTTTTTTAAGTGGTTTAAGGTGATTAAGGGTGTTTCTAGGAAATAAGTTTTACTGTTTCTTAGCTGAGAGGGTAAGAAGCTGTTGGAAGTAAATTGAAGGAGCGTGGAGGATATATTTTTATGTCTTATGTCTTAACAACTTGCTCTTGTAACATAATGAAGTTCCTTTCTCTAAGTGTGGATCTTGGATTACAAATCATTTGGCAGGGTGTGCTAATGCATCCAAGGCTAACTAACTGCTCTGCAAGCAGGCCTGTTCTGCCTGGGCTACGGCTGATTAATTAATCTAATTGCTTTCTAGGGAGAGAGAGTGTAGGATATAATCAGGAAAATGAATAACCACACAGCCAGGCCTCTTTTGCTTGACGCTGGCTGGTAATGATGAGTTGAAGCTGCTTTTATTAGCTGGGAATACAGAGGCTGGTATTTCTCTTACCCTAAGTAAATGTGTTGCTACCTAGAATTTGTGGCACAGCTGAGAAAGGGCACCTTGTGAATTCAAGGCAAGCTTCCTGAGTGCATGTTGCAACTTAACATGCTAATCTGATTTGAATCATGCCTCTCCAGGTACTGCTGAGGTATCTTCTATTCTTGAGGAGCGGATCCTGGGAGCTGACACCTCGGCTGAGCTGGAGGAGACCGGCCGTGTGCTCTCCATTGGTGACGGTATCGCCCGCGTGTATGGCCTGAGAAATGTCCAGGCAGAAGAGATGGTTGAGTTCTCTTCTGGGCTGAAGGTAATTCCTTTAGCATGGAGATACTAAAAATACAGTTTTTTAAGAAGAGCCTGAGACTATGCTTGAGGAAACCAGTGTGAACATTGCATTAGCTTAATTGCATCTTTAATACATAGTAACTGGTGATTTTTAAAAAAAAAAAATCTGTAACACTGCTTTCAGTGTCAGCATCTGATTGTCAGCCAACATTTGAACATTTGAGCTGTGTTTGTGTTAATTTAGAAACTAGAAGGACTAACCTGGCGCTGGATTTTTTCTTTGTTTTCAGGGTGTCATTTTTGTTTGCTGTTTAGTAATGACCTCTCTGCTTCAATACATAATGCAGCTTGCTGGTTTTTTGTAGTCCTATCAGTGGGTTAGAATTAAAAACTGTTTCAAGAGTACTGTAACAGCTCTTTGAGCATTTTTAGTGAACCATTTCACCTTGGGCAGAAAAGAAGCCAGTCCTTCTCCTTTGTCCAGCTTCTAGGCAAGGGAGTAATGTTGTACTTGAACCTTGCTTGCCCTTTCTCTTCTTTTTAGAGAAACAATTGACTTGAGTGCTAGGCTGCTGGGGTGTAGCTACCTGGTAGGTTGAAAACTTAGGCAGGTTCCCTAACCCATGTGGAAGGAAACAGACACTTTACATAAAAGCAGAAGCTTTACTATTGTCACAAGGTTGAGGTACGTCACATAGGATTTTGTACACAGTGGAGTAATCATGTCAATATTAAAGTTTTTGTGCACATCAGTATGGATTTTCTGAGGGTGATGTGATCTCTGTCCCAGGGCATGTCCTTGAATTTGGAGCCTGACAATGTCGGTGTTGTCGTGTTTGGTAATGACAGACTGATCAAGGAGGGGGATGTTGTGAAGAGGACTGGTGCCATTGTGGATGTTCCAGTTGGGGAAGAGCTGCTGGGCCGTGTTGTAGATGCCCTGGGTAATCCAATTGATGGGAAGGTAAGTGTAGCTGGGTGCTAACTACCTCTGCTAGTATCTGTGATACACATCTCAGCAGTTTTTTCCTCTGCTGTAGGGTGCCATTGCATCTAAGACACGTAGGAGAGTTGGCTTGAAGGCCCCTGGGATCATTCCCAGGATCTCTGTGCGTGAGCCCATGCAGACTGGGATTAAGGCTGTGGACAGCTTGGTGCCCATTGGTCGTGGCCAGCGTGAGCTGATCATTGGTGACAGGCAGACTGGGTAAGTTAAATACTCAAGTCTAAAATGCTGCATGAGCAGAGACTTGGGTACAGTGGAGCTGGACACAGGCTTAGGTAGGGGCTAGGAGAACCTTAGGCAACTTAACTTACTAGCCTCTATGTTCCGCNGGTTGCTGGAGAGAGCAGCCAAAATGAACGACTCCTTTGGGGGTGGCTCTCTGACCGCCTTGCCTGTCATCGAGACTCAGGCTGGGGACGTGTCTGCTTACATTCCGACCAATGTCATCTCCATCACCGATGGACAGGTAGGGCTTCCTCGCAGCCCAGCAGCCCCATGCAACTTAGCGGCCAGTCTCTGAGGAGGCCTCCAGGCTTCTGAACAAGATAATGATGCAGTTCTGTCCTGCAGATCTTCTTGNTGAAGAGGCTCACTGATGCAGGTATGGATTTTGGGAGATGGTTGAGCCTGGCACCTAATGGCATCCTGTTCTCATTGTAACGCTCAGTACTGCTGTGACCTCTCCTGGCTGCAAGTGTAGACAGAATTCTTGTTACATACATGAATTACTTAATTTTGTGAACAAGAAATCTGTAGCAGTCTTGGGGGAAAAGATCTCATTTTTGCTGTATCACAGTTACGAAGACTATTTTAAGGCCCCCAAACTGCTGAATTGCTTCTGGAGAAGTCACCTTGTGGTTTTAGGGTTTTTTGTTAGCAGGGTTGAAAGCTTCATCTTGGCAGTCAGGCAGGCCTGGTGACAAGCTGTGGCCTTCAAGTTGTCGCAGACTTGGCATTTGTCCCATGTGTTCCATGTGCCAGTCAGTGTGCATTGGCAGCTGAAAATGTGGTGAAGAGCTTTCACTGCCCAAACACAAAGCATTAAATGATAGCATCTCTTCAGAGTCAGTGACCTCCATGACCAAGACTCCACATTTAACAGAGCTAGCAGGAGATCAGGCACTTTGACCTCATGCTTGGTGGTCCTGGTGTCTGTCACAGAAAACCTCACATTTTAAGGACAGTAATTTGTTTGAGACTGTCACAGAGGGTTGTACTGTCTTGCAGCAGCCAGGAAATGGTGGGCTTTCAGTTTGAGTTTTTTCTAGAACAAAAGCTTGTCTTAGTTTTAAGCTTTGTTTTAAATGGGAAAGAAGTCTGCAGGTGTTAGATGTTAGCTGCCACAAACTTTCCCTTGAGACTTCCTGAGTCCGATTTGCTAGCAGACTTATTCAGCTGATGTGCTGGGCTTTCCTGTAGCAGTGTGGTGACACTTCTGGGACTTGCTTCAGCGCTGCTCCTTTACATGTTTGTTGTACATGTCATGTTTTGGGCAAGATGACATAATGCACTCAGAGGTGTCTCCAATCCTTTCCAGATGCCATGAAGTACACTATTGTGGTGTCTGCCACAGCATCTGATGCAGCACCCCTTCAGTATCTGGCTCCCTATTCAGGCTGCTCCATGGGGGAGTACTTCAGAGACAACGGGAAACACGCATTAATCATCTATGATGACTTGTCCAAACAGGTCAGCAAACTTTGGGTTTAGGCCTTTTGGGGTGGCATTGGTGTTTGTAGCTGTAAGAAGATCTCACGTTTAGAAGTCTAGAATGTGAAGTGAGGTGCTGAGCTCTAAAGGCTGTCTTTGCACCGCGCAGGCCGTTGCCTACCGCCAGATGTCTCTGCTGCTGCGCCGCCCCCCTGGCCGAGAGGCCTACCCGGGTGATGTGTTCTACCTGCACTCTCGGTTGCTGGAGAGAGCAGCCAAAATGAACGACTCCTTTGGGGGTGGCTCTCTGACCGCCTTGCCTGTCATCGAGACTCAGGCTGGGGACGTGTCTGCTTACATTCCGACCAATGTCATCTCCATCACCGATGGACAGGTAGGGCTTCCTCGCAGCCCAGCAGCCCCATGCAACTTAGCGGCCAGTCTCTGAGGAGGCCTCCAGGCTTCTGAACAAGATAATGATGCAGTTCTGTCCTGCAGATCTTCTTGGAAACTGAGTTGTTCTACAAAGGTATCCGTCCAGCCATCAATGTTGGTCTGTCTGTGTCCCGTGTGGGTTCTGCTGCTCAGACCAGGGCTATGAAGCAGGTAATTGAGAAATTGCTGTTCCTGTGCTAGAGATGAATGGGGTGTGGGCCTTCCAGGCCATTTCATTCTGATGAGCTGTGAACACAGAGGGAATAAAGCTTTTGATCTCTTAGTGTTATGAAATTATAAAAGAACAAGCTTTAGAGTTCTCTTTAATGCTTCCAATTACCTGCTGAGAAAGGCGTGGGAGAAAGGGAAATAGTATCTTCATGAAGATGTAGGATTAAGTTTTGATGTGTGGGTACTGATCACTCAGAAATAGGGAATACTCTTAATTGCAGGCTTTTAGTCCAGTCATAGAATTAGGTTTAGTATCAATAGCTGCTGTTTTAGGGGAAAAATAGCATGCTTATGGTAAAGTGTGGGGTTTTTGTAATGTTAATAATCATGTGTCAGTTTTTAGATGGCCTTGTCTGGAATGCAAGGCAGAGCTGACTTGTGACAACTGTCAGCTGCCAGATAACCTTCAACCTCCTAGATGCACTTGGGGTGGTCACAGTGGCTCTGGCTTTTCCCCTGCAGGTGGCGGGTACCATGAAGCTGGAGCTGGCCCAGTACCGGGAGGTGGCTGCTTTCGCCCAGTTCGGCTCTGACCTGGATGCTGCCACACAGCAGCTGCTGAACCGTGGCGTGCGCCTGACAGAGCTGCTCAAGCAGGGCCAGTACGGTGAGTTCCCTGGGCTTGGCAGGTCTGGGTGCCCAGTAGTGCCTCATGCTAACGAGGTTGGGCTTTGCTAGCGTTCATTGTGTCTGTTCTGTGCACGTAGTAAATGCGGATTTGCTTGAATTGAGCTGTCCGTGTGCGCTTGGTCTTCCATGGACTCTGTAGTCTGTTTCCTGATGGAAGAGTTCCGGTGCTGTGAGTGCTGTCTTTTCCTGCAGTTCCCATGGCTATTGAGGAGCAGGTTGCAGTCATCTATGCTGGTGTGAGAGGCCACTTGGACAAGCTGGAGCCTAGCAAGATCACAAAATTTGAGAGTGCTTTCCTAGCTCATGTACTGAGCCAGCACCAGGCACTCCTCTCCACAATCAGGTATGGTGGTTTACCTTGCTTTATCCCAAGGATGTTGATGTCTGGAGTGCAGATGGTGGTCAGTGAATTGTTAATTTAGTGTGTCTCAGAACGCCAGGTGTTCAGCTGGCTGTATCAAAACTGCGGGTTAAATCAGCCTTCCTACCATCTGCCTTCCTCAGCTTCAGCTGATGCTTAGAGTGAACCTTCTTGCAATGTGTCTCCTTTAACCTGTTCCTGAAATCACTTGATTGAATCATTTCCTGTATTGTGGACAGCTTTAAGCTGTTGGAGTAGTGTGGGTTAAGTGCTGCAGAGTGAACTGTTGAGGATTGAGTATTTCCATAGTCCTGTTCTGAAAACTGATCCTGGCTTTTTTTGTCATGAAGAAAATCATGTGCCTTCTGTGCTGGGGCACAGCTCTGTAGGTTGGGCCTTGTTGGAATACATTGGGCCATTCTGAAAGAATATGTGAACAAAGGACTGGCTCTTTTGGGAAAAGGGATGTTCTGTCACTGGGATGGCTTCATACATCAAACAAATGTGTTGATTTATCTGCTGAATTTGTTAGAAATGGGGAAGTTTGTTGTAAAGCTTCTGTGTTTGTTTTGGGGTTGACCCTGTTTTGATGGCTCTGTCAGAATTTAACTGAACTCTTCCCACAGGACTGAAGGGAAGATCTCTGACCAGACGGAAGCAAAGTTGAAGGAAATAGTCACAAATTTCCTGGCTACTTTCGAGGCATAAACTCTTAAAACTGTGCTAAGAGACCAGGCTGTTGTGATCCAGTGTTGCAGCTCCGTCAGAGACGAAAGCATGTGCGACTTGAATGTACAGATCTCGATGAGAATAAAGGTTCCCATGTAAAAAGGCACTGTTCTGAATGTAAAAATACTGTGTTCTGAATGATTGCTTTTTGCCTGTACTTCTGGCTCGCTCTTGCACCTATAGGACCACAGAGCTAAACTCCCCTGGACAAGGCCCTGCTAGAGGAACTCCGGAGATCCGGGGTATGTTTAAGGGTTGAGTGGGCAAACTCCCCTGACACAACCCAGGAGCGTTACGGCTGAGGGACCTTCTCAGTCAGTGTTCATTGTTCGTGCCCGGCAGCTTATCCTGCAGAAAGGCGGTGCAGCTGGGGAAGCAGCTTGGGCTGTCTTGTCGTGAGGGTAATTCCACTGGACTTAGGGTAATCTCTTAACTCCCTGACACTGACTGCATTTTTTGGAATTGCTGTCTGACCCGTCCTGGTGCCTGGCCTTTGCAATACCTGGTCCTTGTGTCCCAGGACAACTGCAGGTGTAGCTGTCACAGTAGTGATTGCTGGAGATTTAAATCTGAGAATCCCAGAATGGTTTTGGAGCAGACCTTGAAGACTGTCTTGCCCTACCTTTCTGTCATGGGCAGGGACACCTACTATCCCAAGTTGCTCCAAGCCCTGTCCAGCCTGGCCTTGGGCTCTTCCACGGATGGGGCAGCCACAGCTTCTTGGGGCAGCCTATACCAGGCTGCCAGGGCTCACCACCCTCACAGCCAATAATTTCTTTCCAATGTCCCATCTAACCTTGGCCTCTGTCACAATTCAGTCATTGCTCCTTGTCTCTCCAGGCCCATGTAAATAGTCTCTCTCTGTCTTTCTTGTCAGCTCCCTTCAGGTACTGGAAGGCTTCCATTGGGTCACCCCAAAGGTTCCTCTTCTGTGGGCTGAACAATCTTAATTCTCTCAGCAGAGGTCCTCCATCCCTCTGATCATCTTAGTGCCTGTTCTGGATTCCAGCAGCTCCACGTCCTTTGTCTGTTGGAGCCAGGGCTGGAGGCAGCTCTCCAGGCAGCTCTCACCTGGGCACCAGGGGCAGAATCCCCTTCTGCCCCCCCACCCATGCTGTGGGATCAGCCCAGGGCCCTGGGGGCTTTCAGGGTCAGGGCTATACTGCTCTTGTGCCCAGTTAATTGCCTATACAAGAGCGTGCTGCCTCCCGGTGCAAACCTGTGGAGGTCCAGGCAGCTGGAAACATTTTCATGCAACTGAAGCTAACAAGCTTCTCTTGTTAATGGCCTGAGCGTTTTAGGAGAGTGAGCTCTGCAGTACTGGGCAAAAATAAACACTTGCAATCCAGAGGTGGCAGATACCTTTTTGGGAACAGGTAGTGCTGTGCTCAGGAGGAGAGACTCCTGTGCACATCTTTGGTCTTCCACCATCTTGTTTTACCCCACAGCCCCAGAAGAGGTGGCTGGAGGGCCTCACAGCTGTGAGGGAATACTGTTGTGGAACATTTCCACTCTGATCTGCCCAATATAACTTGTTCCTTCCATGACAGCTTTTACACCTTGTGGCTCTGTTTCTGCCCAGTGCCTATACCCTGGTTGCTGGTTGATGTTGCTATGCCATGTTTTACTGTAGTTGGAAAGCCCTGATCTTAGAGGTGTCTTAGTCCAAAAGTACACAGAGATGTGTTTTTTTCTAGTAACATAAGATGAATGCTCCAAGGTTCTGGTTTTTGCCCTCTTGCTGCTGTCATGCAGGAAGGTGGTAACTTCCCTCATGGAAGCACCATGTGCTAAGTGCATCCAGTCAGGTCAGAGTGAAGGTCAGTGGATGAAGGTTTTGGAGGATGTGTCACAGGTCCTGAGTCATGCCATGGGATGCCCTGGCCAACGGATGGGGCTGGAAAATGGTGAGTGGATCGCAGAATCACAATGGTTTGGTTTGAAAGGGACATGAAGGGTCATCTATGTCCACCCCGTGCCCTGGCCAGGATGCCTGGTTCCAGGTTGCTCCAAACCCCATCCAGGCTGGCCTTGGACACTGCCAGGGGTGCGGAGCCACAGCTGCTCTGGGCAACCTGTGCCCTGGCCTCACTATCCTCACTGGGAAGAGTTTCTTCCCAATATCCCATCTGTCCCTGCTGTCTCGCAGTGGGAAGCCATTCCCCCTTGTTCTGTTTAACTCTGTGTGCATGTCCCTCTCCAGCTCTCATTTAGGTGCTTGATGGTGTGGATTCATGGCAACAGTGTGCTTTTGCGTCAGGAGGCTATGCACAGGGTTAGTCTGTCTAAATCACTCAGGTTTCAACTGAGCAGCCTTATTTCAGTAAGTTGAAAATGCTTTTTTTTTTTTACATCACTGGAATGTTTTAGCTGTCTCTGTGTTCAAGCAGAGGCAGCAATTAAGTGTAGTGCGTGTGATTGAGACATTTCAGTAGATAGTGTCCAATCTCCACTTTCATGTGTTTCAAGCATTGCTCAGAGGTAGGTCCCTCATGGAGCGCCGTGTGTCAGGCAATGGCCCCTAATAAACTGTGTGTGATGTGTTGTGTGTGGTGAAGGAGGATTGTGTGTGTTCAGGAGCGNGGGGCCGGGACAACGGGGGCAGAGCCAGCCGGAGCCGGGGGGAGCCAGCTGGAGGTGGAGGGATCACTGCTGTCTGGTTAGAGTTGGCTCCAAAGCCAGCGATCGTGGTCGTGGAGTGACTGCTGAATGCTCTGCGTCGGTAAAACACTCNAGAAAAGGAGGCTCAGGGGGAACCTTCTGGCTCTGCACAACTCCTGACGGGGGGTACACCCGGGGGTTGGGCTCTGCTCCCAGGAACAGGGACAGGACAAGCAACAGTCTGTAGCTGTGCCAGGATAGGTTTATATTGGATATTAGGAAAATTTTTTGACCTGGGGAGTTTTCCTGCCCTAGCACAGGCTTCTCAGGGCAGTGGTGAAGTCCTCGTCCTTGGATTAAAAAGTCCTGGGGCTGTGGATGTGTGGGACATAGGTTAATGATGGGCTTGGCAGTGCTGGGCGAATGGTTGCACTCGATGACCTGGGAGGACTTTTGCAACCTAAGCAATTCTAAGATTCCATGGAACCTTCCCAAAATATTCCTGAAGCTCCGAACCGGGCTGGCAGGGTACTGCAGGTAGCGCGGGCGCGGCTGTGCAGCCGCCGGCCGAGCTGCTCCCGCTCCGCCCCGTTTTTCCTCGGGGAAGCCGCGCTGCTCAGTGGGTCGGCCGTCACNCAACCCAAACCAGTCTGGAATTTTGTGATCCTCAGCAGGCACTGTCCACCATGCATGAGAGTTGTGGCTTCACAGCCTGCTCCATGCAGCCAAAATAATCCCAGCAAGTGGCTGCTGCCTTGCTGGCGGAAGTCAGTGCCAGACTGAAGGGTTTAATATCATTAATTTGCCATTGGTGAGCTACTTGGAGATACCATGGCAAAAAATGCCCTCTTGATGTGGAGCTAATCCTGGACTAGGAGCAAGTCACTCAGTGTGGTGCTGCTGCCAGCTGCTTAGCCATGGAGGAAAACCCACAGTTCGGGGAAAACCACAATTTATTCTTTTCAGGCTGAATTATGCTTTTATAAAAGGAGAAGTGCAGGAAACCCACATTATCTGCTGCAAAGCTTCAGCTCTGTGGCTACTTGGTTTCTCTTGTGGTGGACCTTCATTCTAGGTATTGGCAGCCAGGAATTAAATTACCAAATTTGGTCTTATGGGGCTGAAAATCTTCATCTGTGAGTGGTGCTTGGGGTTTCCCAGATGTTGCCTGGAAGTAGCTCCCATCTTGTTGAATGTGGGAGAAAAGCACACACCCCAGGAAGAGCTGGCACCAGGTTTGAGGCTCCTGAGTGCTGAGGAATAAATGCAGAGCACCAGCATCACCCAGCATCATTAATAAATTAACTGGCATAGCATTGTCAAATATGTAAATCCCACACAGGTTTCAAACCTGTTGTGGAGAATAAAGTCAACTTTACATCTGGCAGCTGCTTCCCAGCTATTTGTTACACAGAAGTTTTCCACAGTGCTCCCTTTGCTTTGCAAACGTGCAGAGGGGAGCTTTTGAGGGTGCTGGCAGCACCCCCTGGGCTGGGGTAATAACTATGATGCCAGAAAGGCTGAGGTAGACAGGGTTTGTCGTGCCTTAGTGGCACATTGGATTGTAGAACAGCTTCTCACCACAGGGCTGACGTTGGCTATTTCTGCCCAGTTTGTTCCTCTCCAGAAGTGGTGTGGTGCTTTTTGGAGGAGGATTCTGGAGGAGGGGGCTCAGTGGGAGAAAACACCAGTACAGGAGCAGCCTCCAGCTCCCCAGACAAGGAGGATCTGGGGTGTTGCATGGGGCACTCACCTGTGCTTGGCCACTTTTACTGCAAACACAGCTTTTTCCTGAATAATTCCTGGTTCTTGCTGAGTCCTAAACTGCTGGTGCTGCCAGGGATTTTTCCTGGGTTTTGTCCTTTCTGAAGACTGTGTGCTCCAAGCCCCCTGACCAAGGAAACATGCCTGGGGCAGGCAGCTGGGGTGGAGGTTGGATGGGAACGTGACGGATGTGAGTCAGTGGAGAGACTGAGGCCCTTCTGTGGTCACCGGGCCCATGGAAAAGGTAGGTACCACCCAAGCAGCTGCCACACCACGTACTGGTGACTGTGCATTAGCTGTGAGGGCTGGGGAGGAGGGGTGAATAAGGGTAGGAAGAAAAAAACTTAATCAAGACGAGGTGTGGAGAGCTGCACATCCAGCTTCCACCTGCTTCTGAGTGCTGTGAGTGGGCACACACTTCCTCCTGCAATTTTCCTCTTAGATTGCTTTGTGTAAGGCAAAAACAGAAGGAGAAGTCTTCACTGAATCATAGAAGTCTTGACTAGAATCATAGAAGCACAGAGCAGTTTGGGTTGGGAAAGACGTTACAAATCATCTAGTCCAACAGCCTGCTATGGTGAGGGACCCCTTCCAGGAGACCAGGTTGTTCTATGCCCCATCCAGCCTGGCCTGGAACACTTCCAGGGGTGGTGTGGCCATCGCTTGTGTGGGTAACCTGTGCCAGTGTTTTAATACCCTCAATCATAAACAATCCAAACAATTCCTTCCTTGTATTTAATATTAATCTTTTCCTTATATTTAATATTTAGTTTAAAACCATCATTCCTTGTTCTAGCATTACAAAGAGGTTGGTGAGGCACAGCTGTCATCTTCTGTAGGTTCTTTGGCTCTCAGACAGGTGAGACTAAGAGGGCCATTGCTGCATGATCCTGGGCGGGTGGCAGATTCTGCCACATATTGTTCTTTAGTGGTGATGCTGCCTCAGCTTCAGATCTGCTAGTCCAACAAAATGTCCATGTCTTTTTTGTTCCCTCCAAATTAACTCATCATCCCACTATACCTGCAGAATCCCTAAATACTGGGAAAAATGTATGTTACTCTGGTGCGGGCAATTTTCTCAGTGATTAGGACAGCCTGATGAGAAGAAGGAGACTTTGGGAGCACTCCAGGGCAGGTATGCTCCAACTGATGGGACAAAGACTAAAAAATGTGCAAACTCTCAAAACCTAGGCCAGTTTTGGTATTGGATCTTCCAGCTTTGAAATGTGACTGGCTGTGCCTGATACCTCAGATTTCTTTGTGGGGATAGGGTGGTAAGGGTGAGAGTGGTGAGGCCCTGGCACAGGTTTCCCAGAGAAGCTGTGGCTGCCCCTGGATCCCTGGGAGTGTTCAAGGCCAGGTTGGATGGGGCTTGGAGCAACCTGGGATAGTGGAAGGTGTCACTGCCCATGGCAGCGGGTGGAATGGGATGAGGTTTAAGGTCCTTTCCAGCCTGAACCATTCTTGGATTTTGTGATTGTAGGCTACGCTGCAGCCCACCCTTTGCTCTGTTGGGGTAGCAGAACTGTGCTTCCAGCCTCACCTGAGGACTGATTTAGTTTTAAACCCCAACGGTTCTGGTTCCTTCAGTGGGTGTTGTGTCTGCTTCTGCACAGGCTCCTGTTCCCTGCTGGAGCTGATGGTGTGATATTCCTGATGTGCACTCTTGGGAAAACAGGACTGCTTGGCTTTCTGCACTGAAGTTTGCTCATGCTCTTGGGTCTCAATACAAGATGATGAATTTTCTTAAATAAAGAGGTTTGCTTTCTGGCACCTCACTGCAGTTCCTGCTTGCTGGGGGACTGAAGTCCAGACATGCCTGAGGCTGAACATTTTTTGCCCTGTATGCACTGATTCCCATGTCACTCATTCCCACAGGCTGTGTATCCTGCCTGCCTGTGAGGGAGTTGTGCAAAAACAAAATACCCCCAAGTTTGTGTTTGTTTGCCCTTTCCCTGCCTGTAGTGATTGCCACAAATTGAGCGGCAAGCGTGACATTTTGTTTTCATTTGTTTTTGCAATCTGCTCTTCTTCTTTCACTATGTGAGGTCTGTTCTTTCCCTTTCTTTCACTTTCTTAGTACATGCCTTGTTCTCCACAAGCCTGTTCTTGCACATATTTCAGGTAACCCAACAACCTTGGGTCTCATCAGCACACTTTGGTGCTGTAAAACAATATGGTTAAAATAGAAATTACAATAATACTAACTACCACTCTAATTCTGGTCTGTGGGCTAACAGGCTGCAACTTGGAGAGTGGAATTTTGGCCATTTTGCCTTCAATGATGCAGTGCTCTGCTCCCTGCAGTGTGTTTAGTGATGCTGCTAAAACAAGATGTGGCTGGGGGATGCAGCCCTGGGTTTATTCCCTGGCTGCTGACTGATGGTGGTTGTTTCACTTCCCCTTTCCCCTGCTTGTCCTTCTCTAAACGGGGACTCGCCTGGTGGAACTCAGCAGCAGCATTGTGAAATCCCCAGGTCGTTTTTTCAAAGGAACAAGGTGGGGTTTGTGGGAAGAAGTCATTGCGTCAAGGCGGAATGGTCCATTGCTTTTGGTGTCTCTGGGATGAGCAGGGAAGATGTTGGCGTAGGGGAAGGATACTTCAAATGGAAAATTAGTAATCAAAAAGCTGATTTTTACAGGGTGCTGGACCCAGGTGGGTGGATTTATAGCGAGGCCTTTTCCTCCCTGCGATGAGTTTTGTCTGTCCTGTTTTACCCTGCTGGTAATGGGGTGGGGAGGAGCTGCAGCCTCTTGCCGCCTCTCCTCACCCTGCTCCCTGCACGCACCAGCACAAGCACTTCTCTTTGTCTCAGCAACTTCTGTAGGACACTGAGCGATTTTGAGGCTGCACTGACTGTTAGCAAGGACAGCGCAGCCAGATACAGTTGCACAGTGTTTCTGACTACTAAAATAGTCTCCAGCTTCTGGTGTGTTTCTCTAGGCACACAAGGCTGAGGAAACATACTGAGAGCTTGGAATAAATATAGACCTTTCAAGAGATGGTCCATGATAAAGTGCAGTGCCCCAAACCTTTCAGTTTGGGAACGGTTGGGACAGANGGCACCTTCTGGCTCTGCACAACTCCTGACCGGAGGGGACACCTGGGGGGGTTGGGCTCTGCTCCCGGGGAACAGGGACAGCATGAGAGGGAATGGCCTCAGGTTGTATCAGGTTGTATCAAGGATGTTTGGATTGGATATTAGGGTAAATTTCTTCATTGCAAGGTTTATTAATCCTAGAAACAGGCTGTGCAGGGTGGTGGTGGAGTCCCCATCACCAGAGAGACTTAAAAGCCATGTGGATGTGGCACTTGGGGAGATGGGTTAGTGGTGGGCTGGGCAAATGCTGGGGAGTGGTTGGACTTAATGATCTTAGAGGGCTTTTCTTATTTAAACATCTCTATGTTTCTGTGTTTCTCCAATGCCATCTGCATCACAGAGTGTGTTGTCTACAGGGGTTTTCCATGTAAAGCTAGGGTAAAAGATGGAAGCGTCAAGCTCATCAGCTTGCTGGACTCAGACAGGATCATGATGTGCTTTCACGTCCCAAGCAGAGCATATCAGTCCCTCTTTTGGCTGAAAGTGTAATCAAGCCCCAAAACATCACAAGTGGCACACAAATTCCTTGTGGTTATTGAGTCGATTGAGTGCAAATCCAGGCAGCAGATCAGGAAGGGGGGCCTGCATGTCCTGTGAGCTCAGGAAACATCAGGTGCTGCTTTGTCACCTTGAAATCATCTGTTTGCAGTTTCCATGGGCTGTCCTCTAGATAGCACGTGGGCTCAGAGCTCTGCCCAGCAGGGAGGACCAGGACAGATATGAACTGGAAAGTGGCAGGAGAGATCCTTATGCTCTGTTTGGGCAGGGCTTAGTGCAAGTACCTATGCTTCATAATTGCCTTTGGGTTAATTTATTACGGTTTAAAATCTCCTTCTCTGTTGCCATGGCTCTGTGCTTGCCGTGTTGCACTTCCTCTTCCATTGTTGTTGCCAGACCTGCCTTTGCAGTCACAGAATCTCAGAATGGTTTGAGTTGAAATGGACCCTCAAGACATCCGATTCCAGCTCCTGCCATGGGCAGGGACACCTTCCACTATCCCAGGTTGCTCCAAGCCATGTCCAACCTGGCCTTGGACACTTCCAGAGATAGGGCAGCCACAGCTTCTCTGGGCAAGCTGTGTCTGGAGACCTCACCATCTTCACAGCCAAGAAATCCTTCCCAATATCCTATTTAACCTTGCCCTCTGGCAATGGGAAGCCATTCCCTCTTGTGCTGTGCCTCCATTCTTTGTCTCAAGTCCCTCTCCAGCTCTCCTGGAACCCCCATGGGCACTGGACAGGGCTCTGAGCTCTGAAGGCTCTCTGGAGCCTTCTCCAGGTTGAACACCCTCTTTTGACTCTTTCTGTGCGAAAGCTGCCCAGGGGGTTTCTGAAAAGGCTGATTTGACACCATACAACCCTGGCCAGCTCCATCTGGGCTGGGAGCTCATCCTGAAACTCACATGGAAGAATTGAAAGCCGTATAAATGTGGGTAGTTGAATGGCTTGGCAGTGCTGGGGAACGTTAAGATCTCAGATGGCTTTTCCATCTTAAACAATTGTGTAGTTCTGTGTTTCTTGTAACACCTTGCACCTCGAGGTCTGGTCCAGTCTTGGGTGCTTAGGAAACACACACGTGCTGGAATTAAATCCTTCTACTGTAGGAGGGAGAGTGATAAACAGGGAACTTAGTGCATATTATTGATGTATACTCCCAGTTTTCCCTTTGACCCTTCTGCCTGGCACAGAGAGTCCAAGAGTGCCAGGTAGTGGATTCAGGAGCCCCCAGGTGCCCCTGGATGTGCAGTGATGGGGCTCTGACCCTCCTTCCTGCCTGGACTTGCAGTGACCAGCAGTTGTGCTTTGCATCCATTTTATTTCCTTTGAAAGTGGAGATAGGAATTCAAGTTAGGCTGTTCCTGTGTCTTGCAAATGTAATTATACTGGACTCCAGTGCAGTGTTTCCTTTTCACACACCCAGTTAGTGAAGATGTGGAGCAACCTGAGAGCTGGCTGTGGGTTTATCAGTACTAACCTCATTCTGGAGGGACATTTGTACTTTGTAAACAAAGTTTGGTTTCTGCTGAGGTTCTGCTCCACAGTCCTGTCTTCCCATGTAAAGCTGATCTGGAACACCTGTGGATTTTCTGTCAGTCCCATTCCACCACATCTCCCTTTCACTTCTTGCTTTCTGGTCACTGACAGTCAAGTACTTGAATAGGGAATTCCCCTTAATTAAACTCTTCCATTATCACAAATACCAGCCCTGTTCCTCCTCTTTTATTGCACCAGGAATAAACTCTTCAGAAATCCCCTCTTCTGCTGCCCACACTTTTATGCCAGATCTCTGCATACTCTCATCCTGGCTTTGAACCATTTCCTGGATCTCTCCATCCTGTCACTATCCTCTTCAGGTTTCTTGATTACATTTCGTGGCTTTTGTTTCCCATTGCTGACCTTCATACCTGCTTCATACCAGCTCCATTTTCTGCAGCCACGCTTAGGAATGGGGAAAGAATGGGGTAGAGTAAATCAGCCTATGTCATTGCTGCATCTTTTTTCTTTTTCTTTTTCTTTTTCTTTTTCTTTTTCTTTTTCTTTTTCTTTTTCTTTTTCTTTTTCTTTTTCTTTTTCTTTTTCTTTTTCTTTTTCTTTTTCTTTTTCTTTTTCTTTTTCTTTTTCTTTTTCTTTTTCTCTCCTTATCCTTGTCCTTGTCCTTGTCCTTGTCCTTGTCCTTGTCCTTCTCCTTCTCCTTCTCCTTCTCCTCCTTTTTTTCCTTTATGCATCAGTGCAATTTATGTTTTTAAGGAATAATTTGGAAGAAAACACTGACCCTTCAGAAGTCTGTGGTGTGTGAGTACTACAGATGTACCTTGTCTCAAAGTGCCACCATTGTTCTCATTCTGGAGTCTCTCCTCCTTCTAAAAGAAAAGATTTTATTTCAATTAAGAGGCACTTACACGCTTGCTCCCACTGATCCATGGCCTGTGCAAATGCCTCAGGAGATGGCAGTGGCCATGGATTGCACTGACAAGGACATGACTCCTGTTCCTGTCTTTTCAGAGCACGGATCTGACCAGCACAGTTGGCTATGACAGCATCATTCAGCATCTGAATGATGGCAGGAAGAACTGCAAAGAGTTTGAAGACTTTCTGAAGGAAAGGTAGGGAGCTGCCTCTGACAATGGATTGGGTTGAGCCTGGAAGTGGTGCTGTAGCACTACTCCTGGTATTCCCAGTTTGATTTCTGTCATGTTTAACTGATGTTAAAATGCTGTCCCATGAAGTTCACCTTGCTGTTTACCTTGCAGAAGATCAGGTTTGAAGATCTTGGCCTAGGAGAGCCATGGCTTTGTCCTGTCTTTGTCTCCGTACCCTATGAACGCCCCACAGATTCAGCATTAAAAAGTGGTAGGGCTAGGTACTGCCATTATTAATCAGAGGAGATGACCACAGAGGTTCTGTGGCTGCAAAAACAGCTGTGATGATCTGGCCTTGTATTTTGCCTTTATGGTTCACCTGGTTAGCAATGGCTAAATATGAAGAGCATTGTAGAACACTGTACATTGAATTAATGTCATTTTGGTAATGACAACTGGAGAAAACCAGCCTCTGACTGCATGACTTGGTACAGAACATCTTGGAACAAACAAAATGGGGTTGAACAGGAGGAGAATTGCACTTAAAAGTGTCTAATGCACCTACATCTGTTCAGGCTGTAATCCCATGTTCCAGGAAAATTTGGGCCTTCCACTTGAGGAGGTAGACCCTGACAACCAAGTCTCACTCAATCGTGACAATGCAGAGAGTGCCAAAGCTTCCTCTACACCCTGTGGCCTCTTTGGTCTTGAAGGAGGTGTAAATTGCCACTGAAGTGTCTAGCCAGAAGGAGATCAGAAGCTGGACCTGGATTTGCCACTCTCTGGACTTGGCCCAGTTGTCTAGCATGGCTGTTACACAGTTCCAGCTACAGAGAATGTGCCTGCTGCATGTTTTATCTCAAACAAAGTTCATGAGAATGTTGTTAGGTAGAAAAAAAAAATCAATCTATGATACATATTGTTTTCAATTTCCCTACTAGCTTCTGGAGTTTTTAGAGTTAAGGTAGGTGGATTTCATTGCCAAACTCCAGAAATCAACCACACAGGTGTTCATCTGTGTTAGTAGTTAAGGCATTTAAGTATTATCTGTTTTATCCAGTAGATGTTCTAATGGCAGCCTCTAGCAGTACTTGTTCCTTTCCACTGGCCACAAACAGCTAGGGTTGTCCACGTGGAGAGAACTACATTTGACCAAGCAAGTCCAGCCCTGGTTGTCTGTAATGGTTTCAAAGCAGCTGCAAAGAACTGCAGTGCAGTGATGGGGCTCTTGTACTGATTCAGTTCTTACAGTGATTCAGTTCTTACACAGAAACACATGGGATCTCTTTTCCTCCTTCCTTTCTTCCAAGAGGGGGAGATAATATGGTCTCTCAAAGGTGTTATTTATGCCACCTCACAAGATTTGTTCTCTTCTTCAGGTGCTCTCCCTAAGGTTAAATAACAGGTACAGAGAATACTTATTGCCACATCTTGACAGAGGGCAGGGTTAGATGGGATATTGGGAAGGAATTCTTGGCTGTGAGAGTGGTGGGACCCTCTGTGGCACAGGTTTCCCAGAGCAGCTGTGGCTTCCCTGTACTGGAATTGTCCAAGGCCAGGTTGGACAGGGCTTGGAGCAACTTGGTATAGTGGAAGATGTCCCTGCCCATGGCAGAGGGTAGAACTGGATGAGCTTTCAACCCTTTCAATCCAAACCAATCAATGATTTCTCTCTTTGATTTCTCTCTTTGCTTAACAGAGCAATTATAGAAGAAAAATATGGCAAGGAGCTCATAAACTTGTCGAAGAAGAAACCCTGTGGTCAGACGGAGCTGAAGTAAGTTCACAGTTGCTTTTATGGTTGTCCCTGAAGCAGTGAAGGAGGAAGAGAAGGAAGGAAGCTGTGAGACAAAACGGAATTGAAATGTGATTGGGATGTTCAGAAGATGGGCTGCAATCATTCTCATGAATGAGCAGTGCCCAGTTGGATTCTAATTTGCTTTGAGTTGGAACCCACCAAGTTCCCCCTAGCTACAGATTAACCAAAGCACTGTAGATGCTCCAGGGGGGTGTGAGCTGTTGGGTCAGCAGAAAGCTGAGGATCATGAGACCTTGGGTTATCTCTGGACAGGTTTTGTAGGCAGAGGGAAATGCAGGTACTTCCTTGACTCAAACCATGCAAATCTTTAGAGCCCAGCATGCTGTGGCCACCACGGTTTGCTCTATTTCCCAAATGACCCTCAACGCCTTCTGCTTCCTCCTTTGTTTCTATACTTTATACTTGCCCATGTCATTAACATACAGTTTCATACTGAGGTGTCACTTAAAATGTTTCTGACATTTTTACTGTGCAATATTAATGAGAGAAAAGCTCCCTGCTTTCCCAACCACTGGCAAATGCACCATGTTGAAATTGTTCATCTGTTCCAAATGATGATTTTAGGAGGTTGCTGGAAACATCTGTCATGAAACTTAGAATTTTTAATAGCATCCAGTGTTCAGAAGGATGTAAAGTAGGTGTCAAACCAAGTGAACTGTGTTATACCTGCAGAGAGGGCAAAAAGCTGAAGTTACTAATAGGGGAAATAAATGTGCTTTGAGGTATTTTGGCCATTGTTGAGTGAACTCTGTTTTGGAAGACGTGTTCTACTGATGCCTGTGCCTGACTGTGCTTTTCCACCCTTTTTGATGCCCTGCCTGTGTTTTTCAGCACGCTGAAGAGATCCCTTGATGTTTTCAAACAACGTAAGTAATTCTATGTGTTTGCCAGGACACTTGGCAGCGCAAAAGCCTGAAGGCAACTGCTTGGGAAGAAAAAAAGCAGAGAAATCTCTAAAGCTGTGCAGTGCTGAGGCCAGGCATAGGCTGTACTGCTGGCCTGGTTCATCCCAGTGTGTGGGGTCTGGGACAAAGTGAGCCAGGATGTGTGTGGGACTGGAGACCCATGGGGCATCATTTTGGGATCTCTTGGGCTTTCAGGTCTGGCTAGAGCTCAGAGGTCATGTTTATGTTGTACATAGGAAGCTCTGCACAGGAAGCTCATCTGGAGTTTGTTGGACAGGCTTGTCCTCTTCACAGACACACTGTAACTCAAACCTCAGACCTGGGGACAGCTCTGGGTCCCTGACAGCAAGAAGAACATTGAGGGGCTGGAGCATGTCCAGGGAAGGGAACACAGCTGAGGAAAGGTCTGGAGCCCCAGGAGCAGCTGAGGGAGCTGGGGAAGGAGCTCAGCCTGGAGAAAAGGAGGCTCAGAGGGGACCTTCTGGCTCTGCACAACTCCTGACAGGAGGGGACAGCCAGGGGGTTGGGCTCTGCTCCCAGGGAACAGGGACAGGAGGAGAAGGAACAGCCTCTTAGGCTGTGCCAGCACAGGTTTAGATTGGATACTAGGGAAATTTTTTCATGGAAAGAGTTGTCCAGCCCTGGCACAGGCTGCCCAGGGCAGTGGTGGAGTCCTTGTCCCTGGAGAGATTTAAAAACCATGTGAATGTGGCACTTGGGATCATGAGTCAGTGGTGGCCTTGGCAGTGCTGGGGGAGTGGTTGAACTTGAGGATCTTAAGAGGGCTTTTCCAACCTAAATGACTGTGTGATTCTAACTGGAGCATCTAAATAATGGTGCTTTGGCCAATGTACATTGTCATGTGNTATATATATATATATATATATATAAAATTTATTTACTCTTTGCAGAGATAGACAATGTGGGACAAGGTCACATCCAGCTGGCGCAAACCCTTCGGGAGGAAGCAAAGAAGATGGAGGACTTCAGAGAAAAGCAAAAGCTGCATCGGAAAAAGGTCAGGCACTGTGGGAGGACGTGCCTTCCTGCAGGGTGTTGATCCTGCCCCAGCAAGGGGCTGATCCTGGTGCTCATGGCTCTCATGCCATGGTCCCGCCTCCAGTGCCCGTGCTGCTGGGGAAGTACTGAGCTCCTTCCTATGTGTTGTAACTGTGTTGAACTGTGTAGTAACCTCCANCTGGGGACAGCTCTGGGTCCCTGACAGCAAGAAGAACATTGAGGGGCTGGAGCATGTCCAGGGAAGGGAACACAGCTGAGGAAAGGTCTGGAGCCCCAGGAGCAGCTGAGGGAGCTGGGGAAGGAGCTCAGCCTGGAGAAAAGGAGGCTCAGAGGGGACCTTCTGGCTCTGCACAACTCCTGACAGGAGGGGACAGCCAGGGGGTTGGGCTCTGCTCCCAGGGCACAGGGACAGGAGGAGAAGGAACAGCCTCTTAGGCTGTGCCAGCACAGGTTTAGATTGGATACTAGGGAAATTTTTTCATGGAAAGAGTTGTCCAGCCCTGGCACAGGCTGCCCAGGGCAGTGGTGGAGTCCTTGTCCCTGGAGAGATTTAAAAACCATGTGAATGTGGCACTTGGGATCATGAGTCAGTGGTGGCCTTGGCAGTGCTGGGGGAGTGGTTGAACTTGAGGATCTTAAGAGGGCTTTTCCAACCTAAATGACTGTGTGATTCTAACTGGAGCATCTAAATAATGGTGCTTTGGCCAATGTACATTGTCATGTGTCACATCCTGCCATGGTACCATCAGACAGCACCTTGAGCATGAGCACTCTGCTATCCTGTTCCCAGTCTGTCCCTTGCTTGATCTAGGTTTCTTTGCTGCGCCTGTGGACCCTCCTGTCATGGCTCTGCCCTCACCACTGCTGCCAGTTCACAGTGCAATGTGTTCGGACCAGCTTTGGGGTTGCATCAGGAGCTGGCATTTAGCTCTGCTCCATTGGTGAACTTGCTGGGGTGGTGTTTCACAGTGTAGCCACTCGCCTTCAGCAAGAGGAGCGAGCCTGAGATTGTTTCAGCCTTCATTTTTCTGTGCTCCAAGTTGTTGCATGCTGGCCCTGGGGCAATGCAGTGTGTTGAAACATGCCTAGATTTACTTGCATAAGGGGGAGAGTTTTCTCAAACTGGGGAGCAGGTCCCAGCAGGACTGCTCCTTACACTGGTGAACACTGTTTGGTTGTTGCTTCATACAAGCTGGAGCTTTTTCACTTTTCTGAAAGGGGATGTCTGATGTGTTCTAAGTTGACTTGAGAAACANTTGTGTGCTTTTTGGGGTCAGCCAGAGCACTGGAATGTTTTTAAAACATTTGTTTATAGTGCTGTATGATCTCCATAGGGGCTGCTAAAATGGCCAAGCCTTTTAACTTTTTCTGACTTGAGATTCCTTTGTCTGAAAACCCAGGGAAAGCTACTAGAACTAGGGACTGGTTTGGACACAGAAGAGGGGAGTGGGCTTCCCAGTTTTGCCGGAGTCTACGGAGGTGATACCATACTATATATTGCTAGGATTTAGTTTGCAGAGCTCCTTTGCATACACAATTCAAGGCTTAGGCAGAAGCACAAAAGATGAGTTTTGTGAAGATGATTTGGATGCTTTAAGGTCTTTAAACACATCTCATTGTGGTCTATGGCTCGTCCTCTTCTAAGCCACACAGTGCGTCCTGGAGCTGTGATGGTCAGTGATGTGCTGACCCCAGGTCTGTTGCCTTCACAGATCGAACTGATAATGGAGGCGATTCACAAAAACAGGAATCTTCAGTACAAGAAGACCGTGGAGGTAAAGCAAATGTGCTGGTATTTCTTGCCATGTGGATTAATGCTGCTCACACACACACACACACACACACACACACACACACACAGAGCACTGTGGCAGGCTTAAATGAGAGAGGTTTCCTTCTCTCCTGTGACTCTTGATGCCATATCTGTATGAGCAATATGCAGAGTGTGCTCAGAAACAGTGAAAAACATGCCAAAGGTACGGCTAGTGGTAGACTTACAGGGTTGGATACAAATGGTTTAGAATCAGACAATATTCAGGTTGGAAAAGTCTGCTGAGATGTGAGTCCAACTATTTGCCCAGCACTGCCAAGCCCACCACTAAGCCATCTCCCCAAGTGCCACATCACACTTTTTTTGAACACTTCCATGGAGGGTGACTGTAACACTGCCCTGGGCAGTCTGTTTCAGGGCATGAAAACCCTTTATGTGAAATTTTTTCTGAATATCTACTCTGAACCTCCTCTGATGCAACTTGAGGCCACTTCCTCTTATCCTGTCCCTGTTCCCTGGGAGTGGAGCCTGACCCCTATCTGGCTGCCCCCTCCTGTCAGGAGTTGTGCAGAGCCAGAAGGTCACCCAGAGCCTCCTTTTTTCCAGGCTGAGCTCCTTTCCCAGCTCCCTCAGCTGCTCCTCATCAAACTTGTGCTCCTGCCCGTTCCCCAGCCTTTCTCTGGACATGCCCACGGCCTTGATACCCCAATCCAAGAGCAGCCTGCCTTGCAAGGCTTTTCCCAAGCTGCTGCAGGACACCCTTTGTGCCATTCCCTGCTCTGCAGGCAGCCTCTTCCCTTGCAGGCTGAGCTTTTCCCCAAGGCCTCCCCTTGAGGTGTGTCTGCATTTCTGGTGTCTGTCCTAGGCCAAGCGTCTGTACGAGCAGCGCTGCCGGGACAAGGATGAGGCAGAGCAGGCTGTGCACCGCAACGCCAACCTGGTCACACAGAAGCAGCAGGAGAAGGTATGGGAAGTGGGTGGCCAAGGCATAGGCAGGGAAAGGGTTGTCTTTTCTTGCAGCTCTCATGCCACATGGCTCTTCTCCCAGCTCTGGGTTTTGGGGTGAGATGGGGTGGCTGGTGATGTTCCCCAGTGGGGCTGCAGTGCCATTGGTGATGCACACAGCCTCTTCTCCACCTTTCTTGTCTCTTGTGTTTTTGGCAGCTGTTCCTGAAGCTGGCTCAGACGAAATCAGCACTGGAGGACACTGGTGAGTGTGGAAATGCCATGTTGGGAGGGTGAGGGGAGTGTTTCCAGGGGTAGGAGGTTGTGAAGCTGTGGCATGGCTCATGGGTGAGCTTCAGCTCTTGGGTCACGGAACGCCTCAGAAACACATGCCCAAGGTAGCAGCAGTGGGCAACTCCCCTGGAGAAACCTGCATGGCCCCACCAAAGCCATGATCTTCTGCTTTATACCTGATCTCCCAGCCTTTTCAGCCTTTCTTGCAGACCTAGAATTACCTTCTAGTGAAGGGATTTTTTTTTTAATGAATGTCAGTCATGGAGTTGCAGAATCATAAAGTGATTTGGGTTGGAAAGGACCTTAAAGGTCATCTTGTTCAAACCCCACTGCCACGGCCAGAGACGCCTTCAGCCAAAATACGATTTGTCTCGCAGACAGGAGTTACCAGCAGAATGTGACCACAATGGAGAAGATCCGGGAAGAGTGGCAGAATGAGCACATCAAAGCTTGTGAGGTAAATGCCCCTAAACACCTCCACATGGCAGTGTGATCCTCTGGGTTTGCAGTCCTGGCTGCAGGGCTCAGGGGCAAGTTTGTTGCAGATTTGCTGTCTGTATATTCCCCTGGCAGTGAAGCAGGAGGATGTATTGCAGCTAACCCTACGTGTCTAAAGCATGGCTTTTGGATTCAAGGCTTCAATGTTTCTGCTCTTAATTAGTTATTTTTATTTTTCCACCACCTTCTAAAATTGACAGAACCAAGGTAGTGACATTTTTGCCCACTAGCTGCTTGCATGTGTAGCGTGGCTATCATCTTGAACAGCTGTGATCATCTCTGGATACTCTGACTTCAGGCCAGTAGGTCCTGGAGCACCTAGAAGACTATCTGAAACTCTGGAAGACTTTACATGACTTTTCATCAGAGGCTGGCTGTGGCTACAGATGCAGGTGAAACCATCTCCACATGCACACGGTGCCGAGAGCTCCTTACCTTATGTCTCACAGACCATGCTGTAGTGGAGGAGCCCTTCTGAGAGGGTGTATCAGCCTGAAGCAGGCTGCCTCACAGGGAAGTGGTCCAGCAGGGATTTCTAGCACATGTTGAGGAATTCCAGACTGGTAGCAGGAGGGCTTAGCAGCTGCTCTGCTGCTGGCCTGTGATCTGTGACTGAGGGATGGACAGGGACTGCAAAGACAGATTTTATTCCAGTTCTGCTTCAGGCTTGCAGCCAGCTTTCATATTCCCAGCTGTGCTGATCTCTTCCAAGTTTCTTCTCTTCAGGCTGCTATTCTGCTTTTCCCTTTTGAACTGGAATTTGCTGTCTGTTTTGTGTGATGTGTGTGAGTGTCTCTGCTGGTGTGCTTTTGGTGTCCTCTCTGGAAGCCTCTAGGATGGGGACATAGTTTAGTGGTGGCTTGGCAGTGCTGGGTTAGTGGCTGGACTTGATGTTCTTAGCTTTTCCAACCCTAAGGATTCTGTGGTGGGGAGTGGAAAGCAGAGTTTCACTTTTGCAGATGGGTGATGTGGAAGTTTTCCTCTCCATATGTTGCAAAGGTCGTAAGTGGTAAGAAGTGTGGATGTTCATGGAAATGTGTAAAAGCATGTGAAATTGAGGCATACCAGACAGCAGATTTCAAAAGGGTTTAAACCTGCTCAGAAAAGGGCTGGGTAGGAAAGAGCAAGAAGACCAACCAGTCAATACATCTCTGTTTTCATACATCCCCAGTGCTTTTTTTCATTGCTGTGTACATGGAAATGTTAAAAAAAACATGTACACGTGGCATTTGGGGAAATGTGTTAGTGCTGGCCTTGGCAGTGCAGGAGTTATGATGGGATTTGATGATCTTAAATCAGAGAATCATTTAGGCTGGAAAAGCTCTCTAAGGGTATCTGTGTAAGGGAAGTGGGCTGGGACCAAAGGATCACAGGGTACCTTGGGAACCTGTACTGCCTTTAGGAAGTTGTCTTCGTCTCCCCAGGGGTAGAAATGTGCTGGGTGGTCTCCTCCCCAGTCTTGGAGATTTTCAAGCTTAGTACTCACCTTTGAATTACCTGGTTGCATAGAGGGATTATTTCTCCTCTGTGTAATCCAGAGGACTCACGGCTTTCCTGCAGAAGACCAACACCAACTGCTTATGGCAGTTAGCTTTGGTTTGGCACATGGGGATGAGAAGCAATCAGGGCAAAAGAGATTTGCCCTTGTCTTAAAGATGTTATGGACAGTTTTGTCTGTGTTGTTTCAGTTCTTTGAGACTCAGGAGTGCGAGCGGATCAACTATTTCCGTAATGCCCTCTGGCTCCACATCAACCAGCTCTCCCTGGGCTGTGTCCAAAATGATGAGGTATCTCAACTAAAAATCTTCATTTTTCTGCGTAGAAAGCAAAGCCCAATTTCTTTTCCTGAGCACTAAGCTGTGTTACATCCTAGCTGGGGTGTGGCCGTTGACTGACCACAGACACTGGCATGAGTGGGCAAGAAGAAGGATTGGCCAAAACTCTTGCAAATGAGGTTTCCTCGGGGATTCCCACATTTTTTGAGGGTGGTCCTGGCACAGGTTGCCCAGAGAAAATGTAGTTGCCCCATTCCTGGAAATGTCCAAGATCAGGATGAACAGGGCTTGGAGGAACCTGGTCTAGTGGAAGGTGTCTCTGCCCATGGCAGGGGGTGGAATGGGTTGGGCTTTAAAGTTCCTTTCCAACCCAGACTATTCGGGATTCTGTGATTCCCTTAACACTGAAGTTTGTGTAAGTACTGGGCTTTCACCCTATGTGTGGTAAGCAACTGGGAAAAAGCCTTATTTTTTGACCTGATGTATACAAATGCACTTTATTTCCCTTTTTGCAGAAATATGAGGAAATCCGCAAGAGTTTAGAAATGTGCAGCATTGAGAAGGATGTTGATTTTTTCGTAAATTTACGCAAAACTGGAAGTTTGGCTCCGGGTAAGAGCTTAGTAGAATCTCAGAAATTAGTGCTGACTACTCTGTACTCCTCATGGAGCTGGCTGCTCTGGTCAGCATCATTTTGTGTGCAGAAAACACTCATTCTGTGTTTCATTCATTGCCATGTAGCACTAGTTTCTGCCACTTTTGACAGCCCCTGGAGATCACAGTCCCATTTTTTAGCTTCCTGATCAGGCATTTTCTCAGACAGGGGAAAAACTTAGCAGCTGAATGTTGGTCTAGCAAGTATTTTCTGTCTGTTAGAGGCTTGTACTTCACTACTGTCAACTTTTCCTAGCTCCTGTTGTTTATGAAAATTACTATAATGCCCAGAGAAATGTGACTCCTGTGAGAAGTCCAGCTCCTGTACCTATATCAAGGTAAGGTGTGTAACATGTACAACTGCAATTGTTATGGCAAATTATCCTTGCACCCTCAAAGCAAGCATATTTTATTCCTTTCAATCTATTGGAAGCTTGACTTAAGGGTATTAGAGGAAAATATTTGCTTGCATGTGTATTGTTATCGTCTGTCTGCCTGAGGAGAGTTGAAAACATTTGTGGGTGGAGAGAGGAACTGCAGAGCTGGATTCATTCTCATGGGGGAGAAGCTGGGCAGGGAGGACATGGTGGAGGGTTTTTCTGTTGGGGCAAGGTGATGACTGGGGCCAAGACTCATGCTAAGGATGAACTGCCATTGGCTCTGGCTGCCACACTGAGAGAGGAGTCATGTCCAGTTATGACTTCACAATGTCTTACTCTGGGCAAAGGCATGTACAAAGACATGCCCTGAGGCTCCCTTGTGAATTTTTCCTTGAGTCAGTGCTTTTCTAATTATTTTTTTTCCTCTCCCTCACTGTGTCAAGTTCAATTCCTATGTTTGCCAAGTGGGCTGTGGTGTTGAGCCCACCATGACTTGCCTTGTCAGGTCTCCCTAAAGCCCAGTCTGGCCAAACTTCCTTCCCTCCCCCCCAGCTCTGGGGTGGGCAGTTGGGGTGTGCAGAACCAGGGCAAAGGGAGTCCCTTAGCCATGCAGATCCTCAGCTCTGTGTTTCCTTCTGTGCAGGAGGGGACCCCTGCCCACCCCGACCAGTGCACCAGGTGAGTTACTGTTTCATGGGCTTTCTGGCCACACAGGAGAGCTACCACTTCAGCCCTTGCCCAAAGTCCCTTTCCAGCTCCTTTGGACCCCCTTTAGGCACTGGAAGGAGCTCTGAGGTCTCCTTGGATCCTTCTCCAAGTGGACATCCCCAGCTCTCCCAGCCTGGCTTGAGCTTCATTCACTCTTGCATGCCATCCCTTTAACATGGATGGCCAGTGTGTGATGCTTCTGCTCTGTTTAAAGTCACATAATGAGCACTTCTCATGGGAAACCTGTGGGGATTTTTTGTGCTCTGTGTTTCAGGGGAGCCTGATTATGCCACAGTTGATGGTTACAGTTTGGTACATTTCTAGCAGTCACAGTAAGTATCCACTTTTGATGAACAAATGAGGCTTAAAAGAAAGAAGGGGAGGAATTTTTTACCTGGGCAGATAGTAATATGTCAAGGGGCAACGGTTTATACTAAAAGAGGGTAGATTTAGATCATCTAGAAGGGAGAAATTCTTCCCTGTGAGGGTGGTGAGGCCCTGGCACAGCCCAGACAGGTTGTGACTGCCCCATCCCTGGAGGTGTTCTAGGCCAGGTTGGACAGGGCTTGGAGCAGCCTGGGATAGTGGAAGGTGTCTCTGCCCATGGCAGGGGTGTTGGAATTAGATGGTCCTGACTGCCCATTCCAACCCAAAATATTTCAGGATTCTGTAAGAAAGGATTTAATATGAGATGATGCTACACAGAGGAGGGACAGTGGAGAAGGAAAGACCGTTGGTTAAGAAATGACATTTTGAGGTGACTGACTGGAAGTGATGCTCCTGTCAGCCCTTCCATTGCTTGTCTGAGCTGTAGCTGTGGTTCAGACACTGTTGATCCTGTTCTCTAGGTTTTCCAGAAGGCAGAAGACTCCGTTGGTCTGACCAGCATGGCAGAGAAGGTGTTTTCAGTTATTCCTAGACACATAGAGCTGAAGTGCTTCTGCTTTTCAAGAGAATATTTGAGGACTCCGGTAATTATTTGTACATTCAGAAAGCGTTTACTAAAAATCTGTGCCTTTGATCAGCAAACTCCTTGGATGGATCTTCACACTCTGAGGAAGAAAAGGACCAGCCAGACACAGGGGTGATTTGTGTCAGAAGAAGTTTTTGATTTGAAGTTCTTTTAAAATGTAGCCATCTAGAAAGTCTAGAGTCTCCCATTCTCTAGATAACTAAGATGTATGTGCTGAGAGGAGTGCTGCACGATGCTTTGGGCATGCTGGCTTATGTTCAGGGTATGTGCATCCCTCTCACATCTCAAGCTGTGCCTGTTCTTAAGGGCTTTTGCCTGTTCCTAAAGTCTTTCATTAGTGGGGATTAAACATGTCATTTAGGTGAAATGTTACTCACATCTCTCAGAAATCATGCTTAGAAGGGCACCAGCAGTTGCACTGCATATCTGGCTTAGCTGTAGCTGTGCTCCAGGCTTAAGTGCTGACACGGGAAGCTGATTTTCATCTACCCAGGGAGGGGCTGTGTTACATCCAAACTGATGGGAGGTGCCAGGAAAGATCTGAAGGTATTCATTCAACTCTTCCAACCACCTCTCTGATAAAGGTCTTGTGAGCTTTTAGGTTTATCAGGTTGTCCCTGGTAAGCTCTGGAGACCAGGCTCATGGGACTTGGAGGCACAGATCCAGTGGAAGGTGCCCCTGCCCGTAGTGGGGAGTTAGAACCGGTCCCTTTTTGGGACTACCTAAAACAGAGGCCAGACAAAATTAAAGAGAATAAAAAGCAGTTACATATATTGAATGACCTTCAGGTACACTTGAGACAGATGAAGTCCCCCCAGGGGCTACACCCAAAATGGACCACGGATCATGAGTTTTCATATTTTTGTAAGTTTGGTCCATTTGCATATTGGGGTTAATCTTCCATTTACAGCTTCAGGTAATGAAGTCATTTACCCTAAGTTTGAGGCCCCCAACTCACTTCTGTTTACATTTCTCAGGGCCTGAGACAGTGAGATGTCCTTGATTCCCAGGCCTAGAGGGGAATTGTTTTGTCTGACCAAAATGGAAAAAGCAGTAGCTAACACTGTATATGGAGTTTAGAGTTGTACACTAAATAACTGCAGGATTACAAATATATGAAAAATATAAAAGCTAAAATTCTAAGGCATCAGAACTAGGTGGTCTTTAAGGTTCCTCCCAACCCAAACCATCCTGGGATTCATTGATTTTATGATTTAATTAACTTCTGTGATTCTCTAAACTTTGGACTTGTTCTGACTATGCACCATTGGAAACAAACTGCTGGAGACATGAAACTTGTTTTCTGACCACATCTCCTGAAAGTTCCCACCCTTGTTATTGCCACATATATGGATATGGTTATGGTTTTGATTCAGAAGCTTGCATGCCTCAGGGCTGCTGATGCCTTGGATGTCCCTGTGTGCAGTCCTGCTTCACTGCTCCTTGCTGCCATATGACACTGGATACAGGGACACAGGATATGGGGATAAACACACAATTCACCTGTCTAAACCTGGTGCCAGGTCACTAACCTGGAGCAACAGGATTTGCTGTTTTTATGATGTTTTTCAAGTTGAATCTGCATGGCTTCAGCATGTGCCTCAGCCCTTGGGGTTTTTACTGGATTTATTTGTGTGGGGAAGATGACACTGAGCTCTAACATCTGCCCTGCTGCCTCACAGTGAGCTGTGCAGAGTGCACATGCCAAGGCATCAACTATCCTATTTATTTCTGAAAGACCAAGGATACAAATACTCTTCTGAAGGAGCCTGCTGTAGTCTTAGTTCTATAAACATACATTTTAAAAAATAAGTTTTGGGTCTTGTGTTCTGGTTGTGCTTTTTTTTTTTTTTTAATTGTCATGTTCACTTTCTATTGGGGATGGGCTTGGGATCCATGCAAAGCATCCTAGTCTCTCCTGGATAGAAACCAACAAGATCACATCCTTCATCAGCCTGTATTTCAGTTCTTGCTCAATACCAACACAGTAGTGGGAAAAAACACCCCAAAAGAGAATGGCATGAGAATTGCTTATGATTAGCCATGAACTGCAGACCATGCTGGGCTGTTTTCCCTGGAAGAGTCTGCTCTGCAAAAACTTGCATGGTTTCTTTTCTGGGATTTTTCCACTGACTGAGCACAATAGTTGCTGTTTGGCTTTTCTGGATGTAGAGGTTCCCAGTGAGGCTAAAACTTGGCTTGCACATTTACTAATAGCACAGAAGTAATCCCAGATTCGGGTGCTGGGGAAGGTTTCCCCCTACACCCACATGAAGTTTACCTTTCCCATAAATACAACAAATTCCAGGTTATATTGTGTCTTAGTTTGAAAGACAGGTATCTGCTAGGGAGGGCAAGACCTCCCTTTGGAATGGAGAATTCAAACGCCCTCCCTTCAAATTATTAAAACTTTGATATTAAGTCGGCTCTCAGGCAAGGATATGGGGATAGGAATAACAGCTCTTTACTAGTATGTATAACAAGGCAAACAAACAACAACAACCACAGCATTAATAATAAACAAAACCAGGAACCTCGAGGGCTTTTGTTTCATAAAAGCCCAGGGCAGTCTGGTCTCGGTGCANTAGCGACTTTGTGGGAAAAAATTCTATAGGAAAAAAGAAAACCAAACCTAACCCCCAACACATTGGTAACACAAAGAGTTCTCAAGCCTTAAGTACAAGATCCCATTGAGTGAACAGTGCTTGTTCAAGGCCATTAACTGGACTGTGATGTGTTCTGCAAAGTGCCACTGGGCTCTGGGGGGGGCTCATCCTCCTGGGAATTGGGAGAAGTGACTCCTGCTCCCAGTGGGGCTTGGGCCCTGCTCCGGCTGCAGCTCCCTGGGGGTGGCTGGGTGCCAGACAGCTCTGAGGGACAGCAGTTGCTGGTCCGGGGCTGAGCCAGTATTCTGGCTGTGCTGGGGGTGTCTCAGGCCCCGGGGCAGACAGAAGTGACCTCATACTCCCCATCCTCTCTAGTGAGGTCTTGGCTTCTCATCCCACATTTCCTGTGACAGAAGCTTGAGCTGCCCCTATGGGCAGTCTTTTGAGTTCCTATAAGAGTGTCTTGTTCACTATCTCTGATTCCCCCTGGGCAATCTGTGGGTCCCTATAACAGTCTGTGTGTCCCTGTGGAGGATCTGTTTGTCCCTATGAACAATATGTCAGTCCCTATGGATGGTCTGTATGTCTCTGTGGATGATCTCTAGGACCCTATAGTGGACATTGGTCATCCATGGAGTGTCTGTTAGTCCCTATGGACAATCTGTGGGTCTCTGGCTGTTTCTGTATCCCTACAGCAGACCCCACTCACCCATGGATGGTCTGTGGGTCCCTATGGAATGTCTGGGTGTCCCCATGGATGGCCTGTGTGACCCCATGGACAGCCTAAGTGTCCCTACCGATGCCCTGTGTGTTCCTGTGGAGTGTATGTGTCCCTGTGGAGCCGCTATGGCTCTCTATGGACGGTCTAAGCGTCCCACGGACACTGTGTGTCGCAAAGGATGGTCTCTGTTTCCTTATGAAGTGTCTGTGTGTCCCTACGGAGTGCCTGTGTGTCCCCACGGACGCTGTGTGTCCCTATGGAGTGTCTGCGTGTCCCTACGGAGCGCCAGCCTGCTCCCAAAGACGCTCTCGGGCCGCTCTGGCTCCGCCGCTCCCTCAGC
>WBMY01008033.1:206479-225609 GCA_013397315.1 Donacobius atricapilla | reverse complement strand
ATATATATACATATATATAAAAACACATACACAACATTTTTATATACATACATAAATATGGCAATAGTAAGTTCAAAAATGTCCTCAGTTTTAGATCTGGAAAATAATATCTGCAGGATATGCTGGCATGAATGAAGTAAATTAACATTAACCTGGATGCTATTTCTTTGTTAACGAACATACATTTAAAGGATGGTTTTCCTATTTAATTTTAAAAAAGAAAACAGAGATCAATGGTCCTATTCCACCCACTTCTATGCCTGTCCAGCGAGAGGTGACAAGCAGGTACCATGACAGTTGCTTTGAGATACTGATAAGTGACACACACACCAAGAAACGGTTCCACAGATGAAAGTCACCCCTGTCCCCTCTGACAAACCCATCAGAGCTCATCGATGAGAACACTGCTCATTAAAACCAGCATTCTCCCTCCTACCTCCTTTAACCATCATTCAGCTTTCCATGTCTCTTGCTTTCATTTGCCATCATGAAAGACAACTCTGAAGTTAGAATATTACGCCCCTCTAGCATACATCAATAAGGTAAAAGATTTTTTAAAAAAAATTTCAGAGTATTTCAAGAATGGTACTGATTAAGCAGCAATCAGACTTCTTTAAGGTATTAACTTTAATTTTACACCTACAGAAAGCAAGTTTAGTTTTCTTAGTTAATTTTTATGGACCTTTACAACTAGGCTGCGGAGCCGAACAAATTCTGCAAACTATGACTTGACTATCAGTGAAGACAAACACATTAAAAAAACCCCAAAACAATATAAAATCCACAAACCTGGAAAGGAACAATTTAAAGATTATCACTGCTAGCATAGGAATGTCAGAAGAGTAGATCACAGACTGTGTAACAAAACTGTGACCTGAAAAGACTTCCTTTAACATTCAGGAGTAGTTAAAGAATTAAAACCAAAAGGTGGGATCTACCCACCTTTTCTTTCCAAATCTAACTGATAAACAGTTCCAACACTTTCCAAACTCAGTGAGGGCTCTGTGAATTCTGAGTAATTTGTATTATAGATGAACAACGGAGGATTAGGAAAGTTGGGTAATTCCTTCAAAAATACCCAAACTGAACAAGGCAGTGACACATGAAAGGCTCGACTTCAATGTGACATAGGCACATTTGGAAGCTTTAACAAATGTGCATCATCTTGATTTCCTCTGAACAAAGTCCCAAATGCAAACCAAAATATCCACTATGTCCCTGGGAAGAAAGGCGGAACAATCAGCTGTGTCTTTATCTTTGTGAGAATCCTGACATTACCAACTCTTCCTACATTTGTGCACTAAAATAACTATTAGCCAAATGGCACCACTGAGCCAAGGACATGGATTCGAGTCCTGGTACTTGAGTAAGAGGTGAAAAATAGTCAGATCTCTCTTTAAGGAAAAAAAAAAAGGTGGGGGGGAGGAGCAGAAAAAGTATTATTAAGCAGATACATAATTTTAAATAGGAAAAAAAACACTGTTAGAAAACTAACAAATCTGGGCATCAGTTTTAAAAATTCAAACAACTGACTGCAATTCATAACACTATGTAATAAAAAAAGAAATAAGCATACCATGCCTACAGTCTTCATCTGCTTGCCCATACTTTTTCTGAAAGGTAAAACATGAAAAGTTTAAAAATAGCATTATTCCAGTTAGAATAAACAACTACATGCTTGAATTACAAGTTTTTTAAAACTTTTTAGAAACCATTACCTTGTCTTTTCCTGGGTGGAACATGTAAAGAACATAAGTCACATGTCAATTATAATATAATTAATTCTTAGACTGCTGACTTTTTCTCAAATTCTCAGCACACGGACATTTTAAAAGAGGAGCCTGAATGGGCAAAGGTGTGTGTGTTATATGTTTGTGGGTGGCTCACAACACCTAGGAAAAAATATAAACCTTAACTGTTTTAACTGTTAAACTATAAGAAGACGTTGTTTGTTTTTTAATCTTGCACTAAATATAGTTACATTGAAATTTTCAGATTTGCACATTCTTCTCAGGAGTGATTTTCAAGATTATTTTGTTTAGTAAAACAAGAAGGAAAATTTGGCTCTTTTAAGTCTTTACATATCTATATAATTCAAGTCTTTAATAGGAAGGGTTTGATCTCCAGTATTTTTCCTTAGTCCCTTCAGACTCACTTCAATAATATCACTACGATGAACATCCAGATAGGTGCCTCAGAGGATTTTCAAAGAGTGATGTCAGAAATGTATTAAATAATCCAGGCACCAATCTGCATATTGGCTAACAGAAATGATTTTGAGAGGTCAAGTCTGCGGTAACACAACTTCTATTAGAAAAAGCAACCTCGCTGATTTGTCAATCTCTTCCCCTGAGGAGCCATAACACAGGTCACTTCTTCATTTAAGACGTTTCCCAGTTCTGGTTTTGCACACTGAATAGTCCAATCCAGCTATTTATTTGAAGAATGCTTAAAAACTCTCCCTTAATCAGGTGGGCAAGATTTGTCTTAAAGCTGCCCAGCAAGGTCTTGTGACTTGGCCAAACTTTTTCCACCTGGGATGAAACTGCTCCTACTCAATACATGAAGATTCGGAGTGGGCAAGGCCGCTGTCAATCTGTACTAGCATCTCAGAAAGGTAAGAAAAAGCAGGTTGCAGGTTTATTCTTAAGCACTGAAATGTCCTTTCCTTTAAGAAACTGTAGTTCTGATGCTTTAAAGGAAGGACACAACTTTGGCAATGGGGTCACCTGTAATTCGGGGTTATGCCTCTCACTTCGCATTTACAAACCTTTACAAGACCCATTTTCACCTTTCCACTAAATATCTGCCGGAGTCTAAAAGTTACATCTCTCACCAAATATGCTCTAGCCTAGCCCTGGAAAGCTGGGATTAAGCATTAAAAGATTAATTTTAGGCCTATGCAAATAGAGCTAAAGCTGGTATGAACCAGCTACCTAGAGTCTGGCATTTCTTAACTTTGTTTCTTGAGTGTTTTTATTTGTGGAAATTTTAATTTCACGCTCTTAAAAGATAAGGTAATTTGGTGTGTAATTCAGCATATGTACCCTAAACCCAGCTGTTTTGCCTTCCTGGAATATATATATATATTTAAATGCTTAAAGTATTTTTCCTTATTTGTGTAGGAAACTGTGATTGAGACCCAAACCAAGAGGTTCCAATCCTTAAAAATAAATGGATCAGAGAGAGCTACACGACAGAAGCCTCATAGATGCTATAGCAAGAGGGATTCTGTGGGCAGAGCAACATGCCAAAAATTCTGAGTTGCATTTAAGTCTTGACAATACAAGATAGTTGACTTTTCTTTCCAGTTCACTAGGTACTATAAAGAGTCACACTCACAAGTTGTAAAAAGGAAGCAATTCTATACAGAAGAGTCTCGATTTTGATGCGGTCGAGTTCTGCCTGGCAGGGCTCCGGGAGGTGAGCTGGGGGGTACTGGCTGAGGGAAAGGAGAGCCTCTGTGCAATGCTTCACTGCCACTTCATAATCCTGCTGCTTAAGGGATTCACATGCTTGTTCACATGCCTTCTCTGGTCTTCTGTCTGCCATGACTCAGGGACAGAAATCCTAGAGCGGGGGCAGAGGGGACGATAAAACGTTGGTTAGCTGTGGAATGGCACTGACAACTTGCCAACCAACTTCCATTCCCATCTCAAGGTGCTGCATCACATCCCCCTCGTGCTGTGCCAGTCACATCTAAACCAAGCTTCTCACTAACTAATTTCTACCCAGGCTTTTTTCTCCATCGCTCCCAGCTCTCGGTTTTGATTCTAATTCAAGAAGGTACTTAAAGCCCACGACTGATTTTAAGAATATAAGTAGGGGTTTCAAACGTTAAAGTCGGCATGGATTTAAGCAGAGGATTTGGGGTCCTCAATGGCAACACCACCTTTGCTTTGGAAGGAACACAGCTCATCCCCTAAGCGCTGTCTCCGAGCCTGCAGCCATGAACTCCACAACACCTTCTGTCCCAAGCACTCCTCACCTGCACTCGGGAGGAGGAGACGCTTCCTCCGGGTGAAACACAAGGACGGGCAGGGAAGGACAGGAAAGACCAGGGGGCCAACAGCAAACCAACCACGTGCCTCTTCCTTCTGCTGCTGCAGCTACATTTATAGCTGAGAAAGTCTAGATACCCCTGCCATGCCAACACTTTAGTGCAGAACTTCTTGAATAATTTTAAAGTAAATACTGGGGGAGGATTGAGACAGTTATTAAAAAATCTATCCACAGACAGACATTATCCGCCAGTAAACTAAGACAAATGGTTATCCACATCTGAAGCACCAGCAGAAGAGCAAAGCACTTCTATAATCCCTGTCCACACTCTCCCTTCATTGACATATTTAAACACACGATACACGTCCCTAGAGACACTGTACATTAAAGCTGACTTCACAAAAATGGGTTCTGATAACTGAAAGAGGGAAACTCTTAAGAGTTCTCATTTTTGCTTTTAGCAAGCAGCATATTGTCAATATTTGTGATTAGAGATCAACTATTACAGTTGTCTCAAAGAACTACTTCTAGTCTACTTTAAAAATTCACTGTTAAAAGCTTTTTTTACACTTGGTATTTGAAGATTTTCAATCAAAGGTAAAGTAACTTCAAAATTTAAAGTCAAATAAATGCATTTTTTTTGGAAGTGCATTTTGGAAATGCACATTTATTTTATTTCATATTTTATTCATATGAAAAATAATCCATTATCCCACTTTTCCTATTAACACATGCCTAAGCCAACATTCAGAAGAAATGTACACAAGTCTTTTTATATATTGTACAATATAGTGTCCTATGTGTTCCCTTCTATTCTTAAATTTCCATTCAGTTTCAAAATAATTACATAAAGGAATACTGATTTTTCACGATTTAAAACAGCTTTCCTTTTACAACACTAACAGAAAAATTTCTCATATACAACAACAAAAAAAAATCTCTAAAATGAAGGAATGTAAGCATGAATATTTTGCAGTTATCCTGATACAAATCCGTGATGTGTGCCTCTTTCTTAATAACAGCCTTACAAAATATTACCTCATTCATCCAGATATTTCTTTTTCTGCTAAAAATAAGTCAGCATTTTCAAACAATAGGAACAAGCAAGCAGGTTTTGCATTTCCATACATATGAGTAAATTCATTCATGAGGTAATTCTATTAAAGATTCTGCTGGCTCACTTAATTGTATTTTCAATTACATAAATGTCGGTATTCTTAAGCTGTGTATGCAAGGATCTTTTCTAGCTACAACTAAAAGTTGCACTGGTTTCCACTGCACTACCATTTTAGGCCACTGTGTATTTCACCAATCTAGGATGTGCTTCCACAGTGACACAACAGTTAATTGATGTTTTTCTCATGCACATTCTCTTTTCCTCCTAAGGGACTGAAAATAGAGGACTCCATGAACTCTGCTGTACTTTTGATTTCCTCACTTCCTGGCTGACATATCACCAAAATTCCTCTGACCAAAAGGCTGAGCAGCAGAGCTTCTGTGTGTTTATTCCCCAAGAGCTGATTAAACACAGATCCCATCCCGAGTGACCTGGCCAGCACGGCTGACAGATTGGAAAGCCCTTCTCCTCCAACAAGCGCCATGTCAAAGACAAAGACGTTCCTTATCAATTGCCTTATGTTGACTGGTTGGAGAAATACAGAACTCATCTGTTTCAGAAGCTGGATTTTACACAGCCAGCAGTGCCCACACAATTTCTCTGGTGAGCTGCAGAGGACAGAAGTGACCCTGAGCAAAATCCTGTGAATTAAGTGGAAGCAAGAGCAGTAAGGACCAAGCTGTTGGATAACTGGCTCAACTGAGTCACACCAATGATATTTCAGAGTGTAAAAAATCCACCAAAATCACAGTGCACGGGACTCACTGATAGATAAAGAGCCACTGCAGTGTAATTTGTTTGGAAAAAAATCAAATTATAACAAGCAAAACCAATATGTGGACAACATATGGAAAACTATGCACTCAGGCTCTCAGATTTCATTTCAATCCCATCTATAGGCACACATGCAGACTCAAACACGCACATTTATTAGCATTTGTGCCATCTACTTCAGACTCCAATCCAGGTGCTCTAGACTGTTCCTTGGAGACACTTAACTTTTCCCGCTGACTTCAGAAACCTTTTTTCCTAGTTTTGGCACCCTAAATCAACAGCTGAGACTTGGGAACGTGAATCACAACCACCATTGCTTAAAATCCAGTCTGCTGAAGTACCTGACTTGCCTAGATATAAGATCACTCCAAGCAGCTCCCAAGGCGCAGGAGGACCAGGAACAGGATCGCTCCCGCTGCTGGGCACTGCCCGTGCCTCACCTCCCCTCCCGGCTCCAGCTCTGGCCTCCTCCTTCCAAGAAGGGCGCGAAGCCCAAGGAGGGAACAGAGCTGGGCAGGGCTGGGGCACCGGTGTGAGGAGCAGCTGGGGGAGCTGCTGGGTTCAGCCTGGAGAAAAGGAGGCTCGGGGGGACCTTCGGAACCCCTACAATTGTCTGAAAGGGGGCTGTGGCCAAGTGGGGGTCTCTGCCCCTGGGAACGAGTGACAGGACAAGTGGAAATGGCCTCAAGATGCACTAAGAGAGGTTTAGGTCAGATACGAGGAAAAATTTCTTGACTGGAAGAATGGTTAAGCATTGGAATGGGCTACTCAGAAGTGATGGAATCACCATCCCTGCAAGTGCTGAAAATACAAGTGCACTTCACAATCTAGCTTAGTTGGCACAGTGATATTTGGCCAAAGGCTGGACTCAACGTTTGAGGTCTTTTCCAAACTTAAAGTATTCATGGAATCATTAACAGCCAAGGAGCAAAGGTACTTGCTAAAAGAAATTTATTTTCAGTTCTACAGATCTTTATTTTCGAGATTTCAGGCATAAAATTGGAATTTCTATGTTCGCTCTAAGAGTAGAATTTATTACAGATTAGAACTGAAAGCTGAAGTGTCACAAGGCCTGTGCTATATTCCCAGCTCTCTTTGCAAAACTGAGCAAATTACTTACAAGCTTCACTTCTGCCTGCAAAACTTAAATTAAAATGCTAACACGTAACAGAACAAACATCGGGATTATTCATTTTCTCAAAGAGACCTGGAAAACCACATGCCAAAAGAGTTCTAAATTCAATTCTGAGAAATAATTTATCCTCTAATGAAGTTTAATACATCTTCAAAATATTGAAGAACCAGTAAAGAGGCTATTCCCACTATCTAAAGTTGCATATCTAAAATAGATGGACATGCCTAAGAAATTGTATATATAAATATACAATCTGGCATCATACTTTGTCACTCAAAAACCACTCCTGCATTAGGTGAAAGAGAACTTACTGAACTTGCATTTCCTTGAAAGCCAAGTTGCGTTCAGCTTATCTTCCACAAAACATTATTTCAAAGACCTGGTTAGTTCCAACTGGTGTAACTTAAACTTGGCGGCTTTTACAACTGGCCATGGCCTCTTTTTTCCCCCACTACAACTAATGATTTTCAGGCTCAATACTCCTAATGAGTATTCCACCTTCTTGCCGAAGGGTAAGCAAACATGAAAAGAGTAACTAAAATCCAATCTCCAAATAAAGCTGCAGAGGGGGCTGGGAAAGGCAGAAGGGACAGCTTGAGGAGGAAGAGTGATAAACAACGTGATCCACACAGTCATTTATTTCCAAGTAAACACGACGCCTGCTTGGTGCACAGGAGGCTCTGAAGAACTGCTCCACAGTCTGATGAGTCCAACTTCAAATTAAAATCGATGTAGGAGGAGGGAACATCATGAACTAAAATTCCAGTGTTTCACAGCAGCTTAACTCATAACAGTGCACTTCCATGCCCCACATCTTACTGACGTGTTTCATGGAATCAAAGGGTCCATACACTAAGATAATAATAAGTGAAAGCATGTGACAGTTCCTCAAAAAATTTCAAACAGATGCTTTTTCAATTCACTGTAAAGCATCTAGCCAGATAACTCTCGCTGTACTTCATAAACAAACAGATTAGAGGGCACAATGCTGTTCCTATTAATGTTACTGGCAAAATTCCCAATGTCTGCCAAGACAGAAGGATCAGATCCAAGGTCTCGCATGCCAAGCTGACAAACAGTAGACAAGTCAGTAAATATTTGCATATTTTAACCAAACATTAACATCTCTTGTAAAGATTTATGCTAAAGCAGTGATGTTCAACTTGCAGTCCTACAGTGAGACTGGTAGGGATTTACTGTCAATTGAATTTACTTCAAGAGCCACATCCTGGGAATCGCAGGGTGAAGCAAATGAATGAGACCCACTGCCATGGGGAACATGCAGGGGAAGAGCCTCTCCAGCTGCCTCCCATTACAATCCACAACCCTTCAAACAGCTCTGCTGAGGGGAACAGGCACAAAATATTCCTTGCCAAGGCCGTTCAGCCATGTCCTCCCGTTAGCAGCTCGCTGTCCTGCGGGACAGCAAAGCGGGAGATGGATCTGCCCTTCCATTGCCTACTGCGGTCAAGCTGGCACAGGCTCCCAGAGAGAGCAGGGCAGGAATTCCACTCATCCTGCCCCACTCTACAGAAATGCAAGCACTCTGTTTCCCAGTCCTTTGGGATTTTTCAGCCCCCAAAAAAATCACAGACTGGAAAGGCTGGCCACCATACTGGAGAGAAGTTTTAAACACGTAATAAATTCAGGCAATACTCAACAAAGGACAGCTGGTTTATCAGAACGTCCCAGCAATTCCTTTTAAGAGCAAGAAGAGATCTGCTAGATTTATTTATGATCTTGGTTGCTCTGTCCTTCCTCAGTAATTTCTGAGCTTCAAGTCAATTGGAACTGAATTTCCCAGAAATCTGAAGGGTCTTGAAGATGCTGCAGGTTTCATGAAAAATGTGTAACAAGACAGATAACAGACCCAGGGAAAGGTCAAGTCACAACTCAGCCTCTTATTGATACCAAGACATCAGTTACCCCATCAATTACTGCCACGTGCTGCCATTTACTATCAAGAGCTGTAGCAAAGTGTCACTCACCAGTGAAAGAAAAGTCTTATTTATTTTTCTTGCCCGTAACAGTCAATGCCATAGGCTGCATTCTTCAGTTTAACTGCTCCAGAATCCATCCAACAATCTCCAGGTTTCACTAAAGCACAGTTTCCAAACTTTTTGGACTACAGATCCAAGCAGTGCACATCCCATCCCTTTCTCGAAGTTGTTACTGGTAAACTGAGATGTAAGCAATGCACACGTCAAAAATTTGTTATTTCCATCATATATCCAAGCAATATTTGGGAATTCACAAAGTTGGTATGGCTGCAATCTCTGTGATTAATAGTTTCCCTCTCACTCAAATTTATCGAGAGGAAAGTGACAAGATCCTTTAGTTTACATAGGTATGGAAAGATCCGGGGTTTAATCTGAATTAATACATTGAATATGACACAATAAAAAAGTTAGCTCCTGTGAACATGCCAACATTACAGTTAGAAATCATGGGCCACTGGAATCCAGCTATGAAAACGCTGCAAACAGACTGCATTTGTCAGTGCACACACTAAAACAGGGAATAGCACATCTGTCCACTGTTGAATCATATGATTGAGTTGCTCTGGCATCTCCTGGCTCTTAAGGCATGCCTGCATCTCTACATGTCAATTGGCTTTGTAGTATTATCAAATACCATTAAAATACCTTTAGATCAGTAAAACAAAATTAAATATCCATTTATTTTCCTTACCTATTGTGGTAAAATAACCCAATCTTTGCATTGAGACCAAAAAAATAGAATAAAAAACCCAAACCTCCATTATTCAAGCCTCCAGGATGGAATAAAATAGAGCCGCACAAAATACAGAAATTACTTACAGAGACATATGGGAAAAAATGCTCTTCCCTAGTGTCATGACATACACATCATAAATAAACCCAGTCTAAAAAATCATTTAATAAAATGAGAGTAGATAACGACAGTGCACTGTGCCAGCATAACAGAGAGGAAAAGGATGGTGCATCTTTCATACCCAGGGTGCAAGAAAGATTATACGGAAGGTGCTTTTAGCTTTTTCTTTCTTTTAAGAAAAACATAACAGCAGAGATCTCATGCACTCATTTATTGCAATAATGGCTGAAGTCCATAATAGCAGTTCAGGAGTTCTCAGAAATGCACTGCACACCTTACAGAACAAATACAAAAGCCTCCACCCTTGAGAGAGGACAATCTAATCAGTTTTCTGAAGTAACTGAATTACTTTGGCTAATGTTGTACAACTCCAGGCAAAATGACCCTAGTTTCAATTCCAAAAATGATGTTAAATCTGAAATGGAGCATACAGAATGAGGCAGGCGCATTTCAAGGTTTTATTCTATAGCATAACAGCAGCAAGAATCCTGCTCCAAGGCCTCTGAGGAACACGCTATGCCTGTCTGGGGAAGGGAAAAGGGGAAGGAAGAGGTTCATGCTGCCCCCGACTGCTAAATGCTTAGCCTATCCTTCCATACTGAAACATCAGACAGCACCATAAATGAGGAGGACAAGTGATCTCTGGCCACATCAACACAGCTTTGAGTCCAATCCCGTAAACTTGAAGGATAGAATCAACACAACCACGTTTACTGAAAACGGAACAAGAGCCTGTGGGTGCCTTATCACTCCCACAACGACAGAGGCAATTGAGATTCAGAGCAAATGCTGTGGGCATCTGGATCCTCTGCAGGTTTAAACCATTTACATACATCACAGATAGTAACAAGTTACATTTTTTTGCATGCCAGTTATGACTTCAGTACAGACTACGATGTGGTTATTAACACTTTATTACCTTTACTAATCTCTCTTATTTTCATTTTGGAAATAGCAGCAAAAGGACAGTCTGTGCAGCCAGCAGCGGCAACCCTCAGACAGGGACAGACTGGCTATCTTTGGCTCAAAACCTGGAAATAACTCCGGGCCTCAGCACTTGCAAGCACCCCATTCACCACATCCCTAATACGTTCACATACTGCCTTTAAAAAGATCCTTTTGCACACAGCTGTCCGAAAACATCACCTGTCCTGATGAAACGGAGCACGATACCTGGCAGGTGGAAGCACTGCATCCACGTGACGTGTGCTGGTGCTGCCTGAACGCCATCCACAGCCAACAGAGACAAGGCTCCCGTTTAAACAAAGCAAATACACACACACATATTGCATTCATTAACTTCACAGAACAAATACTGGGTTGTAAAGTTCCACACTCGGAGGTTGTGTGAGGACAAGCGCATCTGTACAAGCTGCTGCTGGCCTCCCGTGTGCCTGCATCATTATGATACTGCCTTTAACCGTGTTAGTCTCAGAGCACATTTTCCAAGGGCTACCTGGTGAAATGAGTGGGCAGAACAGAGGCTGCTGCCTAATGGATATCCAAGGAAATACTTCAGCACGGGGCTTGAGGTCTTATTTACTGCATGCTGCTCAAATCTTAATCAAAAGACAGCACTTGAATGTTTGCATTAACTTTTCAATCTTGCCTACAATACTGCGACCAACTACTTTACAAGAATTAAGAAAATATCTTCATCATTCTGACAATATTCCCATCTTGCAGAGAATTAAGATAAGAACACACAAGGCAAAAGTTTCTCTAAACCTCTTATATTCACATTAAGAGATGTAGAAGTGATTTCTCCCCATTATGCTCTGCCTGTATTGTACAGACCTTTTACATGACCAACAAGGAGCGACTTAGGAGTATCCAGCATTTCTCTACATGACAACACAGGAAAATTCATTACAAATACAGAAAATGAAGTGCAGCAAAGATGGGGCTTCAACAGCATTTGCCTTCTCCTTTTTTGCTATTCCCCGCTCCATTTCAGAAACACCTTCTAATTTATGCAGATAGCAAAACTGTATTCCAACAAACAACTGTATTAGCATTATAAAATAAATCATATGTACCCACAGTGCACAGCCTCCCTTCTATTTCTTTCGAATACTAATATTTTTCAACCTCTTTCTCCTCATTCAACCACCCCCATCTCTCAATTTATTGTACATAATTCTGCAAAAATCTGCATTTTGCACCTTCTGTTTAAATCCAGTCACTGCTTCCTCTGTGCTGCAGATAGGTAGGGCTGGGAGGAACGAGGAACTTGGTATCAGGAGAACAGAACGGGAATTTTCTGTCATTTTTATCCAAAATCACACCAGGGAGGAATGCAGGAGCCCCAGCCTTCAAATTACAGAGAAATCCTGTTTAGCTGAGGCTGAAGCATATTCACTGCAGGGATTATCTTTCACATTTGTACTTAATGCTGATTTGACCAACGCTGAAAAAATTTTCACAAGGTTGATCACAAGTACATCCTTGGCAGAAACATTATACAATAACACATCTCAACTTTCCACAAAGCAGCACTATAGGTCATTAGATTATTTCTCTTCTCATTTATCATGAACACAAGAAAATATTTTGCCCAGTTTATAAAAGAGATGGAATCATGTTGGCAGAACCTTCCTCTCCTCGACAGCACCCAAAAAGTCAGACTATGAAAGACACCTACCATGGGAAATTTCAACCCAAATAATTAAAATCTGGCAAGCAATCACCAAGTGAAATGAGGACTATGTCACAGTAAGCATCAGGCAACATAATAATAGGTGGTGCTTCTGCCCCACCTAAAGTTTTTGGCTCCTTCATGGAAAATCTTTACGTAAACCATCTTTCATAATAACTGGTTAACAACAGGAATTTATTCTTAAAAAGTAGTGTGGACATAGAGGTATATGGAGTACAGAGTTTCTCACACTTACCAACTTGAGGGCATTTTAATTGAAATATTGTCCCATGGTTACCATTTTATCCCCATAACAACATCACCAATTACTTACTTTAAAAAAAATGCATTAGAAAAGTAATTTAATCTTTGCTTCCCTTAATGAAATTTGCCAGAGAAAAACAAAGGGAAGAATCAGCACTGCACAACCAGTCAGCTCTCCATGGAGCAGCACCAGCCTACAGGACTCAAACCCAAACACACTTTACAGAACAATATCCATATTCTAAAAGCTGGTTTAAACATCATAATCCACAGCTTTCCAAACCCTGCCTTACTTGTGTCAGAACCTCTCTTCTCAACACTTGAATAACAGAACATGGCCTTGTTCCTGTCTTTGCACTAGTGTTTAGTAATAATTCTGACCAAAAAATGAACACTGCTCATTTTCAGGACTTACCCAGTCCTGCAATTCCTAATATTACTCTCCACTGAGTCATGAGGTAGAGCCAGAAGTCCTCTCTGAGAAATGTCTGCTCTATGATACAGTCACATCTGTGGATGTGACTAAACATGTGTCACATCATTCCCAAAATGCCAGCGAGTGCCTAACTGTGCTCCCAAGGAATGCAAAGGGGAATCGAAGATTCCCAAGCATCATTTCAACACAGGACACATATCACTAGATTTACAAATGTATTTTCGCAGTTTAAATGCAAAAACACGTCCCAAAGTTTTCCGGTGCTCCTGAACCTGCCACTCATGCAGCACTGCCTGCAGAGAGCACTTGACTATAGTTCATTTGCCAAATTCAACAATTTAATCAGTCTCAAAGACAGAATGAAAATTAGCAGCTCCTAACTCTAAGTCTCATGTTCAGTTCACAGCTTCATCTAATACAGCTGTATTTGGATTTCAGAAATAAGTGTTTTGAAACTAGAAAATTATTTTTATTTATCACATTTCAAAAACCCCCTGCAAATTCTTCACCTCCAGCAGCTCAGCAGCTCCAAAGCTCAGTGGTTCAATCCACATTTTCTCTTCTTCACAGGATATTGTAGCAATGCTGAAACAGTCTTCCCTCGTATGTCAAACTGTCACACAAGAACTTTCTCCACTCCTGACCCGATACTGCAAGGCAAGACCCTCCTGGGAGCAGATCTAGCTGAAAAGCACAGCTTTGGCCCCCAGGGCAAGTGCAGATGCTACAGGTATCTATCACAGTTTTACAGTTGGATAAATGGGAAAAAAATAAAAGCCCCAAGTTCATTTGCTGTTTGAGATGCAAAATATGAATCACTCTTTCAATCCATTCAAAAGGCAAAAGATTGTAAAAAATCTTCATGCTGAATATAAGGTACATAGCACAGGTCACAGACTGAGCACAGGAATCCACCAGAACATTGTGGCACAAAACAGGAAGAATTTCTTTCAGTATACCTCAGCCCTCACTGCAGCTTTATAATGAACTTCAATTTATTATAGTAGTGAATAATACTGTGACTGAGATTTTTGTTATGCACTTACACAGTGCTTAGCACAAAAGGGTCCTACCGTAACAGATTTAATAACACAATCATGCCACCCACAGATCCTCCAAACACATCTTTCCCCAAACCATGCCTATTATGTAACTGTACATGGTATTTTTGTGTGCAGTTTGGAAAGTTCAAAGCAGTAACTAACCCTCCACTTCTAAAAACTACTATCTTTGTTGGAAATAGCCTTTGAAATTCATTTTTACATGACCATGCTTCAAATAGTTCAGCATAATATACCTAAGCCTAGTTTGGAGAGGTGTCTTTTAACTCTATTTTAATTACATTCACTTTTCTGCATATGGATAATGCTTTTGTAACGTCCCTGATTCCTCTCCTCAAGTGCCTGACTATGGTAGTACCAACAGGTTCAATTTTTAGTCTCTTTCAAGAATAGAATACAGATTCCCAAGTTCTCTCCTCACAGCAAACCCTGCGAGCAACACCCCAACGTGTACCCAGAACACATCTCCCAACAGAACTTGCCCTCCTCATTCCTTCTGAGAGAAACATTAGTGATTCAGTCACGTCCCTGAACGCCACTCAAAGACCTGCATCAGCAGGAAGGAGCAACGCTCCTGCTGCGGTGAACGGCACCATCCTGACAAAACTTGGGAAGCAGAGGAGCGGTGCCTGGCCCGGCCAAACAAACAGAAACCAAGCTGCAGCCAAGTAATATCAGTCAGCTCAAACGACAAAACAAATGCACCATTCCAAACGCCCGAGTGTCCCAAGATATGGCCAGAGCACAGTTACCTCCAAACCGCTCGCACAAACAGCTATAATCAAAAACATCACTGGAATAAAAAACCCGTAGCATTGTGTTAGCACAGAGCCCAAAGTTTCCAAAGTCTTTCCCCTTAATGACTTCTCCGTGTAGATAATGAGAGAAATCCAATGAATTCTGGCTCCAGAGATAGCAGAGGAGTAGATGCAAGGCATCTATCCTGGCTGGTCCAACATTATTTGGGAATCCCAGCCGAGGGGGAATTTAGTTGTGACCCATGAAGGAACATTACTTAGGAATAGAGGCCAACTTCCCATCCCTGTCCTCCCAAAATTACCCCAGGATAAAATGAAATTTTCACTTAAAAAAACCAGAGATTACCTTCCCTTAAGTGAAAAGATACATAGGGGAGGAGTGCTATTTTACATGCTCCCCAAACCACTACGCTTTTCATTCGTGGCATTCTCCATTTATGATGTCCACAAAGATCTGTTACCTTCTTGGTTTGCTGAACCACTAAACATTTTCCAGCAAATTAAACACTCGTGCCGCATTACTAACAACCAAGATTCTCAAAACCAGCTCATGTTACAGATTTCCCTCTTGCCAGTGGGGTCTGAAGGGCTATGAAAGACCTTTTAAGCATATTTAAGCACCGTAATTTTGAGTGTTTTGATGAATACAGTATTTTTGCTATATATAACTATGGGGGGAAAAAAACCCCAGACCGTGAAATTCACAGACTGAAAGATCATTTCTAAGTAACACTTACCCTAACTACCATAAAACCAGCTCAAAGGAGTCCACACAGTGCTCACATTTCCATCCTTCACTTCCTGCCGCTGCAACTTTCAAAATTTCACACCAAACACAAACCTACTGTTATTTTTCTTCCAAAATTTCATCACTACAGCTCAAAGAATCACTAGCCTTGCTACTGCTTACAAAATGGAGCATGAAACTTATTTCCCCAAACCACATGTAAGCCAAAGATTCAACACATTCACCTCAGACACATCATTCTTCGTGAAGTGATATTTCCCAGGACTAACAAATGGCAAAACAGCTCCCGGTCACATCTCCAAAACTTATCTCTACATAACATCACCTACAAAACTTCTTGCCACCAGCTCAGCAGCACTGTGTATCCACTGCCTCCTGGAAAACCTGTGTGGTTCAGAGCTATTAATTCTAAATTACTTTCCTGCTGCAGTTCAAGCCTTCTAACATCTGGCAAAGCCTCCATGCCACTCAGAAAATCTGCTGGTTTGTACTCATTTGGAAGTAGGATGGGGCCACAGCCACCGCTCAAACTTTGTAGGCACAAAATGGAACCTCTCAGTGTAGTAAAGTTACATTTAAGGAGGAAGAAGATTGAAATCTATCATTTCTTATCTGGCTTTCCTGTAATAAGGCTGTAATTTGGTATTAAGGAGGACTCTGAGAAAAGACTGGATAAATAAGCAGTCCATTTCTAATTTACAACAATGAATTTGCATATAAAATTATAGAGGAATATTTGGGTATTACGTTATAGCCCCATTAAGTATCCCTTAACTTCAACTGGCAGCGCAACAGAAATGCAACAGAAAAACAAATTCTCACCTATGGGTAATTACAATCTCGCTGCTTAAATTCCCAATCCCTTCTTTTCCTACAGTACTATTCCCTTTCCTGTGTTTCTCTGATATAAGTGATTGCTTCTGTTGGAAGCCTCACGTTGTAAACATTCGTGTGAAGAGAAAAGCTCAGTAAGCAAGACCCTTTTGGAATAAGGAACCTGAGTCACATATCAGTGTCACCAGAATGAAATCCCAGAACCTGGCCTGCTCCTGTGGAGCAGCCCCTGACCTTGTAGACTCCAAATTTCCCTGTCTAGGAAGTTTAGTTGTTTTCTCCCACCCCAAAATATTTGGGGAAAACAAATGTTTATTTTCCCAGTCGGTATCTCCAGAAGACCAAGCATTCCTTCAGATTTTTTTTTTAATTCCATACCAACGCTGTGTGGAAAGTTTTAAAAAACCAGTCTCTTTTAAAACATTCTCTCTTCCTTGTTGAAAAACAATGGCAATCACCGAAGTCTGCACTTAGGGGAGGAAGAAATCCAACATATGAAGTAACATGTCTTTAAATATATGTCATTGATACATATAAACAGAAGTGCTGCCTTGCTGCCAAAGGCCACGGGACAGATAGCAAGATAAACAAGAATGAAAAAGGAAGGTCTTGTTTGTCCTGAAAATCTAACTCATAATCCTTCCATTTATGGGGGAAAAAAAATACACGTACCATATAGTGAAAATGAGATTTTGCATCTCAGCAAAAGAAGTGAGAAAGGATTCAACAGCTGCAATACGAGCAGGAGGGAGGCTTGGGATTACAAAATTTGGAATTTTCCCCCCCATAATGAGCCACTGGCAGCATAGCACAGACAGGAACACTGGGGATCTGCTTCCTTCCAGGAAGAAAGCTTCAGCAATGCCAGGAGAAACGTCAGGACAGAACCGAGGCTCGCTGGGATTCTTGGCCTCCTGATCCCCCAGGCAGGGGAATTCCAGCTGTCCAATCACTCCATCCCTCAGCCAGAGCAGTGTCACTCCAGCCTTCCTTCTCCTGCTCCACGCCAGCTCCCACAGCTTTCCCTAGCTACTCAGGCTCTACACAGGGGATGGATTTAAATTATTTCCAAAGACTTTTCTAATTTCAATTTCACTCCTGCTACCAGACCTGTGAGGTCCCACTGACCTCAGGAGGGGACGCCAGTGAGGTGAGAGATTCAAGGCCTTTAATAACCTGAATTGCTCCAGCAATTGTTTCTGCCATTACTAAAATGAAAACACCAAGAATAATGTTCAGCAGCAAATAAAAGATGGTAGCAAATAACAAATAAAAAGAAAAACAAACCAACACACTGAAAGTCAGAAAGAATATCCAGCTATAAATGCAAAGGGGATTTGACTAACAAAAGTAATTGTCAACAGTGGAGAAAATATTTCATCAGACTATTAAATTAACAGAGTTGGAAAGCATCGGTAATATTACTGCCCAGCTCCTACATGGGCTCTTTCATCCACAGGCATCAGGACTCATAACTTCCAAGTCAGTAAGACTCAGTATCCTTACTTTAAATTCCTCCAAAAGGAAGCACAAACAGGTGAAGTGATTTGCATCAGGCTCTCCACATCTCTCAAGCACTAGAGCTGTACCTTACCCACCTGGGAATATCCCCTCTTCAACCTTTCCAGACACTCTGACTCACATTTCTTGAGAAGAGAATTTCTCTATGAATCCAGCCTTTGAGCAGAAGCTCTCTCCAAACCACAGCCCTTCTACAACCAGATCTACTCACACTGATCCCAAAGCCCAGGAGGAACTTCTCTGAAACCAGGGAGATTTCCCAAAGGAAAAGGATCCTCAGTGACACATCGAGAAGCAGAACTGGGACAAATTAAAGAATAAGATGCTGTTTCCACATCTCCCTTTAAGTTTTAGTTTGATGGGAAGAGGTAAAAACAGGCCCCCAAACAAGCAAACAAAAACATCTCAAATTAGACAAAAAAAAAACACCAAAATCAGCTATTACAACCTTTCAAGTCTTTAAGCCATGACTTTTACAAGCCTCTACCACAGAAAAATTCAACTGGCTCACCTAAAAAGGCACAGTGCCTGTGTGCATTAAAAGAGGGAAAATACACACTGTACATTTCGTAAGTCCAAAAAAATCACAGAGGTGAAGAGTGATAAAGGAAATGTCATTTCAGCTAGGACAAATAAAGGAGTAATTTCTGCTTTCAGAACAAATGACAAAGAGAACTCAATTTATCAGTAATAACACATAAAATGTTCCTTCACTTACCAATAAAGAAAAACTGCTCTGCTAATTAAAGTTCAACAAAAAAAAAAGCTTAACTCAGCTTCTGCCACTCACAATTTCTCACTGTGAAAGCCATGCCTACCAAAGTCTGACTCCCTGGGTTTGCACCCCAAGGAGGTGGAGGGGATGTGGTGGCCCCTCGTCCACTTTCCCCTCCTTTAAGTTTGAACTGACTGTTCAAAACCAGCTCCTCCCCATAGACCTGCCCAGCACTCCCAGACTGTCCTCCTCACAAAAGCTTTGCCATTAAAAA
>WBMY01008033.1:188313-205434 GCA_013397315.1 Donacobius atricapilla | reverse complement strand
TCCCCTCACAAAAAAGTTTGCCAAAAAAAAAAAAAAAAAAAGGGAAAAAAAAGGGAGTTTGCATTCACAATCTGCTATGGCTCAAAACTACTGAAACAACCAAATTTAACACACATTATCATAAAGCCTCCCTGTTCTACTTATCAGTCTTGGAAAATAATACAAACTTGCCCAGCATCACTTGCTTATTTTTTATTTTTTATAAAGGAACATGTATTTTCTGATATAAAAAAATGGCAGGTGGTGTATTTTATCCTTTGCCTTGCTTCAGTTACACTAATTATTAAGAACAACAACATCAGACAATGTCAACAATCCGAACCACCCCAACAAGACCAGCCATGGTGATACACTCAATCTGTCAATGGGGTTATCCCTGTTCAGGGTATTTTTCTGTCTCACAACTGAACTCTTATTTTTTCAATGAAAAGTGAATTTATTTTTTTTTAACTTCCTCTCAAGCTCGCTGTACCTTTGATAATGCAAAAATCCGATTACCTTGTTAACTCTTAGTCATTTTGTCATTAACTGGGAAGCAGCCTTGCAACTGTTTCCCCGCAGTTGTTTCTTAATTTCCATCAACGATATGTTTAATCATGTTACTCTAATCAAACAATTGCCTAACAAAGCACCGAAGCCAAAACAACTGCACTCCTTTGAAAATTAACAAAAGGACATGTCCCACCGCAGGAGGGGTAACACACATCCTTCTCCTGCCTGGGGATTTGCCCTAAAAATACACATGTAAGTGTCTGCAGGAAGGGCTGTGTTACAATGTGCACTGGAAACTCTCCTGTTTTCAGTTTCAGAGCTGCTCTCGGGACCTGCGTTAAACCTCCCAACTTCACTCCACTCTCCCTGCCAATACCTCCTGCAGAAAACAAAAACATAAGCTCATCTGCCCACCCTTCAACCGCTCCGAGGGGGTAATTTTACAAGAGCCGTTAAATTCTTCCGATTTCTTTTTCCATCCCTCCACAAACCCTACCTACCCCATTTTTTTCANTGGGGCCCGGCACCGGGACGGAACAGCGAGGCGGACACAGGGGTGGCGATGGGGATGGGCTTCGGTGGCGCCCGGCACCGGGACGGAACGGCCAGGCGGACACAGGGGTAGCGATGGGGATGGGTTCCGGCATGGGCACCGGGACCCGCTGGCCCCTCAGCCCGGCGGCCGCTGAAGCGCAGCCCGGGGTCCCCTCACGGAACAGCGTCCGGGACCGCCCGCCCTGGAAACCGGCAACTTCGGGGGCTTTTCCGCGTTTTCTTTAATGTTTTCCGCGTTTTCTTTCTTTTTTCCCCCTCCCCTTCCCTGGGCTCGGAGCGCAGCTGCGGAGCCCGAGGGTCGCTGGCGGGGCTGGTACCGGCAGATGGGGTCAGAGCCGGACACGGAGCCCACCCCTGAAAAAAGCTTGGAAATTACTTTTTCTCAAGGTTTTTCTATTGCGTGAGTTGGATTTTTTTTTTTTTTTAAGTTTTAGGGTTGGTTGTGGGTTTTTTCTTTATTTTTTTTTTATTATTATTTTCCTGTGGCTTTTTAAAGTTCCTCCCCTCAAAGAAGCTTGGAGGAGGCCGGGTGCGGGTGCCGAGGCTGCGGCAGGTGCTGGAGCAGCTCACGCTGTCACTCCGTGTTCTCCAAACGCGTGCTGAAGGACTGCTGCTCATGAATCCCAGAAACTGCTTTGCATAACAGTTTTATTTTCATGGAGTAATCTTCCCTGTTTGCTGTGTTTTCAGACTCTTTGGCAATCCGTTCTTAATACCTACGCTGTTTGCAAACTGGCTTTTTCAAGGCGTTACCGCCTTAGCTGCCGTGGATGGGTGCCCTGTGCTCTGCACAGCCTCTTGTGCTTTAGGGCAAAGTGGACAAGAAATCAGAGAAAAGCAGCTTATTCAGGATGTTAGAAAAGTTTATCACCAAAACAGGATTCCAGTGTTTTTAAAAAACTTCCTTCCCCTTTAATTCAAATAAGATCCAGATCATTTTAGTATTGGATCTTCCTGTCAATTGTATTTACATTTATATTTAAATTTACATCTTATGCCGCGTAGCTCTTTGAAGAATAACCACCAGCCAAGCCTCTGAGGCACTGCCACTGCAAGAAAATACTTGTGCCCAAGAAGGTTTTCAATATTCATCAGTAATGCATTTATAGAGAGCTCCTTGCAACAATGCAAATACAGGAGGAAATAAATCTAAATAAATCCTTTGCATTTGCCGCCCCAGTCTTAAACCAGTCTGCATTTTAATGCAACTTGAAGCAGTTGGGAGTGCTGTGGCAGAGGGGATGTGGGTGGTCCCAGCCTCAAGCAGGAGATGCCATTTCAGGGTAAAACCCTTCTGTGGAACGTGCCCCAGGCCCTCTCTGCTGTCCCTGCTGCCAGCCTGACACCTTCCCTGGGGCTGGGATTCGTGTTTTCCACGGGCACGCTGCAAGGAACAGGGATCAAAGAAAGCTAAAACCGTGGGAAGGATCCAACTGTGTCGTTCAGTCCAGGTTGTTGAAATGGAGTTTACTTCCAGGCTGGTTGTCTTTGGTGCCCAGTGAGCTTTATCTTACTGGTCATTTCTTTCTGTTAGAAAATGCAAAGGTTTTCTTCAACATAAATGATAATTAGAAAAAGCAGTGGAAGATAGAATCATCAACATATGCATAATTTTTGGCTATCAACACATATCCTCAGAAATTTAGTTGGGTTTTTTTTTTTTCACATAACCCTTTTTTGAGTCCATTTGTTCTGACTATTTTTATAATGTGTTAAGAAAAAAAATTGTTTGGCAGTGACTGAGTTATTGGAGGATCCGTTCAGTGCCAGACCCCATTCTTATCACTCTGTCTCTGCTGATTTAAAGGCCCAGATTGGATGTACCAAGAGGCACAGGCTGCTGCGAAAAGGTGGCAACTCTGCCCTGTAGGAACAGCCCAGAAAGGAGCTGGGGAGGACCACGGCAGCAGGGGACTCGCTGCATAAAACAGAACAGGGAGCTGTGCCCTTGCACCCACTGCTTTTCACGGCCTTGGTACTTTAACCCTTTTAGCTTCCCCGTGCAGGAGGTTTTAGTCTGTCTGTGGCCTGGTGAAGCGTATTGCATAAAGCCTCAGAGGAGGGGGCAGAGGCTGGCCAGGGAGCCAGCAGCTCCGCGGTGGGGCTGCCTGCCAAGCACTGCCCTCCTCAAGCACAGCCCGCACGCCTGGAACAGCTCCTGGCTTCACGTGCCGTCCCCTCCAAGTTCTTTCAAGGCCCCTGTTACCAGACAGAAAGATGAAACTGTTGGTCCAAAACAAATGGGGCTCCAAGGGCTCATTAACTTTAGAAATTCTGCTCAAAGTGACAATCCTAGCAACTAACTTAAGGGATGAGATCGCAAATCCAACGGGCCTGAAAAAATTAAATTTGACTTCAGAGCCACTTCTGTGGTAACATCCCAGGAGGCAGGGAATGGCCCAGGAACTGGTTACAGATTACTTGGGAAGAAAGAGACTTCTTGTAGCTTCCACTGACATGTTTCAATACAGTATTAAGGGATAATTTAACAAAATAAGATTATTATAAGATTGTTATATTCCTACTGCCGTGAGAGGAACTACATGAGACTACAAGGAACTACATGTCTCTACATGAGACATCTCTTTCTCTTTCCTTGCTGTGCATTACCCCAGTGGAAGCTGCAGTTTTGCCCTCCAACCTCTGCTCTCCAACAACCATTTAGAACCCCCGGGACGAGCTGACAAGCCAGGCTGTCGCTGAGCACTGGGCGAGGCACAGAACCAGATGTGTTGTTACATGCTGACTACTGCCTTGCATTTGCAGAACTGTGCAGGCTTCCTAAATTCCTGCAATCCAATGGGCTTTCGTGGCAAGAGGAGAGCTCACAGTGCCAGACTTCTGCCCCAAGAGGCTGGGAGCAGGGGCTGACACAGAGTCTGGGGGAGGAGAAAAGCAACAGTGGGTGTTGGAAATGTAAGAAATACCAAAGGCACAATGGGGAAGCATGAAAGAGTAACAAAGACAAGGAATTCCCACTCAGCATCATGAGACTTAACAGGATTCAGGTCCTCAAAAGCCTAACAGTGGTATTTCTAGGGACTCATTATAATGGTAAATTAAAAAAAAAAAAACAATGAATGCAGCAATATCAAACTCAATTCCACTTGTGCATTTTTTAGGATCTTGAAATCTTTCAAATCTGAAAATAGCAATTTCTTCCTGGATGTTTGGAAAGCCCACCGTGCCAGGGCCCGTGTGTGCAAGGAATCCCTGTACAGAAGCCCTAACACATCCTGCCTCCCTCCTCTTCAGCCAGGATTCTGCAAATGATGCTGGCTTACAGGGCTTCCCCCTATTCTGGGAAGCTAAGAGCCATGCCCTGGTCCTTGGAGAATCCAGATTCCTTGCCAAAAATCAGGGGTTTGAAAACCTGGGGCCATGCAGGGCTGGTAGGCTCCCTGCCATGGAGCAGAGATGTGAGCAGAGCGCTGAAAGGTGTGGCACAGGTTCTGGCAGCGTTGGGAACTCTCAAACCCTCACTTGCTCCAGGCCTCATGGAGATTGGATAGCCAAAAAGCCCTGGAGTCTTGGCTCACCCATGAGCTGCGCACTTGGAATCACAACGGCAGCTTGGTTTCTACCTTTTCAAAACAAAACTATTCTAATTATTTGAAACTTATACTGCTATTCTTTTCTTTCTCTTCTGCTTTCACAGGAAATTCAGAAAATCAATTTCCATTCTATGCTCAAGTTCACTCCCATTTCTGGGAACTGTATTTTGTGAATACAGAAAAATCCATTTTCAATCAGCTCCACTCACAATGTCTAACCAGAATGCAGGAAAAACCATTACAATTAACATGTAGGAGTAATAAGGACGTAACAGAATAAATTCAGCAGGGAATTGCCTCCCTGACCCTGCAGCCCAACATCCCAGCAGGCTTCTCGAACAGATCATTCACCCCTGAGCAACAAAACAACAGGAGGCCTCTCTCAGTGGAAGTGCCAGACAGATTGCAGCAACAGGAGCAATGTTTTCATTCTCTTAGCACACTGGACCTTTATAAATTTTTGAACTCCCTCAGAAGCAGCAATCATGGGAAAATAAGAGAAGTTAAGTGGTTTAGCCTCTGCCACAAACAAGGCAGTGGTAGACCTGGGATTAGATAGAAACAGTAGTTCTTAGTCTTGGTAAACAATACAGCAAACTCTTTCTAGGCAGCCATTAATGCCTGGTTATTAGGCTGAAGAGTAGCAAGTTTTGATTTTCCAGCATGAAAATTCCCCTGGAATTCCTCCAGAGTCCTCTAACAGATGATCTCAACTTTGATCTTACTTCATAATTATCCAAGGGTAACATTTCACTGTGGACTCCTTAAGCACATGTAATTTCTAGAGCAAGTAATACTCAAACTAATTCATTTCTCCTTTGATCCACAAAATGAGAGTGTTGAGAAGCAACCAGCAACAAGGGGATGTTGAGGGTACACTGAGGAGATAGAAACTACAAAGGTCAGAGTAATGTGAGGGTTTGATCCCACACTGTCAAGATCAAAGATCTTCAGTCTCTGCATCTCTTTAAGAAGCTGGCATGTCTTTATGCTGACCTTTGAATTGCTCTTGGAGGAGTTATATCTGACATATATGTTCTTGAGATGAGCTGGCACCAAAAATTCAGAGCTTTTTTTCCTAGCAACCTGAATGTGACAGCCTTTTCAAGATAGACTCAAAATACACTTCCATTTTAATCAATGGCAGTCTTCAAGCAAAAAAAAAAACCAAACAAACCAACCAAAAAACATATAAAAACCCCCACACCCATAACACCCCAAACCCAAACTTCAGGCTAAATAGCTTATTTTCCACTCACCTGGAGTTACCCTATAGCCTAGCAATGCCAGGGTTTTGTTTTGAAACTTCTATTTTAACTTTGTGATGTGTGAGGAGGGAAACCCTGCGGGATTCTTGCTTCTGGCAACAAGTCCTCAGAACACAGTGAAGCCTCACTCTGAGGACAGGGAGTCTCCCTTGGGCAGTATGTTCTAAACCAAGACAGGTGTTCCAAGTGTGAACAAAAATCTCTTTCAGATCAAAAGGCAGAGAGCTTGATCACTGTGGATCTTTGGCACAAATACAGACCATGAAAGAGAACCTTCATAATCCTTCTGAACTGACTTTTAAGGAGATACCTGAGCTGCTGAAAGATAAAGAGTTCTTCCATGTTCTTTCTAATGCTGACAGCAAAACATGGCTGTGAGAGGACATAAACCACTTCCTCTCTCCAACAAACTCGGACTCTAAATGCAGCCAAAGGCAGCACAGAGGGAGGAGAATCTGCAGGAAATCCAGAAAGAAGAGCCAGGGAATCACTGAAACATTCCACTCTAGCATAAAAAGGAAAAGAGGGTTGGCTGGGGAAACGGGTCCAACATATCTGGTAGAAGCATCAGAGGCCTAAATGCTTGGGGTTTAAGACTCCAGACCAGACTGCAACTGGAAGGAAAATGTTTATGATAAGAACAGGGAGAGGCAAGTTCCCACTTCCCCTGCTGACCCATTGTTCCCCTCTCTGATAGCTCTTACCTCAGTTTCCAGATGATATATTGTTTTATAAGCTACTTTGTCCTTTGTTCTGACAGCAGCCAGTTTTGCTCGTGCACGCTACTGAAGGCTCCCAAAATGCCCAGAACATCCCATGCTCAGAAACGGTCACAAGATTTTATACAACTTATACAGCTGGGATTATAATACAATCTAGGAAGTTAGATGGGAAATACTCTGTGCATTCTGAATACCTGCTCCTCTTCCTTCCCTACTGATAGTTCAGTTGTGTTTTTGTTCTTCAAATGGAGTGAGCTGGATTGGTAAGGCTTTGAAAGTTAGAAGCCTTCCAAATTACATTCCCACATTTCCCATCAGCTACGTCCAAAGTCTGCATTTCAAATGCAAATCACTGTTTGCAAGCTTCCATCTTCTCCTGTCCCTTCAGACTTCCCCCACTCAAAATCCCTGTTTGGAGTTTCCCCATTTTCTCTGTATTCACATGAAAAGAGCATTAGTCTGAACGAAACTCAGTGTGCTTGTAAAGAGATGGGATTTATAAATGTCTCAGTACATCATTTACAATTCCAGTCTCTACTTAATTAATTATGAACAGAATGGTAATGGCTAACATTAAAAATCATTTCAAACCACAGCAAATCCAATAGAAGTTCCATTGATTCTTACTACACTATTTGTTCTGTTTTACTTCCTTAAAAAAAACAGACCAGGGGGAAAAGTCCACAGCTTCCCTCCATTACAAGGAGGGTAAAGTAAATAATAAGGCAATATCTGCTCAGAATACAACACACTCATGATGAGAAGCAGCAGCTTCCAAGTACCAGCTCAGCCCTTACAAACTGTAACAACAAAACAGGCAAAATCAGGGACTTGCACCAAGCAGGCCAAGGTTTAGGTACTTATTCATGTATTGATTGCTTTGGCAGTTCACAATTAATTAAGAAATTCTAACTGTAGCACCAAATCATAAGAAATAGCATTATTCTTAAACAAAAACATCCAGAATTTTGTTCAAAGACTATCTTGACATTAACTTTACACTATTATCATTTAAAGTTACCTCTTTGTAAAACACTAGGATTTTACTATTTACAGTATATCCTCTCAATCACAGCCTCAAAAATATTCCTGTAATGAAATAATCACAGAATTATATGTTAGACAGATAAGGGTACATATTGAAAAAAGAAATCACGAGACTATTATTATACAGGCAATACAGTTTTATTCTGTTCTTTCACCAAGTGTAGCAAAAACATTTAACAACTGAATGAATAATCAAGGGAACTTAATTGTCAACAGGAATTTCAGAATTATGTTCTAAATTTTAGACCAGGAAGGCTTGACAGGGAAATAACAAACCATATACACACTTGTAATAATAGTCTCTATTATGAAGATTTTAATGCCTTCTTTAAAAGCACTGAGATTATTGAGGCACCTTACTGCAGGTTATGGATCATCTCTTCTTTGGCAATGAGATGTGTGGTTTTGTTAACTAGGGCCATGAGGGAGTTGAGCTTGTGAGACCAGTCATTGAGTATATTGTTTGGGTCCTTAGGCCTCTGGAAATTGATAATTCCTGCCAGCCTGTCTACTTTAGCAAAGATGGTTTTATTAACTACTAGGTTAGACAAGAACTCCTCCGATTCCTGTAAAGACAAACAGCACTATGTCAAGAAAACAGCATTTTTACCTACAAAACACCAGAATTCCTCCCAAACAGCACGAAAGCACCAGGAACAAGATTTTCTTTATATGCAAGTACAGCTGAAACAATATTATACTTTAAAAAGTGCAGGATACTTTAATATTACACACGTTGGCAATGCAAGGTACTAGCATAAGCTATTAAAAAACCCCAACTTTTTGTTTCCAATTGATTTGTATCTGATGATCTCTCATGAAACTGAAGTTTAATACACAACCCCAACAACCTTTGACACTTTGGAGTACTTGGCTACACAGACACCAGAGCAATTCATGTGGCAAGCAAGGCTGGGGAAAATCCCACTGAAGTACTGACCTCTGTCAGAAAGGGTTACTTCTGAGTTTGTGGGAAAAGCAGATTCCATGAAAAGGGTAAAGCTTTTCCTTTGCACTCCAAATACCAGGATGTGTCATTCTGTTTGGAAAGCTCTTGGGAAACACAAAGGGTGGTGCAGGAAGACCCCTCCACCCCACGTTCCCAAAGTGCCATCACGTATGAACAGGGACCTTTACAGGTGAAGGACCCTCTCCTCAGCCGGTTTTCAGCACTCACTGTCAGGAACTTTTTAACACTGAAACACCAGATAAGAAACTCCACCATTTACACAAGGCCTTGAACATAAATGAACCTTCTAACAGCAGCTTTTGCCTTATGGGCATGTGCATCACGAAACTGAGTTTAAGGTTTAATGAATAGTTTTCTAACTCCCATAGAGGCAGGAAATTAAATCAAACAAGAACATTGCTCTGCTGAATACTCACATTTCTGCCACAAACACACCCCCCTTATGAAAGAAGGATAAGCAAAGCCAGACTTACATCAACGGACAGATCCAGGAGTTGTGCCATTCTCTTCATTGTAATTCTGGTATAATATTTAGCCATTATTCTAATATTCTGGAATAAAAGTGTTCAGAGTAGAGGGTTATGTGCAAAAAATAATTGAAGCAGGCTGTAAAAATATAAAAGTCCATGTTAAAAGCAGATTAGGAACTGTAGTGCTCTAATGGCAGTCCAGCACGGGGGACGTGAGGGGTTGTGAACAAATAGCTCTTTTGCTGGTGAAAGGTATAAGTCTCTACATAATAAATTGTTAAGAAAAGAAATCAACCAATTATGAATTTAATACAAAGCAAGACTATCAGATTTATGCTTGATTGAAACATGAATGCTAAATCTCATTTGAGTGGAATATGCTTTTTTTGGTGGCAATTATGCAAAAGATTTACAAGCAAATAAAATCCTGAAATACAACGCAACAGAAAGGACACCTCACCTGCTGCTTTATTAGCTACTTTTTTGTCTTCTTTGTGATAAATTTTGTTATTAACATATGGCAAGCAAAAGGCATTTTTAACTAAGGCACTGAGTAAACAGAACTGTTTACAGACACTGATACTTACATGTTCCACAACTCTGTTCTTTAAATCTTTCCATCTCTTTTCACCCTCCTCTGTACAGCCAAAAACATCTGTTGCAGGACTGTCAAGGGATCCTTCTCTCAACTCCTTCCCATATTCTTCAACTAGGGCACTCCACCTCATCAGCTCCATGGTGGTAAATAGTTTTAGGAGGTCTCTGAATGGTTTAGTACAGTTGGATTACAATCCTGTATTAGTAAGGCCTGGTTCATACTTAAAATAGATCAAAGGCATAATTCAGAATGTTTTATTCTCATTACCATAAATAATGGGGGCAGCTCAAGTCAGACTGTTTTTCCAACAAAGATCATTCTCTTACAGGAGACATTTATTTTCACATAGAACAACCATGACATTTCTGCAATATTCTTAATGCAGCATTAAATTCAGAGTTGCTTCCAGCAGACTCAGCATAAAGAGATTTACTTGCACTGTTAGACAGAGACACTTTTTAATCTAAGAATTGGGTATTAGAAAGGATACTTACTTATACTTGGGGATTTCTTCTAGCTTTTTGTCACTACTAATTCTGTGCACCAAATCAGACTGTTCATTGTCGTAAGGGGAAAGAATAACATAAAGAACAACGCTCTTCAGTGCCTGTTGAAGAGGAAAGAGAGTATTTTTTGCCCATAGTTAAACAGAGGAATTGCCAAAACCGATACAGAGCTTAGAGTTTAATATGTAAAAAATTTAAGCTCGGTGCATTTAAGAAACAAAGGTGAAATTGGTGTCATCCTTCAGAAATGAACTGTGATACATTTTAATTGACACGGGTTAACCAAAATTCTCGTATTTCGAATAAATACATGAATAACCTCTGCAAACACAAGAGACATCTGTGCTGCACACACAACAGCACCACTGAGACCACACCTGGACAGCTGTATGTAATCTCTACACTTGCAGGAAACAGTTGAGACATTCTCAATTTCAAAGGTAATATAATGAAGACGTTGGTTATAAACATTCTTTTGAAACCAACTCTATCATATCTGTTTTCAACTAACCAATTTGTTAATACAGCCATTCAAATAAAAACAGACCGACGAGCTGTTTCATCCACTGGGCACTGATGTGGTATTTGTCACATGGAAATGCAGACATTTTGTATGGGAAGTGCTTTTACCTGTTGCCACTTTTCACTTTCAGCCTGGATACAGGGAGTGTCATAAATGGCTCTGTAGTGCTTACAGATGGAGAGGTAGGAGCCTTCATGTTGATCCAGCTGGATCATTAGGTTGTAGTATTTCAACTTTAGTTTCTGAAACAGTATCAGAAAGTCAAATTAACACAGCTCCATGACAGGCAAATGAAATTCAGCTGAATCCCAGAAAACAGAGGGATTTAAATAAATACACTTGGACCTGAAGAGAGGCAAGTCAGATTAAAATTTGGGTGGGGGGAAGAAGAAAGAGTGAGAAATCCTCTAATTACTTACTTCTGTGTTTTCTTCTTGAAAAAATTTTGTATTAATTTTTTTGCTGATAATTTGAGTCCGAATATAGTCTTTTACAGCTAGACAGAGTCTCATCTGCTCCAAGATAAATTCTACACGTTCTTTCTTTTCCATTGAACCGTAGGTTTCCACCTGAAATGAAATTACAGCTACTTAATGTTGTCACAGTTGAATCAAGTAAAGGCTTAACTGTGCCAGAAGAGTGGGAGGTTGTCTGGAGGGGGAACACAACAAAACAGAACAGCAGAAAAGCTATTACAGAGCAAGTGAAAAGGGAATAAAGGTTATTCCATTTAAATTGTCACCCCCGCTTACACCCAAGAATCCACCAACACTAAACTCAATGCACTGGCCAGGGAACTGAAATCTACTTTCCAAGTGGAAAATATTCTATGTAACCCAACCATGAGATGAACAAAAGCAGATAAAGCTGAACTGCACTTTCACTAAGACTAGCTCACCTCATTCCAGGCATTACTGCAAACATACCTGATTCAGTTTCTAAAGCATATCAGAACAGGCAGAATTAATTGCTATTGCTGATGCAGTTCTGAGTTCCAAGGTGTTACCTGCAACTCTTGCAGAATCGAGGCAGCCTCTTTCACCTCCCCGTTCTGCTCCTTTATTGTTGCAAGTGTCTTGGTCAGGCGAGCGCGTTCGATTTCCACGTAAATCTGAGGGCAGAAGGAAGAATTTAAACACCGGGATTGTCTAAACAGGAGTGCAAACTCTGAGACGACAGCATCAGGTGTATTTCCCAATGGGGCTGCAATCACACAAATGTCACGGCAGGACACAAAATAGATGGACTCCATAGAGATGTCAGAAGCAAAAGGAGGCTTTATTTACAATCCCAACAGTTTCTTTTAGAACATGCTGTGTAAAAAGGTCTATTATTGCTCCATGGCACTGACACCGCTCTCCATTGGTTCAGGAACAGGAAACAACCCCTGGGGACAGTTGTTCTGGCAAAGGGAACACTGTTTGCTGAACCTGTGCTGAGAAACGGAGAGAGATGTTTTGAAAAGAGAAAACTATTGGCAGCTTTCCCTTGGGAAAGGAGCTAGTAATGGTTAACAAGCTGAAATTCAGGCTCAGAATTGTTGAGCCCACAGACAACCACTTAATTTGTTGTGAATGCATCCACTACACTGGCACTGCCCACAATACACCCTGATGAAATACAATGAATAACTGACACGCCAAACATTTGTGGCCCAAATTAATCTAAAAAATAATGTTTACAATGACCAGTGACTCTTCAGGCAAACACAAAGGGATATGCACTGTGAATAAAGTATTGCATATTCTGTCTGCTAGAATGTATCAAAACAGAAAGGAAGTTACACTTTAATGGTAAAAGTGTAGTAAGCACTACCCATTGAATTATTTCACTTACTCCTAACCAGCCAGTAATCAACAAAACCTGATTACTAACAATTTAGACTAACAGACGGAAGTCATAACATTGACACAAATTTACCTAACTCAGAATTCTTTCTTTCCTTAAAGCAAAAGGAATGCAATAAAAGTAACTCACTTGGTATCACCTTCAGGTTATCATAACTACATGTAATAACCTTGCTAAGTGCAGGAGAAATCAACTCAAACCTGCCCATTTCCCTTACAAAGTCAAATACATAACATTCTAAAAACTGAAAAGGAAATCGCATTTTAGAATTTTGACCTCTATTATTAAATATATTAATAACACAATCAGATACCTACATCATAGGAATATGACCAGCATTTCAGCATATGATTCAAATATGGAAAATATCTTTTGAAGGAAATAAACTACTTGGTTTCTTAGGGAAATTTAAAAATTAGTTTTAGTCTTACTTGGACAAGATTAAAAAAAACAATTTTAAGCAACTACGCTTTTAAAAAAGGCAAACATTTTTATTCCACCTTTTAGACACTGAGTGTTAAAACAAAACCTTACTTTTCCTTCTGTGACCATACGCAATGTGTCGATCAAGCGCAGCTTGACTGGTAGGTCTGTGATTTCTTCAACGTAAGTGCAGCACTGCTGGACCATTTTAGCAACTGCCTAGTATGAAAACATAGGGGAAAAACACACTGTGGTTTTAGATTTCCCTATGGAATTCAAGCTGTAACACTCATGTCACAGTAGGACACAAAATAGATGGACTCCATAGAGTTGTCAGCAGAGAAAGAAGGCTTTATTTACAATCCCAACAGTTTCTTTTAGAACATGCTGTGTAAAAAGGTCTATTATTGCTCCATGGCACTGACACTGCTCTCCATGGGTTCAGGAATAGGAAACAACCCCTGGGACAGTTGTTCTGGCAAAGGGAACACTGTTTGCTGAGCCTGTGCTGAGAAATGGAGAGAGATGGTTTGAAAAGAGAAACTGTTGGCAGCTTTCCCTTGGGAAAGGAGCTAGCAGTGGTTAGCAAGCTGAAATTCAGGCTCAGAAATATCGAGCCTACACACTCAGAGATAAGTAATAAAGTTTCACATCACACTAAAGAGATTCATTTTGGCAAAAAGCATACAAGACACATCTCTCTTTGATTCATTAAGATGTGTACAATGATGCTATAGACTGATGCTGCAAGGCAAATGTGATGCTGTTCTGTCATTTTTTTATCTCAGTTTTTCCAATATTGAAAATAATCCATGCCATGCAGCTCTATCCTGGAAAGCAATTCCTCTTCTGACAAATCCACAGGGCTCACATGGACTGGTAGAACTTCTCTGCTTGCCCTAAGACCTGCATGGCTGAGGAGTCCTGCACCTTCTCTTACCTGTGTGCACGACTCTCTCTCCCTAGAACAGCTGTCCATTCCTCAGGAAGGGAAGGAAGAGGGAGGATTTCTTCCTTCAGTACCAAGCACAGGTATGGGAATGTGCCCTTCTGCTAACAATGCTGACAAAATTATTATTAAAATATCTACTTCTAAAAAAAAACCAGAATTAAACTTTGAGAAATGTCTTCTTCAAGAAGATCCTCAAAATTCAGCTGGAATGATCCACGCCTTCAGCTACAGCCTGAGCAAGTCAGAGAACTGAACTGTACTCCTACTTTTACACACACTAGGGATGATTCTGCACACCAAACAAGAGGTAACCTTTTCCCTCCCAAAGCAACGATGCCATTAAAATTACCTGCTGCTCAAACTGAACAACAGAGTGCAATAAACTTCGCACTTCTTTAAATGCAAGTGCTTTATGCCAAAGTATGCCAGGTTCAAAAGCAGGCATGCAAAGCACACATTTCGTATGAGCACAATAAAATGCAGTAACTCTGTTTTATGTACATCTGAACACGAATAAGGAATATGTCTACAATACACACTGCAGAAGAGTGCAAAGAAGAACCACCACCATCAGAAAGTCCCTACACACATGAGGGAACCAGATACGTAACACAGCTCCAAAACACAGTTTTATTTTTTGTTTCAAAGGATTAAATTCACCTGTTTTAACTGACTCCTTCTCTTTGATAGAAGAATAATATTTTCATTAAGAGCATCCCAGTCTTTAGCTTCATAACACATTTTCACTATGGCAACTAAGATCCGGGATGTGGAGACCATGTCAGAAGCCTGTAACAAACCAAGAGCATGTTAGAGACAGGAAAAACAACCTGCAGCCTGCCAGCACCAAGGGGAAACATCACTGGGTCTGCCCTCACTGCTTTGCTTTTTAAAGGAAAGAAAGGCTGATACTGCAAGGATATTCCCTGTCCCTTCCCCAACCGGAGGGGTGCAGCACATCCCAGCATCACCACGCCCTACTCACCGTCCGTGTTTGTTTTTCCAGGGAGAGAAGGTTTTCAATGACTTCTTGTAATCTTCCTTCCTAATAAGACAGGCAAACAATTATCTCCATGAGTTAAGAACATAAGTAAGTTTAAACTGAGAGTAGCTCAAACCCTCACATAAATAAAAACACAGACCAGCCCATACACTAATTTTTAATGTTTTTTCCTTAAGAAAATGTCTGCGTGGCACCTACTTTAAATACATGTTCCACACAGATGAAACTGGAGAGGTACTAGTTTCATTTTCACACAACACATGCTCTAAGTTGTCTGCCTTGGGAGAGGAACCTGGCAAGTTTCAGACAGGTTTGGTGAGCTCACGTTCACTGAGCTGCATGGCAGATTCATTTTTTCTCTGGCCAAAACAGAGTTTTCAGTGAGATCAGATATGCAATTAAATACCTTGGCCAAAAAATTCTTCTCCTGTTACTTTCACCCACATTCATACCTTAATTACAGTGTATTATAAAAAGCATTAACTATAAGCTTTACAGGCCAAGCATGGAATTATAATAGTTCTGGTTTTGGAGGGGGTTTGAGAAATGGATTTGCCTTTGTTTAGAGGAGTGTAAGATACTCCAATGTACTTCTAGTCCTAAGTTGCAAATCCTACCAAAAATCTAGTAAAAATCCAAGTAAATATGGGTGACTTTTTAACAGACCATGGCAATAGTGGGGCCACAAAAAAACCCTTAGAAACGAGAAACAAGAAATGGTTAGAAAATTAGTAACAAACCAAAGAAAATGAAATTTGTCTCTAAAACATCCCAGCTGAAATATTTTAGACTGCATACAATGGTTTGCCAAGTGTGTGCTCTTACTGCCACAGTTTTGCAGAATAAACATGGCCATGGTGTCCATTCCTTTGCAGAGCTGTGCCTGTGGGATAAAATCCCTGTGCCTGCTCTCCACACAATAGTCTTAAAATAATCTAAGATTCAATTTATGTCTCTTAAGGCTGCTGCCTTCAGAACTGTACAACATGTGTTTTTCACAATGAGACGTGGATCCAGCAAGGCCTTTGCAGCATGTAGAGTCAGATGCCATCCCACTGGGACAGCAAATGACAGCAACAACAGGGACTCTGTGGCTGCCCCATCCCTGGAAGCGTTCAAGGGCAATCTGGACTGGTGGAAGGCGACCCTGCCCACGGCAGGGGGTGAAACAAGTTGAGCTTAAGGCCTCTTCCAACCCAAACCATTCTGTGATTCCATGGTTCTGTGTTTTGAGATCTCAGCTGCACAAGAATCTCCAGGCCACAGAGAACTTTTTTATAAACCCCTGACGCTCCATCGCTCTGACCCCGTGCGGAACACACCCTGCGGCCACCCAGGGGCTGTGCACAGACGTTGTTTACTGAGCCGAAGGAGGCAGAGACAGCCCCAGAGCCCGTCCGGCTCTGTCCCTCCATTCCAGCTCCCTGCGGCTCACATGTAACCGAGTTAAAGGATGCCCAGCGCTGCCTGTCCGACCTGACCCGGGACCTGTTACGCGAAGGCAGCTCCGGCGCACAGAGCCCGCGATGAATAAGCAGCTCCGCGTTGCAAGGCCAGCAGGGAAGAGCCACGGCCCTTGTGGCGGCCCTCTGGTTCCCTCACCCGGGAGGCTGCGCCCCGAAACCTCGTCCCGTCTCAAAATCACAGAACAGGCTGAGTTGGACGGAACCCACAAGGATCCTCGAGTCCACCTTTGGGCCTTGGTTTTGAACAGGACATCCCTAAGAACTCATGTGTTTGAGAGCGTTGTTCAAACATTCCATGAGCTCTGGCAGGGTTGAGGCCGTGACCACTGCCTTGGAGAGCGGTTCCAGTGCTCGGCCACCCTTCCACACAGCCCTAAAACAGCAGAGCCGTCCGCTCCTTCCCTTCCTCAGCGCGGCACGGAGAGCCCGCGACCGGCCCCCTCAACCCCGCATCGTGGGGCAGGATGCGGCCGCGGGTCGCTCCGCGCCGCCTCCACGCGCGGCCTAGCGCGCCATGACTCAGCCCGTCCACCCCGCCAGGCTTCTCTCCCGCCTCACCTGCGCCAGCCGCTCGCACTCGGGCAGCCTCTGGTCCACGGTCGCGCTGTAATCCACCTCCATTTTGACGATGCGGCCATCGGCCCGTTCCGCGCCGCCCTCCGCCATGTCCGCCCGCTCCGCCGCCTCAGCGCTCACCGGAACCGGCCGGGCCCGCGCGCAGGCG
>WBMY01008033.1:114929-182474 GCA_013397315.1 Donacobius atricapilla | reverse complement strand
AGGAACTGGGAGAAAGAAGCGGTTGTGGTGGTTTTTCCTCTTGCTGGGTCAGCCTTCCTGGATGGTTGCATTACTGACTTGTGGACACATTGTCAAGCTCGCACAGAGAAAGAGGCTTGATTCTTTCCCCCCGTGTTTGTTTTCCGTCGTGATCTCTGTGCAGAAATCGCCACTTTTCTCCCAGTCCGCCGGTCCGCACTGAGCAGCAGGAATATGCTCATGAAGGAGTACCGGATCTGTATGCCTCTGACAGTTGAAGAGGTAAGATCCGCGCTCGTACCGGAGAGGCTCTTCCTTACCGAGCCTTTTCTCTTGCAAGGCGAATTGAGGTTATATTTGTTTTGCTGAATATTTTTTCTTCGTGTAATGAACTTAGTCGGAGGTGACTGGTTAGAGAGGAATGTTTTTATTGGAAAATATAGGAATCCTGCAGGAACGAAGGTAACTTAAGTGTATCAAAAGCATTGTGTCGTCAAAATATTGATTATAAAGATTTTCCAGACAGACTTTTCAGAGGAATTTCATGCATATTTGCAAGGGAATGCTTTGTGCTGGAATTTCTATCTGATAAAGCGTTTGTCCAAAACCCAGATTCTAAACAGATTTCATCTTTGCTTAAAATACCCTTGCAGCCGAACATGGCCTGAAACTCCAGCACAGGTAGGGAAGAGGGGTGATCATTTATCAGTAAAACTTTGTTGTCATTTCAAGAAGTGATTGAAAGTCAAACAGCTCTTTGTAGGTGTTCTGAGCTGTGTGTTAGGAACATTATGGTTTTTATTTATCTGCAGACATCCCACCTGCTCTCTGTTTTAATTCAGACAGCAATACCTACACGGAGTACACGTGCTCCGGAGTTACCGGTGCTCATGAAGTGTTTGCGGGTGCAATCAGGTGCCCAAAGGCCTGATGGCGTTTGCAAAGGAGATGGTGCTTTATGGTTTAATGTCCTGCAAGTGCAAAAAACCCTCGGTGCTGTCTTATTTGGCCATTTCTGCTGCGGACTGGGCATGGCGGAGGGGAGCGAGCCCTCTCTGGGCGCGCATTTTGCGCCGCGCTGCGCGCAAGGCTCCGCTGCTCGCGCGGGCGGCGGCCCCGCCAGGGGGCGTCCTGTCACGGCCCCTCACGGCCCCGCTCCGGTCGTGCTCCGGCCCCTCACGGCCCCGCTCCNCGGCTCCGCCACGGCCCCGCTCCGGCCTCGCCACGGCCCCGCCACAGCCCCGCTCCGGCCCTGCTCCGGTCATGCTCTGGCCCCGCTCTGGCCCCGCTCCGGCCCCGCGACAGCCCCGCTCCGGCTCCGCCGCGGCTCCGCCGGAGGGTCCCGGGCAGAGCGCCCCAATTCGCGCATTAATCCGCTAATTAATGTACACATTTGTTCTTTGGCACCATCCAGGCGAGTGTTTTGCCGCACAGTTTTATTTTTTGCAATATGTGTGTAGAAGTCCTCGCGGGTGTGACAGAGTAGTAATCTCAATGGTCGTTTTGTCCGTATCTTCAGATCTGGCAAATTAACAGTTCTCTAAAACTCAGATTTGGAACTGCCAAATATTTACTTCAGGCTGCTCAGGAAATTCCTTCTGCTGGAGGTAGGAGCTAAAACCACCATATACATGAGGTTAAATAGACAGAGGTTTAATTCTAGCATGTTTCCATCCAAGTTATATCATATGCTGTGATATTGGATGGCATTAATCTTTTAATACATAATTTTCTTTGTTTATTGCATTATCCTAATGTAGACAACGTTTTATCCAAGCCAGTTCCTGATGTCCTTAGACTACCACACTTAGTTAATAACAGTTCATTACATCATCAGGAGGGAGCAGATCTAATTTATTTTGAAACATTATTGTTAAACAAGATTTCCAGATGCAGAAAATTCAAAAATCTTCCAAAACAGGAATGGTTGATTCATGATGAGGCAGAGGGCAATGTTCAGAAGGCAATCATCTGTTCTCTAGAATGTTAACAGAATTAGTAAAGATACTCGATTTTGTCGTTTTTCTTATGTTGAATCACCTGTTATTTAATCCAAGCACTCTAGCTTAGATGCCTAAATGAGGAGCCTAGAACATGTCTGATGTTTAGCATCAATTTAATTATTAATTAAAAAAATGAACCAGGACAAAATTTTGAAATTAGCAAATACCCTCTTCTTACAGTATTTGCATACTAAAGAAGTCCCACAGTGTATTTCTCATAGTGGTTCATCTTTGTGACATTTCTTACAGCCCTAGTAAGGTGGCGTTATCTTATTTTTACCCTCAGTTGCACATTAACTACCAACAGTGAGGTTTTTTGCCATTTGTGTAGAACGAGGTGCTGCACTGTGCAGTCGTCAGGTGAGTATCATGGGGCAATGCTCACCCTTCAAAAGCCAAGAGCATTTTGGTTCTGAGAGGCCCAGACTGCCTTCTGCAGGGGGCTGAGAGACTGAACTCCAGAGGCTTTGAGGGAAAGGCTTTGACGTTTCCACAGGAGCTGCAATTTCCCACAGGGCTGGGCCCTTGGGCTCGGATGCGCAGTGGCAGCCGGGTGCCTGACCTGCATGGACACTGCCACGGCAGGACACAAAATAGATGGACTCCATAGAGCTGTCAGCAAAGAAAGAAGGCTTTATTTACAATCCCAACAGTTTCTTTTAGAACATGCTGTGTAAAAAGGTCTGTTATTGCTCCGTGGCACTGACACTGCTCTCCATTGGGTCAGGAATAGGAAACAACCCCTGGGGACAGTTGTTCTGGGAAAGGGAACACTGTTTGCTGAATCTGTGCTGAGAAACGGAGAGAGATGTTTTGAAGAAGAAACTGTTGGCAGCTTTCCCTTGGGAAAGGAGCCAGCAATGGTTAGCAAGCTAAAATTCAGGCTCAGAAATATCAGGCCCACACCACTGGCAGTTAAGCACCCAAGAATTTTTGAGATACTATATCAACAGGGGTGGGGAAAATGCAGTTCTTTCTTATGCAACAGCATGGATTCCCTATTTGTGCTGTTATTCTTATGTAGACTTAACAAACCTTTTTCTGTTGTTTGGATGTTCTGCCTTTCAGCCTGTGCACTTTATACATACATCCAAAAGTCCATCCTTGAGCAGCTTTCTTTTTTTAGCACTTCCTTGCCAGTTATCCATCCATAGAAGTCTCACAACATGAATGAGAAAGAACTATGTCCTAAGTTTGTGGTGTAGTCACGAAAGCCAGAGTGGTTTCCATATCATTCCTGTGAAAATAATCTGACACAGGCAGGAAGATGAAGTGTTAGCTTGTCAGCTGTGGGCTCAGTATTTCTGAGCCTGAATTTCAGCTTGCTAACCACTGCTAGCTCCTTTCCCAAGGGAAAGCTGCCAACAGTTTTCTCTTTTCAAAACATCTCTCTCCGTTTCTCAGCACAGGCTCAGCAAACAGTGTTCCCTTTGCCAGAACAACTGTCCCCAGGGGTTGTTTCCTATGCCTGAACCAATGGAGAGCGGTGTCAGTCCCATGGAGCAATAACAGACCTTTTTACACAGCGTGTTCTAAAAGAAGCTGTTGGGATTGTAAATAAAGCCGCCTTTCTCTGCTGACAGCTCCATGGAGGCAATCTATTTCATGTCCTGCCGTGACAGCCAGCCAAGCACCTGTAGCCAATCTTCTGTAGTCAGATTTTGTTTGTAAATATAAAAAACGTGCAGTAAAATGTTGTGTAATGTCCAGGCAAGTAACTGGAAGTCACGACCTTGCATGTAAATACCTGTGCATGCAGCAGTGTAGGAGTTCGTGCTGCTCTGGCTGACTATTACAACCTAAATTTATCTCTAGAGAGCAGTGACAAACTGAGAGATGTCAGTGTAACAGCAGCTCTGGCTCTAGTTTGAAAGAGTTTCTGGCACTGTTGTGGATAGGAAATTCCTTCATTAGCTACTGCGGATCCTGTTCCTGAGGCGTTCTTTCCTTGATGCCCTTATTAGATAAGATACCCAAATATTTATAGGAGGTTTGTTTAGCTACCTGTCTGCTCGGAGGCCAAATGCTTTCTTGCAAAGAAAACTTCTCCTAAGAAATGCAGACTGAACTCTTGTGGTGTATTTTCAGCCAGGATGCAGGAGCTGGAGATGCATATTTGTTCCTCGTCCATAACCACGAGGAAAGATGAGTTGTTCTGAGAGTTCTTGCTGAGTTGCAGTGGCACCACACTACAGTCCTTCAAGGCTGAGCCTTTTGCAGTAAATTGAATTTTTGACAGCTCTTTAGGCCTGTTACGTGTGCATAGTCACAAGCTGCCTGATCAGCTTTACAATAATTTGAGAAAGGAAGCACCATGTTAAGTGCTAAGCAAAATGATAACATCTGCTGTGAGAACTTTGCAAATGAGGTCAGGATGGAACTGTTGGTTGACAAAATCAATATGATTGCCAGTGAGAAGTCATTCTTTACCTCATTTGTGGTACTTCTGGCAAATTCAATCCGTTTGTTAACATTGGGATGTTATAAATTAGAAAAGGCCATTTCTTTGCATTAGTATATAAAGCAAGTAAAATCTGTTCCAGTAATTCCATAGGATATGTTACCAGTCTTCATTCCAGCTGCAATTAATAACTGAGCCTGCTGCTTGGTTAGTTTTTTCCCTTGCATTTTCCTGTGTTAGTTCATTCTTACAAATAGCTTGTTACATCACACAAGAGAATATTATAATAGGCTGTATTGTGGGTTTTAAATATCATCAGTTAAAAAAACACATTCCTAAGCAAGTGAAAAGAACACCAAGCGATTGAAAAGAGTGGAGATGCTAAGAAATTCTCTGGCTTGGAGCTCATTGCAGTCAGAACTCCACAATTTTTCACAGGAAGGATTACATGGCTTTGTGCTTTAGCGATACCTTTATCTGAAAATGCAAACCAAATGTGATAGGTTAGTGTGATACTGAACTCTTCTGGAAGAGGCAAAGTGTAGTCAAATTCTGGATTTGTGAGGAAAGTGGTTATTCTTTGGGGAAATAGATGGAAAGACATTTTTGCTGGATCCTGTTGAAAATTGAGTTCTTACTGCTGTGAAGTGCTGTGAGTGATGTGAAGCTGGGTTGTGTGAATTCGAAAGCTGAGCATCAGATAACCTGCAGGAGTCACAGGGTTTTTTCCTTGGAAACAGGGATGGCCATTAGGGTTTCTGTTAGTTTTGAACTCTACGTGCATGGCCAGTACCTAAAGTCCTGACAGGTTTTCCTTTCCTTTGTTCTTTATTCCAACCAAGATTCTCTCTGCTGAGGCTGGTGGAATCCCTCCCACTCTGTGTTTTAACCAAAAGCCAAGCTGGATCTGTGGGGAGCACTGCCTGCCTGAGGTGTGGAGGAGCAGCTCTATTGTCATGAATACAAACAAGCACAGACCTGCAAAATGTCTGGAAAGGCAGAGCGTGGTTTTTCAACAAAAGTCCTCTCAGCATTAACAAATTCTGGTTTTAGAGGTGTTGACCTTGCTGCTTTATAAAAGTATCCATTGTTTAGTTCTTGTTTCAAACATTATGAATTCTCCCAGTGTGGATTATTTAAGTAAAATTATTTCAGTATGTGTAAACAGTATTTGTATCCTCCAAATCTCATGTACACGTCTTTAAAAGATTTCATAGTCTCCCATTTGTCTACAAAGAGTACATGTTCTAACGTGTTTTATTCAGAGAGATTTACAGCTCATTGAAAGCATTTCAGAAAGGGTTGTTATGCCCTGAAAGTCAGCAGGTGTTACAATATTTGGACATAACTATGTGTATGTAGTACAGCAAAGCCTTTAGTAGGGTATAAAGTGTAAAATAATTTTTTTCCAAAGTACGGGGATCTGCTGCAGGGCAAACTACATCTACTCATCCTGCAAAGAGATAGATTAAATAATGGTCAACTGTGTCCATTTCCTTCCCTTCCCAACTATAGCCACAGAACATATTTTCAGGAATATATAAATGCATGGAACACTTTTAAAAGGAGTATGTTGGTCATAAGCAAGAGGACTATAAGCAAACTTAAGCTGAAGTCATCTTATCAAATTTAATTAATTTTAATTACTTGTAAATGAAATTATAGTTGGACCATATCATGTCTGTGACCCCTGAAGAAAACATTTATCTGGCATTTTTGAGCTGAGGTTGTCCAGCAAAAACAGAGGCTTATTGTGCAATTTTAATTTAAGCTATCAACAGCTCTCATGCATCTCCCACCAATTCATTTACAATGTACTGAATTACTGTGAAACATGAAGGGCCTTTTGCTGTAGTTAATCATTCTGTCAGGAGATGCCTTCTGAGAACTTCATCAGCCTCACCTCCCTCTTGCAGTTCACACAGTGGAGGCACTGCCACGTTTCTCTGAGGAGGATCCGGAGCTCATCACTGAGCTAGAAAACGACACCATTCTGAGCATCTTTTTACCCTTTCAAGGAGTTCCTTGTGTACGTCTCTTGTCAGCAGAGGGGTTGGATGTGGTCTTTGGTGGGTGGTGTCACAGTAGGACACAAAATAGATGGACTCCATAGAGTAGTCAGAAGAGAAAGAAGCTTTATTTACAATCCCAACAGTTTCTTTTAGAACACGCTGTGTATAAAGGTCTGTTATTGCTCCATGGCACTGACACCGCTCTCCATTGGTTCAGGAATAGGAAACAACCCCTGGGACAGTTGTTCTGGGAAAGGGAACACTGTTTGCTGAGCCTGTGCTGAGAAACGGAGAGAGATGGTTTGAAAAGAGAAACTGTTGGCAGCTTTCCCTGGGGAAAGGAGCCAGCAATGGTTAGCAAGCTGAAATACTCTCAGGCTCAGAAATATCGAGCCCACCGCTGGTCATGTCTGCTCTCCCCCCAAGGCCTTGGCTACATTCAGTGTGACCTTAAATTCACCTTAAATCCTATGGCCTGGGAAGAATCCCTGTAACAGATAAAACCTATAAGAGAAAGCCCCAGAGTTAACTTAGCATCAAGGACGAATGTCTGTTCAATTCTCTTTCACTGCACGATCTAGTTGCAAGAAGGAATAGATGAAAGTGAGAGCTGGTTTTTAGGACTGGAAAAAATAAACACCTTGCTTTGCTTTGGCCTTCTTACGTTAGTTGTGGTCAGCTGTAAAAGTACAGCAAAGCAGAGCAGATGTCAAACCTTCACTGAATTCCACTGCAGATGGAAATCCAAAAATATGCAGTTTTCTCCCTTACTCCTGTTTGCACATTTCAGTATAACTCTCTGAAAGAAACAAGACAATCTTTGTTCTGCAGACTCCAGCGTAAATCATGAAAAAAGTCTTTCAGTGGAAAGGATTAGATATTACCCAAGGAACACTGGACTGATATCCATCTCTCTTTATCTCCCTTGTTCTTTCCTTGTCAACACTTGTTTTCTCCAAGGTGTATATACACACACACACACATATATATAGTGAATAATACCACACATTTGATTTGAGGGCTTTGTTAGTGAAGTACAGGCCCAGTTTTGCATTTCCCATAAAAGAAAATGCAGCCTGTTGGTGGTTTAGGCCATTTTCTAGCTAAAGCACTCTACAGAGCCTTAATGCTCTCAAGAACTCCAGGAGCTACATTTGGTTTTGAAGCATAATGTAGGTTTGGAAACAAAAGAACAGGGAGAGAAAAACACAGAATGTCAATATTGGCTTTTAAAACTTAGAGTTTTCTGGGTTTTTTTTATTTTGGGATGAACTATGTCTTGAGAACATGAAGCTCTTGTAAGAGTTGATGTTAATGTCAAATGATCAGCACTTTTGAAATTCTGACCACTTTTGTTTTTGTATCTAATAATGAATGTAGATGTTCATATTGGCATCTTGATGTTTGATAGCTCTGATATATCAAATACATTTTCCCATAGTCCAGTCTGTTTGGTTTCTTCATTCTTCCAGCTTTTAAGGTTAGAAATAATATAACCATACCAATTTTCAAGTGCTTGACTGCATATGTTATAAAAAGTTAGGTGATTAATAGCCCTTAAAGTCTAAAAAAGCCCTTTAGATTAGAGGAAGACAAAGATTTCTGTACCAACTAGGAAAGGTTACAAATTGTCTTTTCCTTCATGAGCATTCACTCGAGTCTGATAGGCATTTGCATTGTTAAAATCTGTTCGAGATCATGTTCTTGGTACAAAAGGCTGCCTAGTCAGATAATGGAAAACCCGTCGTTTATAACAATGATTCATTCACTAAACTCTTCTGTGTGAGTGCTGAGCTGACAAATGTGCTCCCCAGGCTGCTCTTGAGAAGTGAGCCGGTTGTGGATGCTAAAATCCGCAAGGCTTTCCATTTTGGCTGTCCAAGCTAGCACACAAGTAACCATTCTGTACTCTGAGGACAGAGCTGGGTAACACACACATGCAAACCCTTGAATATTCTCTGTCATTGTGGGCAAGGAATAAGCCTTTGTATCCTTATTCATGGAAAACTTACTTGGAATTTCTCTTTTTCACAGAGTTATAATTTCCCTTATATTTATCTTTATCTTCTTTGGTTCACAGAGCATCTATAATGACCAGCAGTAGATGCTGTAAGACTTTCTACCACCATAAAGCAAATAATGACATTTCATGCAAATTTGCTGTGAGAGCCCTCCAGTGCAGCCTGAAGAACTCTCTGTAGGAATATTGTGCATGTATTTAAGTGTAATTGCCAGTGTCTGCAGGCATCTAAAAAGCAAGGAGAAAGGTGCTCCCCAGGATTATTGACTGTGTTCAAAAAGGAGGGAAGAAACGGTAATTTAGATTTCAAGTTGCATTAACAGATGGATTTACAGTCTGTAGGTGGGAGAAACCAGACTTGAACTTCACCTGTGTTTATATATAATGCTTTTAGTCTGGGCTTAGTCTTGTTTATCTCCTCCTAAGTTCATCATTTCTTTCCAATTTTGGTTATAAGTGATCAGCCAATTTTGAATCCTTGGATATGTATCAAAATGCTATTTTTAATTTTCTAAAGTACAATGCAGGGTGCTAAATTGTAGGAATTACATTTTAGTGTCTCTTCTTAGGAAAAAAAATACATTTTCCATCTTTTTCTAGTTTGTGGTTAGAAAATGCTGAAGCAGTTTGGGGTTCTATTGGCTTTGTACTTTTGCAGTTCCAAAGCTGGTTTTGCTGTGCACCCTCCAAGCTCCAGCACATCCAGAACTTGCACGCACACTTAATTTGAAGCACCAAGAGTCATGTGAGTCACAGGACATGAATGTTTGTGGATTTAGCAAAAGACTTGTTCATATGCTCTCCAGAAAAATCATGGTCTTTATTTAGGAGTTTTTACGTGTCTGTTCTAAGATTAGTCTTGCCCAAGTGATTTAGGAATACTTAGGCTCTGTGGGAATGGTTTTCTGTGAGCATGCTGAGAATGCCTTATTTTCCATTTCATCACACTAAATGTCATCGTAGGTTAAATGTGTTGGCCAATTAGTGACTGAGTTCAGGGGTTTTTTCTGTAAAAATATTATTACAATGCATGACAAAATAATTGTGTGATAATGACACTCCAGTGTGACACACACTGTTGCTCAAGTGCTTGATTAACAATCAGCCACAGACGACAAACACAACTAATTTTTGAATATATTTCCAGGGTTTTGCTCTCATTTTATAAAAAAGTTATTAAAATAACCTTTTGTATGTGCTAGTGGCACCATCTTGCTTGAAAGGTTCCCAAAATACAGAAGTCTACCGTGAACCAAAAACTTGTCTTTATCAGAAAGGTAAAGACAATAATAATGCTATCAAAGTTCTTACCCATGCCAAGCTTGACTCTCTCCTAGTCATACACAGATGTTTTAAATAGTCTCACTTGTAGGTCCATTTGAACACTGGTCCTAGTATGTATAATCTTATCTTCTGAGAGATGATTGACAAATTTATCCGGCTGCTTCTCTGATTTTGTCAGGTTTTCTTTGAAAGTGCAAATTAGCTGACCTCTAAGTAATATTTTCATTTAATAAATTAATTGTACAGTGACTTGCAATAAGCCAAAGGAAGCACATTAAATACATCTATAATTACAGTCTTAAATAACCTAGCTGCTTCTTTTATCCCATAGACTTGATATAAAATTGATTGAAATCTTCCTTCAGTGGGGCAGTTCTTGTTTTGCTGCACTCTGTGTGAACGGAAAAACACTCCGTGGAAATTAGACCACAGTAATACCAATGAGTGCTGTCACTGATGTCAGAGAGACCAAGATTTCACCAAATATGTGTGATAAAACACAGTGTATTTTTAGAACAGAAATGCTGAGAATTTAAATTCCGTTTTCATTGCATGGTGTAAATCTGAAATAATTGCATGGACCTCAGGAGATGCATTACAGATTTTTATCAGTCTGATCAAAAGTGGACCTTAACCAACGGCTGTAAACTAAAAGAAAACGTACATTTCTCCAATCTGTTGTCCTGAACAAGAGAGAGACCAAGCTGATGTCTCTAAATCTATTATTCTTGCCTAACCTAAATAACATCATCACATGTTTAGATTAAGGCCCCAGATTTGTGCCAAACCTCTATGATATCTGTGAGCCTACAGTAAGTGAAATTCTTGCTGTCCTCACATCACAGACTTCCCAGTTACCTCTTTGCTCTCCGTGTTCAGTCCTCGTTTTATAGAACCTTTGATTTCCTCTCCTTTCTCCCATTTTGGAGCCATGGTCACTCCAAAGTGAGGAAGCCTCTCCAGCCCCAGCAGGCATGTGGCCAGCTGGCAAAAAGCTGCTGCTCTCGCTTGGCCTGGCCTTGCAGGGAATAAGGAGCTGCAGAGCAGACTGGAACAATTGATAATTCAGCTCCCTCGAGTGCTCGGCTCAGATTGAATCCCTGTGGTCCCGCAGTTACCATGGATCTTTCTCCCAGAATGAAGCTAAAGAGAGCACCAGGTTCCAAAATTTCTCCAATGTCTTGGAGGGTTGCTAAGTTTATTTGCATTTCTAAACTATTTGCTACTCAGCTAAGCCCAGGTTTTTTGTTTCTTTTTCTTTTTTTCTTTTTCCTTTTTTTCCTTTTTTCTTTTTTCTCCTTAGGGATGATTCAGTATAAAAACATGTTTGTCTATATTAAGGGGACTCTGTTATACATTTGGGATATGTTGGGATTTTTTTCCCCATTAACTTCTGTGGAAACAGAATAAAGCCTAAATGGGGATTTTGTTGTTGTGGTTGTTAATTTGTTCTCCAGTGTTCTGCTATCGCTTATTTTCTCCGCTATCTCTGCTTTTTTTCATGTCTGAACTTGAACTCGCTTGGAGTCAAGTGATGCTGAACTTCTAAATCTGTTCTGAGGGAGTTTGAGATGAGGCAAACAGCGTTTGAGTGGAAATGTTATGTCATAGTAACAAATGCCTATGGATTAGTTAGTTTATTTCCAGGACCTCATGGGCCATACATTGCTATTTATAATTTAACTTTCTCAGGCAGCCACCACTGTGTTTATGTTGCCATGGTGTTTCTTGCCACACTTGAGGGTGGATAGTAAATGCTATAATTGAAAATAGATACTCCCACTGAATTAAGGGGAACAGGTGGTAATGTTTTTATTTAATCATGCTGCAAGCATATTACAAGTTCAATGTAGATACCTCCACTCCTGCCTCTTTGCCAAGACATTTTCAGACATGCCAGTTTGCCTTCAGTGGCCAGGGCTGGAGTAAACAACATGAGTGGTTTGTCTTGTGACAGGCCAAGGAATGCCGGTGGCCATCAGTGAGCATCCTCACTTCAGACTTGAGAAGCAAATGTTCTGCAGCAGCAGGGAAGAGGCTGCTCCGGTGCACGGGGACAGGGCTCTGGCTCATCCTTCCCTGCGGACTGAACTCTGGGCAAAGCTCGGATTCCTGAGCAGCATCGAGGAGCAGCCTTCCCCGCACATCAGCCCTTTACCTCATCTCAACTCTTCCTTTCCTTCTGTTTGCCACTGAAGCTTTCCACATTTTCCATGTGGGCAAGACACATCCTCCTGTCACAACTATTCAAAGCATCCCCCTCTCATGACCATGAGAATACCTTTTGATTCCGTTTTGTCAACTCCCATAGAATCAGTTAAATGGTATATCTATAATACATCACACATGAATCACATCATATATAAATATTTATTTTCACATGTGAATATGTATATTTTTTTCCATTCTTCAGAGTAAAAAGACAGAAACATACAGATACTATCCTAAATTATTCTTAACATTTAGGATGGAGGAAAAAAGACGTTGTAGATTTTTCTCCCCAAAATACTCTAAAATACGAAAATTAAATCATTCAAAGTAATTTCACGCTCTGTATTTGCTGCAAAAAGCCATATGCCCAGGAGTGTGAAGTAACCAGGTGCAAATACTTCGGTCAGGATAGTGTGGTTATTATCCAAGCATTTATAAAATCCATGTTAATGGAACCATACCGAGGGTGCCTAATTGGTGCAGTTGTGTGAGCAGTGAAGTGCAGAGTGAGTGCTGCCTGAGTTGTGCACAGCAGTCTCCTGTTGAGGATTTTTGTACCATTTTTAGAAGCAGATGTCAGACTTTGGTCTTTATTAAGTTTGGCTAATTGTGTTCTCCAATTTTTCCTACAGCTATAGGATATAAAATGAATTTTCAGGAGCAGGAGATGTGTGCATACACAGAGTTTTCTCTTTAACTCAGTTCAGGGTTGGTTCTTGTTTCTCAATTTTCCTTTCACATTTTACCATTTTGTAGAGCAAAGCCAAGCAAAATAGTGTTTCATAGATGGTGTGTTTTGTCACAGTTTGGTTTTTAAGCTGGTTTACATTGGCTGGAGATGTTCATGTTATTTAAGCCAGTGCCACTTGCTTTGTACACAAGAGCAAGAGTCAGAGAACGTCTTAAAGCTTTGCAAGGAGGTCCTCAAGGCCTTTTACAGGCTCCCAGCAATTGCATTCCTCTCCATGGGTTGTTATACTTCACATCTTGGTTTGCGGGCCTTTGCCACAATTTTGGAAGTTAGACTTGCAAATGAAGTGAGCGACTTTAGGCTTATGTTATAGGTAGCACTTGATTGAGTTTATTGTTAGAGAAAAGCTGAGGACATTCCCTAGGGCCACTCACAAACTTCCATGTAGCAGGGAGTGTGCAGTAAAGCATTAGGCTTTGAAGTATTCATGCATATTTAATGGGAAGGGAAGGAGAGAACTCAGCATTGCAGCCAATCCAAACCTTTGACAAGAACAATGAGTTAAGGGAAAAAACCTGAGCTTTTGATAGCTACTTTTGATCAAAGGAAATAAAAAAAGCATTGCTGAAGGTGGTTAATGTAGATTAGTAGATCATGTGTTTTAAGGATAGCATCTTGGATTCACAGATCAAATGGAAATTCAGTCTCCAGTTTGGGTTTTTCTTGGCCTTTCTGAGTTTTTGCAGCTCAGCTGCCCCTTCACCTGGTCTCCTGGAGCTGTAGGACTCTGCTTTGTTCTGGTGCTGGTGTGAAGTTTGAAAGTCCCAGAGTCCTTGTGTAACGCTGTGCCTTGGAGCTGCCCAAAGCTCATGTAAATTGATACTGGCCTGGGCAATAAATGCCTCACTCTTGTAACCACTGTCACCTGCGTGGGCACAAGAGCAAGAGCCCGGAGCCAGGCTGCTGCCTCAGCGAGGTCTTCTTCAGCCACAAACCCGAATTTAGTCTTGAAGTTTATGAAAGCCTTGCCATTGTGCTTTACCAGGCTTCATTTTGTTGAGTTTATATCAGGTTATTCCACACTTTTCTTAAGCAGTGATCTATGAATATTCATTCTTAACAGTCACGATTCTCTGTGTGAAATTGTAGCATGAATTTTTATCTTGGTGTTGATGGGTGGTTCCTGATACTCCCCCCTCCTGCGCCAAGTGTTCATTTCTCTGGTATCTTGCTTTTTAAATACAGGTTACACCACAGTGAAAATGCTCTTGGTTTAAAACATTCTTACCCATTTTGTCAGTTAAAAGAAAAGAAGTGAAAAGTAAGGGGAAAAGGAAGAATACAGAATGCATTTTTCAGAGAAAGGAATTTAAGTAATAAGATTTATAGCAATAGAAATCACTTGCTCCATCAGGTGACATTTAAAAGTCTTTTCCATTTTTTGGAAACTGGAAATACAAGGAAACCATGTAGGAAAAGAAATCGACTTGCTGATTAAATATGTTATCATGCAATCACTGACATAAAAACAATGACAGAGCTGTTGAGGTAAATTTTTGCCTGTCTTATCTTGCACACCCTTCTTTTACTTTTGGACTTTTGACACCTTCCAGTCAAGAGTTTCAAAGCAAAAGGACTTCTAGGTCTATCAACCTTTCATCACCCCACTGACTTAGGAGTGCAAATTATTTGCATATGTCAGATTTAAACAAAAACGTTTATGGAGGCACAGCAAACTTTGCAAGTTGACATATAGAGTTCACCTCAGTAAGTCAGCTGAAAATTTGGTTCCCTGTGGCCTTTCTGCAGCAAATTAGTGCCCTGCATCTGCTTCTGATATTCTAGAAAACAGGGAAAGAAAAATTATATCATCAAAGTCTAAAAGGTGTAGTGCATCAGTAGACTTTTTTTTTACTATTTCACATACCTGCATATTGATGCTAGTTTAAAACGGTTTCTTAGGCTTCAAAGATTGATTATTTCTTCATATGTTGCACTTATACTGATGGAACAAAGAGTTACTGGAGGTTTTTTTCCTGTTAAATCTTTAGCATTTTTTATAAACTCAGAAAATATGCGAACTCTTCTGTGAAAGATTTCTTGACAGAAGCCAGCGTTTCAGCACATCTGTCTAATGACGCTGCTTGGGGAATGGCTGTCATGAAAATGCAAAGACCTGTGGGTGGCATAACGCCATTCTGACATCCTGAGGACGGGATCCTTCTCAGGCAGCCTCTGAACAACTCCACAAATTAATCATGACCTTAAGAGAGGACAGCCCTGGGATGTGCCCTGCAGGTTCATAGGGACGAGGAATAACTCGCCCAGGACTGCAGGCTCCTGCCCTGTGCTCCCTGCATTCCTGCACTGCCAGGAGGGCAGGGCTGGTTTCCTCTCAGCTGTCCCTCTGAGATGTTCCTCTGGCACTCCGCACTGCTCAGCCCGTACCTCCCCGGACAGAAGCTGTGCCTCTCTGTCTCAGGAGCAGAAGCAGAACAGAGCTGTGTGACACAGGCTGGCCAGCAGGGAACTGGGAGCTCTTTGGCTCCTCTCCGTGTAGGAGACCTCAGTGAAGCCAAAGTTTTCCTCCCTGAGCTCTTCCACTGCAGTGCTGAGGTGACCCTGTGGTGAATTTGGACTGAAGAATTTGAAGCTGGTGTCCCAGGTGTTCATTCCCTCTAAGGTCAAGGAGATAAAGTTACTGAGCTTTCCAACTAATCAAGAGTTGCTCTCTGAGCCTCGCAGGCTGCAAGTGATCGCTGTAACCGTATCCTCTGTGTTCTCTCCTTTTTTCTCTTTGTACTCTCTGTAATACGCCTCCCACTCCCTCTTATAAATCCTTTTTGTAGGAGGTTAATTTCAAAAATGTTGCTTTCCATCCTTGTTGGGTTCAGGTTATCTTAAATTGCTACAACCATGGCTAATGACGAGTGGAACACTCAGACCCAGCACAAATTCCTCTGGGACTGAACTGGTGCCCTCTCTCCAGTGTTAAAAATGATTTGTCTATTTATTTCACTTTTTATTGCACCTTGTAAACAATGATTTGTCCATGCAAGGGCTTTCCTTATGGGAAATTTGTTTCTTTTAGAATATGGGGGAATGTGCTCTCAGCACATGGTGTGACTTTCGGGGATGCCCTGTGCAGGGCTGAGTTGGACTTGATGATCCTGGTGTGTCCCTTCCAACCCAGCAAATTCTGGGATTCCGTGGCCTTGGCAAAATGGGCTTTTGATGTTAAATTGCCCATTATCCTCTGGGTCTGCTCTGGCTGTGTACCTGCTGACCTCCTTAAACACAGATTAACATGTGACTTCTCCTCACTAAAGCTGTCTGAAATTTCACTCTGTGTTTATGCGTGCAAGCTGTGCTGATCACACACTTTTTTATTTTTCTTGAGTAATAGGAACCACTCTCATAGGCTCTTTCTCAATTTTCTGTTCAATACATTGAAGAGATGATAGCAAATGAAAAGCATGTGAAAAGAAAATTAATACGTGGTGAAAGAATAGAATTATAATTTAATGCCAACACAACATACTGAATTAATTGTAAATGCAAAGATGCAATCTTTAGAATCCCAACTGAGGTTTTTTTTTTTTTTTACCATGGCTATCTGCTTTACTGCATGTAAGCACAAAACTTCAACTTTAATCTTTTAATTCTTATCCCTTTAAACCATCAACAATTTGGGGACTGTTTCTTAAAGAGAATCCCAGGGGTAGCAGTAATGCTAATAGTTAGTATTTCAGGTGGTTTATTAATACTTCTTGCAAGTAAGATTTATCAGTGCACCAGTATATGCCTATTATATCAGAAGTTGTTTTGCCAAGTGCTGGTTGGCAGGATGTCATGTTCCCTGGCTTCCATTTGGAGCTGCAAACTCTTCGGATTGTTTTATCTCTGAGAGGAGTTTGGTTTGCTTTATTTTAGATCCTAGATCATATAGGATGCAGAGCATCTAAACCAACAGGGTCCTGTGCTCCAGGAGTGATTCCCCACTTTGTCACTGCAGGGACAAACACAGTTCTGCTGTTGTTTGATCACCACAGCCCTGGTTCATGCCCAGCACACAGAACTGTCTGTCTTGAAAACAGAGATAAATTTCCTTGTCCATGTTTAACTGTGATTTGTAGTTACAGTTTTGCTCTAACCTCCTCCCACTGACTGTAAATCAGTAAGTGAAAAGCACACCACGTACACGATCTGCAGTCAAGCATTTGATATGCTTGTAATTAATTGACAGCATTCCTATACATGCTGGCCAGCAAGATTAATGCCCTTCCCAGGTCCACTTCTACACGGTGAAGCCGGTGGGAGTTTCTCTTCTTTTGCATCGAGAATGCAAAAATATGAACTTAAGAGAGAATTCATTGAATGAGGAGCTGTGTGTGACATGCACGACAATTCTGTCCTGAGCTGCACTCTGTAGAACTCTGCTGGCTTTAGGTAAAGTGCTTTGTCTTACTCTCCCACAAAGTCATTTCTGCATATGACATTCACATTTATGTGTTCTTTAAACTGTGCTACCAGAGGACCAAATTATGTTAGAAAATTTCAACTGTTTCCTAGGGACTTCTAATAAAATTGCAAACCTGATGATCTGCTAAATTAGATATAATATGGACAAAATGGCGCAAGATGAAGCAAGGTTTTTTCTGGTCAGTAGATATCTAGGAGGAATGAGCCTAGCATGGTAAGCCAGTACATTTTTCTGTTCTGGAATTTGTTGCTTTGCTGCCTCATCTTCTTCAGCGAGTGAGTTAAGTCAAAAATCTTCTTCATCGGGCCCCTTGTTCTGGAACTACAAAATTGCACTGTTCTCTGTTGATATCTGAAATCCTGACCTCCTCAGGAGAAAACGTGTTTTCCTCATCAGAAAATTAAAACATCCCATGAGCACAAGTGCAGGAACCCTGGCAGCCCCAGCTGTGCTCCACATTCTGTTAGGAATGGCATCAGCAGGCACTGGGACCTTTTCCTTTTGCTGCTCGTGCTCTGCTGTCGTGGCTGCAGCCCTGGAATTGATGGCCCGTGGAAGCTTTTGCTGCCAGGAATGGGGGAAATATGCAAATATAATAATCTTATGAATCATCTCGTAGAAGGCATTGCTGTAGTCTGTAGAATTATAAACCATCAAAACATGCAAATCACGTTTGTGTGAGTGACACAGTGAGGGTGTCCCTGCGCTTAAGTAGGGCATTACTCAAAATAGTACTAACCAGCTTTCCATGGGAAAGTACTTTCTGTTCAGTGAGATGTTTTCTTTCTCTACCTAGTCATCAAAAACACCATCAATCCCATTTCCAGTGAGGCAAGCTTCTGTGGAATGTGACATTTGTTATTTCCCTTACTTGAGAAGAGCTGTAGACCTAGATTTGTACAGAATGCACATATACTTTGTCAAAAAAATTATTTCTTTATGCTTGAAAAGGAGCTTGTTCAGAAGAACTTGGCATCAAAAATTTGATTTTCTGGCTAGATGCAAGAGAGGTAAATTCACTCTTTCTGTAGTTTTCATGCACCTTAATGCAGAGAAGGAAATAGGAATGAGTTTGTTGGAGTCATGATATGGAGTATATGGTTGGAAATAATCCCAAGGAAACCTCCTGCTGCTCTTTCTGTGTCTGTTGAAAAAAAGAACATTATTACAGCAGGCAACTGTCAGATGAAATTTCAGAATTTATATATTACAGAAATAGAATATACTGTGCACATTAAAATCATGCTACCAATTTAGTGAATGTTTTGGGTGGAACTAACAACATAAATTAAAATTATACAGACTATAAGCATATTATTCACCCAGCTACCTTCCTGGACCTCCAGGCTTGATCTTTTTTCCTTTGCCTGCATGGAATTTGTGCAGGCATCAAGAGTTTCATGCCAATATATGAGGTGGCTGTCAAACCAGATCCAGTGAACAAAGGTGATGGCACTTTTCCCCCTCAGTATCCCAAAGTGTAATTGCACACAAATATATCATTCAAAGAGAAGCTTTAAAACCTCATAGAACACAAGAATGGTGGTGTCATTTTTATGTTACTTTACATGGCTTCAGTTTTTATCCTGTAAAATAAAATGTTCTGAGCCTTGCCCCCTAGTTTTTCAGTTTCTATGAGTTTAACCATTTAGGATGATCCACCAATTCAGTTTGAAACACAAAATTGGGGTGTATTCATGCAAGCATTAGTCCTGGTCTGTGTGTCCTGATGAACATCGAACTAATAGTTGGAGTCAGGGAGGTTAAAAGGAATTTCAAGTGCTGCTTTAATAAGGACAGACAGGAACATCTTTTGATACCTTGTACTGAATTTAAGCAGTTGCCTATCTGATATACCTTATAGTGGTGCCCGCTCCGCTTCCATAATTATGGGCCTGTCAGCATTTCCATTCCTAACCCCTATATTACAGCTGAAAATATCACTCCAGGATGAAGTTTTGTACAAAGCCTTTCAGCTGTGAACCAAGAAGCTTTCCAAATTAATTTTGTTGCTTCTCCAGTTTAAAAAATGAAGTTTTGCTGTTGCTTGCTCCATCCTGTATTAATGTCTTGCTTTCGGAAAAAATCCCCACAGGGTCAAAATACTGATGTTTGTTTCCTGTAGCATGAATATAACACATTGAAGAGATAAGAACTGAAAGCTGAATGCTTTTATTTAACCGCAAATAAGAGCACAAGCAGGAAAAACGACATCTGCAACCTGCCCCTCTGAGCTCAGAAACACTTCATTTTCACCTACCTGCAAAGATTTCAGTAGCCTCTATCCTTCTGCAGAGATTCCAAGGCAGCAGGGAAATTATAATTTTGGTATCAACATAGACTGATTTAAAAATTGTTATTTAAGAGTTCAAGGACACTTAGAATTAAGAGGTGCCAAAATTAATGTTGCCCATATTGTTTTGGTTTGCCTGCTTTTTGAATATATTTTCCATAAAACTGGCTTCTGAAAAGGCTAGGTGAGGCTGGTGTGAACACCGTGTTTTCAGGATTTTTTTTTTTCGTCTTTTTTTGACTAACTTACATCTGTGAAACTAGAACCAGTGTCCACCATGGTTTTGAGTGATGCTTATCACAAAAGTATCTGAATGTTTACTAAATATTAGTCAATTTATTTTCGTTGCACTTTTGTAAATGAACAAGTTCTATAATTTTGCAGACGACAAAAGTCTGTATTGAGACAATAGTTGAAAATCTTCATCTTTTTTGAGTATTTACCACTTGGAGCTTGATTTTCCAGGGTGGAACTGGAAAAGTCCATAGTTCTCATGGACTTTAGCTGCTGGCACTCAGGTAAACAGCATTTCTCTGAACCAGATCCCGTGTCCAGATGACGAGGAACAAGAGAGTATCAATTGCTTCTGAAACATTAGGGATTTAAGCGATTTGCTTTGTGTCAGCTCCGTTGCTGAGATGTCGTCATTGCTCGTCCTTCTGCATCACAGGCGGGCCCTGGTGCTGGTGATGCCCAGAGGATACGCACTGCGCTCCCGGGGAGCCTTCGCTCCCTGTGACCTTGAGCTGGCACTGTTTGCCCTTCCCAGAATGTTTTCCAGCACTTCAGCAAATGGAGCAGAAGCCCTACGGAAAATCCACATTAGTATGCAACTGCCTCGAACAGGGAGAAAAAGTAGTACCTGATTATTTAATTGTGCCCATGTTTAGGCACCCAAGTGCATTTAGATCCAATCAGACACCCACCCCTTTCTGCAGCTCCTGACTGCCTGGCTGTACAGGCTGAGTTAGATCTCCTGAAGCATCGTTTTTGTTTGCAATTATCTTGGGGGATTCTGCAAACTTCTGAGAAAAAAAGAGCTTGACTGCCATCGAATCCCAGCATGGTTTGGGTTGGAAAGGACCTTTAAAGGTCATGTGGTCCCACGCCGTGCCATGGGCAGGGCCATCATGTGCTGTGTGATCAGCCAGCCTCACGGGGAGCTGCTGGCTCTTATCGCCAGTGCTGGAACCTGGGGATGCACTGCACAGGCTGCTGCGCTTGAGATAATGGAAGTCATGGAGAAAATGAGCATTTCGAATGTACACAGTGCCATCTGACAGAAGAGAATAAGCAATAGGAAAACATCGGTGATAAGGAACACGAGAAACATACATCCTAAATATAGCAGGATCTGTGAGAGTGTGCAGCAATAACAGAGTATTTTGATAATTCTTCTGGAAAGCCCTAAAAAGCTTCTTTGAGAATATGGAGCTGTATTTGCAAAGACTTAAATTTAAAGGTTTATATTTAGCCAAGGGATTTTCATGCATAAGTATTTATGCAAAGTCTACATGTCTGTTGAATTTCAAGTCCCTTTCCTAGCTCCCTATAGGCATAAGAGCCTCCCAAAGAAAAAAATCTGACGTTTATTTCCAATACAATGAATCATTTTTATTTAATAATTGCTATTATTTTTACCAGCAACTAAAACATTCCAGAGCCATTTCCATTGTGACTTTCTGAGCCTAAAGTAGACACAGTAAAACATCATGCAACTAAAATTCAGTGGAGTTTTTACCAGCAAGAGAAGAATCTCTTGTAATGGCAGTTGTTAGTCAGTTAATGTCTCTGCTCATTAGATACAAATCTACTTTAGACTAGATTTAGATACAAATCTACTTTAGATACAAATCTCTTCAATGTAAGTGGTTCGTTTTCATATTACTGTTGCTGATAACGTGAATTTTAAATACAATTCTGTTAACAGAATATTACGCATTTATACAATGCACTGCTTATGTCAGTGTTAAAATAAATAGTTGATGGTAACATAAACTTGTGTTTTACTTAACTGGCAATGACCTGCAGCAGTATCAACATCATTGTTAGCAATATAAACAGACAGCTAGTAAATACACAACACATGCACTAAAGTGCTTCATCAGAATTACTGCCAGAGCAGGGCTGGATTAAGGCAAACTACCGGCTGCTTTTGATTTTTCAGGCCAGAGTCAGCAAGACAGTGGCCGTCCTCAAGTCAAATACGGATCAGCAGGAGATGAGAATTGTTTGGCTTCAGTGATAAGCTCCTTTATCTTTTGTTCAAAACAACCAGGAATAAAACAGAAGTTCTAGTTAAAAAGAGCAAAGAGGGAGCTGAGAGAATAGGGACAGTGCTGAGGGCAGTATTGGGTTGGTTATCTCCAGCCGGATTACCTGCAAACTTCGGCCTGAGTGCTGGAAACAATCTCACTGGGAACTCGGAGCCGAAGGAGTCAGCCCACACTGAGCTCACACTGCCCTCCATGTCTGGGGGGTTCTTTATTATTTTCATCTCATTTCACAGGTTAATTATTTGATAGCTCTTAACTCGTCTTCTTGCAGCATCTTTTTCATATAACCTTCAAAACCACGTCTGATCTTTCATTTCAAGAAAATTTAAGGCAGTTCCACTTCTCTGAGCTTCTCAGTAACTGCTCATACAAATCTTTAGGCTGATGGTGTTCTCTGAGAGGCTGTCTGAGATGAATTTTTTCTATCTTTTACTGTATTTCTGAAAGGACAAAACAGCACATTTTTGTTCATCGTTTTGAATTCTTGCTGGGCAATTGCAATTTTAGGAATTTCAATGAAGTTGTTGTGACATGTAGAAAATGATTTTGAGATGATACGTGATGGTAACTGAAAATTCATTTAATGTCACTTTTTTCTTCTGATTTCATTGGAAGAAGAAATGTCACTCAAATGGCCTTAAGGAAACATTTGGTCTATGGATGAGCAGAGAGGCACGTGTGTCTCTGCAAGTTTCCCCTCAGGATTGCATTTCTAGGCTTGAGAAAGTGTAGTGGGTGCTCTTGTTGCCCTAAATATGTGTCCTGACAAAGATGGGACAGTGACACCACAGTGACGTCTGCCAGTTGCTCACGTGGCAAAGGTGCTAAAGTGCAGAAAAGCTTTCACATCATACTGACTTCACAGGCACCTGCAAAGATAAAAGGATCCATTTTGGAANAGGAAAGGAAAATGGAATGGCAAGGAATAGTGTAGTATTTCAGCCCTGCAGGACTGGCTTTAACAGTAAGTGAAAAACCAATGCTAGTTTGATCTTCCTGTTGTAATGAAATTACTGAATTATACTTTCATGTCCACAGATGAAAAAAAAAAAAAAAAAGAAACTTGATTGTTCATAGACATTTATTGATATGAATGACCTTTAGCCATCCTGGCTGTCTTTGTGTCAGGGAAATCAGTTGTTGAATAGCTGGGGCTGTCAGGGCTCTGTGGCACAGCTGAGGACTGGGATAACTATATAAATAGTGAGCCTCAAATTCAAACCTTCTGGCTGTAGAAGAACGTGTTGTGTCTCTGTAGCACACATCAGGCCTGAGAGGAAAAATGGAAGGTCTATTTTTAAGAAAAAGAACCTTCCCAAGTTAAGGCAGCTACATGAGAGTTTGGGTCTCCGGTTTGTGAGTTCTGGCACCAAAAAATGAAGTGACTTTCAGGGAGTCACCTGCAGTCAGAGTGTTCTGCACCAGTCCAGTGCTCGGTGCTGCTCAAGCAGTTTCCCAAATTTTGTTAGGAGGCCACCAAGAGCCAGCAGATCCATAATGCTGCATAGTCGTTCTGTCTATCCTATTTTACCCATAAAAAATGAAATAGAGGGATGTAGAAGACTGCCATGAGAGCTGGAGCTGCTAGATTTGTACCTTTGGGGGGAACTGTGATGCAGATTTGCTCCGTGTGGAATTTTCTGGCTTTCATGAAGGCAGCATCGACAGGTGATACAGGAAATACTGTATGAACCCAAGGCTGAAACTCACACTTCATTTTCTCCCTTCCACACACTGTAATTCAGGTGCTAGAATTCAAACCTTTTCTGTGTTCTCAGCGGCTCAGGAAGAACTGGGCAATGGGAATCCTCTGAGTTGTGAAGAGAGCCCTGACCCGTCACTAAAACCAATGGAATGAAACACACAGTTTGCCCTCTTGGAAGCTCTTTTTGGTTGTTGGGTCTAAGCTTTTCTATTCTCTGTTGATGGTCATTATGTGTTTGTGTGTTAGAAATTACTGGAAGAATGAGAAAATAAAGCCACGATCAGTCATGCTTGCCAGACTCTGTAGTTTTAATGTCACTAAGTGCCATGGGGAATGACATGAAAACACTTGTCATCCAGCAGCCCTGAATACAACCTTGCATCTTCCCCTGCTCTAAAAGAGCTTTGTTTACAACACTAACTTCTCTTCTGTGCTTAGGCCTCACTTTAAACACCTTAAAGGTTTTTCAGTCGTAATTACTGGCTTTGCAATTTAAATTCAAAGAAACAAGTTGGAATAAAAAGTTTATTTTGATTTTTTTCATTTCCACCCCCTTTTGGCATTAAATATTATTTTTAAGACCACTGCATTATCTGTTCTATTTTATTGTATACCTGGGGTGCTTTTTCTTTTCTAAAGTAACTTCATTTCTGTGTATTATTTGTTTATTTAGTGTGAGTTATTGATGATCCAGATTATATCAGGTGGTTGTTGAGTTAACTCAGAATCATGACAAGGGAACGGGCACACAGCACGTTTAGTATGGTTAATTAGGGTATGCAGAGCATAAAGTACACAACAGAGAGTAGAATATATAGATAAACCTTGTGTGCATTGATGGATCCCCCTGAGAATGCCAGAATTCTTCCCACATATTGCCTGACTTGCCAGCATTTGTGCTCGCAGCAAGATGGAGAAGTGACAGCAGTGCCCCTGGGAGCTTCCCACAGAGCCAAACTGGTGCCTGCCTCTCGGTGACAGTTGTGACCAGTGGAGGCAGCAAATTGCTCATTACCATCCTTTCAATCAAGACTAGAATTGGATGCATTAATTAATTTGGGTTTAACTAATTGTCTGCGGCTTGGATAGAAGAAAATATTCAAGAAGCACAGCTTAGCCTGGTTGTCTGTGGGGGCTTTGCTTGCCCAAGATTGGGATGTCGGTGTATCGGATGCTGAGGAGCGAGGAAGGTGCAGCTGCGGAGTATCCCTGCTCTGCTGTTCCACTGTGTAGCTTTAATTTGTGTGTCTGAGGTGCTGGAGACAGTTCAGCCGTGGCAGTGAGGAATTCAGAGTACCCAGATGGTTATCTGCCTCTCAGGAGAATCCTGCAGTCCATACAGAGTACAAGGNTTCCGTGCACTGAGACTGCTGTAAGGCCTTGAGATAAGAAATAGAATAAACACCTTTGAAGACCGAGCCACAGGTTCCATCTCATCTTTTAAACCCTGGTATGGGACGCTGAGAGACAGAAACCCCTAATTAGGGGAATGTCAGGGTGCAAATCCAGACACTTATATGTGTTCATTCTGTGAGTGAACGTGAGAGACGGAGGAATGGAATATTCTAAAGATTGACAAGTGGCTGGAAAGTGACAGTGCAGGAACAGTTTCCATGAGCTTCCACTGACGCTGTTCCCTGAACTCCTTTGCCAAAATCATCCCAGTCAAGCTCCCAGGCCCAGCATGAAATGCCACATGTTAGAGTTTTCACTGTTTTGGTAACACCTATCAGGCAGTGTGACATCTTCTCCCTCTCTTCCCACCCCAAAAGTTTTCAAATAAGGGAGAGAGATTTAAAACCAATCTGAGAAACTGCCCACAAGAACACTCGATTTGTTAGTGAGGAAATTCTTCAACAGGCATTTACCCAGCCTTTGAGCCGTTGGAGAAATTCCTGAGTATTCCCATTAAAGCATGGCATTATCTGGTTTACAAAGCCCAGAGTTCATCAAGTTTTTAGAACAAAAAATTTTGTCATAAAAACGTTTCACAGTCATAAGCCTATAGAAATAGTAGAAATTATTAGAAACCACTGAAACAGCAATGTTTTAACTTAAAAGTAACGCAGATATGTACTGCTATGAAAGTTTGACTGAACCACATGCATGTAAAAGTATGTTAGACTGAAATTAGATTACTGACCAACCGGTGAGACCTATTTGGGCATGGACATTTTTAGTGAGTTTCATTCATGTTTCGATATTCCATCTTTTTCCTTCATTGCACCTTTTTGTGTTTCCCAGGGAATAATTTACAGGCACATGACATATGTCAAAGAATTCTCTTAAGTTTGTCTGAACTCTTTATTTTTATAAAAAGTAATAGGAAAGGTCAAGCTGTGTTGCCATGCAACAAGTTTGTGGTCTTGCTGTCTGCTCTTCCGGCATGCTATAAAAAAATCAAAAATGTAGGAGGTAAAGAGCTCTCATTGAGCTGCCATTGCTGCAGCAACCACTTCCTCTCTGGGTCTGAACCAATGACAGGAGTGTTTGGGGAGCAGAAGGCCCTGGATGGCAGCAAAGGAAGCGATGATCTCTTTGTAACTCTATTTTTAGACTCTGGTGAGGAGAGGTTTTTATTCAGCTTGCGTGTGTGTGGTTTTTCTTTGGGGTTTGGTCAATTATCGAAGTCTGCAGCAGAATGCTTTAGATTAATTGTCTGACTTTTTCCAAACCCAGCGTTTTACAGGGTGTGTGCACTTGAAGTCTTTGAGCTCCACGTTCTCCATTTCAAACACGTGTCTGAGGTAGCAGACTCCAGCCTGGAGGACTCACATAAACGGCGCTCCCACGGCTGGCTCAGAGTACTGTGCTGCTCTGAGGGCCTGCAGGGAGAAAACCAGGTCCTCTAGCGAGAATTCTTATCTATTTATACATTTTGTTGTGGTGGCTTTCAGCTCTATTCCCTGGTGTTACTGTACACCCTGAACTCAGACCCAAAGGATCTGTTCCAAGTGACGCAGCCGGCTCCAGCTAATGAGGAAGTGGTTCCCTGGAGTAGGGAGTGCAGGAAAGTGCTTGTTCACTTGCGTGCAGAGCTCTCTGCAGTCAGCAGGAGAGGCCTTCCACTGAGCTCCACGGGATCTGGTCCAGCTGAAGTGGCCTTTTGGAAACTTCTTTGTACTTGGAAGTTTCCAAGAGGCCAGAACACGAAACAAAATTCTCATGGTGGAGAGAAAGATACTCCCACTTAGAGGTATTGAGACACTGATTTATCTGTTACTGGGGGTGCACAGTCCAGCACAGAACCAGGAGCTGCTCATTTCTCTGCTGTCCCTGGTGATCATTACTTCTGCTTTTGGTATCCAAAGGGGTAAGACAAGGATATCTCTCCTAGAAGAGTTTTTTAGTTCCCTGATGCGTGCTCAAGGCTCCATTGGTCCCACTGGATTCTCTCAGGTGCTGATATCTGCACTGATAAATTGCCAGTTGTGTCTTACAGCCCCTACATAATCAGACTGTAGGTAGCTCTGTGGAATATAGAGATACGTATTTGTTGTACAAGCTGGAGAAACTATAGCCCATTTTACCCAAACTTTGTCACCCCCTCCAGTCTTCCTAAGTATGATGAACCCACATGATTCTTCTGTGTTGGTTAAAATCTGCAGCTTGTTGTGTCCTGCACCTCCCTCTGCACTGTTTCCAGGTTCTGTCCCAGAGAAGATGCTGTGCTTGTGTCATGTTCTAGACATCCCCTACAGAACACAAAAACCAGATTAGCACTGGTGGAATGCTTAATGCTGTGGCCCCATCTGGCAGAAACATCTGGAGGCCATAGAGCTTCGCATTCCTGCATTATGATAAAATTGAATTAAGCCTATAGAGTCCCTTGTCAGAAATTCTTTGCCTTCGTCCTCCCTTTAGTCAACATGTGGTATTGAAGGAATGTCTGCTCTGGAAGCTTTTCAGTCAGGAATGTGGTCCTTCCTGGAAATTTTGCTTATGCTTACGTAAGAGCTCCTGTTCTGTGTAGTGCTGGAAGGCAGCAATTCTGCTCAGCTGTACATTGTCAAAGAACTTGCACCTTTCAAGGTGGGGAAGTTTGAAATGAAAGGTCGTGTGCTGTAACTCTAGGCAAACACCCGAGCACCCCGACACCTCCAGGTGTCCCAGCTGCTTTTGGTTCTGCAGCAAGACCCAGGTGACCTGCCAGAGAGGTTATTTGGCTGCAGGTTTGATTTTCCATAAGTCAGTAGCAGGCAAACAGATTTCTCCCCGAATGTGCTCCCAATATTTATTACAGCTTCATGCGTGTGACAGAGGCAGAGGTACAAAAGCAAGTTCCTACAGTAGTGATCCATTTCAGCATGGGGGGATTTTGTCACAGATATAGAGAGTAGGTATTTAAATTGCAATCGTTTGTTCTAATTAACTAAAATGGAAAAATTATATTTCTTTCAGTACTAGCTTTGAGACTTCAGTGTATCTCAGAAATCTGGGGAGGAAAGTATGTCTTCATTTCCTTCTTATGCAATTGCTCTCGTGTGCTTCCTTCCATCAGATGACTTCAGATAACCTTAATATTTTCATCATCCTGATCCCTGGGTTAGATGCAGAGTTGCAGGAGTGACCTCAACTATTTACAGACACTGGATTTTTAATAACGCTATTTTTATCTACAGGATGCAGGAATAAAACAAGCGCATTTTATAAATTAAATTGAAGTCAGTTTTATTTTAGAAGATCGGAAAGTAGGATGAAGTATTTGTGATAATCAAATGAAATATTCTGGACTGTGAATATATTTTTATTTCACTGTAAGTAGCAAACAAAATTTCATTTTCTTCTGAATAAAATATCAGAAGGCAGATTGGATTTGTCTTGTTCAGCTTGTTACTACTAGATACTAAATTCTGATGCTGTTTTATTCATTGTAGATTGTGCATACTAAGAAAGTTCTCATCTTTTCATATTTATATGCAGAATTGTATTGCCTAAAATGTGCTGTAAGGAACTTGCTTGCCAAAAAATGTAATTGCAGCATTATTCCCTGCTGTGATTCTGACAAAGTTTATGGGATCCTCTGTAGTCTCTTTGGTGCTTCTAAACTCAAAGTTTACTCAAATATTTTCTTAAAGCATTGAATTCTCTGCACTTGAAAGTTGATGGTGTTGGTGGGAGAGAGAACTTTTTAAGTCATAAAAATGAGTAATTACTGAAGAAGAGTAATTAGAGAAAAGGAGCCTGAGGGGAAAGAAGATCTACTTAACCATTAGGCAAATACCATTAGCCGTGCAAAAAGAGAACATAATTTCTAAAAGCATGAACAGATGCACACGTGTTTGGTCCATTTATAGTTAAAGATAAACCTAAGTCTCAAGTCTGTTTCTGCACTTCATTGAATTTTGAAAGGGTCAAAGGACGTACAAAACTCTGAATACTCCTGGCTTCGACTAAACTGAATTAAAATAACTAAACTTTTTAAATCCTGCACTTCACAGAAGTCAACCTTCCTGTCCAAAGCCAGCTTTGCAGCCCAGCCCTCTGACACATTGTGTGGCACAGCACATCCCAGCTCTGGCCAGCTAAAATCTGTTTAAAACGTGTGGCACACGAGTTAGTTCCTTCTCTTCAGCCTACAGATCCTGCTTGTTTTAACGGAAGAGCAGGGAACAGCTCTTGCTTGCAGATCTGCTGGGGCAGGCTTCCCCATCCCCATGGAGAGCGTTACATTTCCCTGTGAGAGAAATAGAGTCCTGTGCCAGCCCAGGTGCTGCTGGAGAGAGACTGGTGACAGGGATCAAGAAGAATGCCCCTGCTTTTCCATTCTGACTGTTCGTGGAATATCTGAAATGGAAATAGCGTTTTCCTGGAATATCAGGAAAAGAGTTTATGTCACTGAAAAACCTTTAGTAACCCCTGCAAAAATGATGTTGCAGTTTTACTTCATTTTACTGCATTCTAAGTTAAAATTTTAAGATATTTACTGAACAGCTCCTTGAGCTGCAGGCTTTAAATTAACAACAACCTCATGAATGAGTTGTGGCAAACAAATAAAATATGCTTTTGCCTTAGCAAAAGCCTCAGTAATGTTTGATAGTTCTTAAACTGTGCACTGTGAGGCAGAGTGAGGTGTGCATGAAAAGCAGGAAGCTGGACTCAAGGCAGGGCACGTCTGCAGACAATCCGAGCAGGTTCTCACAAACAGAGCTGAGGTGTGGGGAGCGGTCAGTGAGCAGCCCTGACAGACTGCTCAGGACACACCGTCAGTGCCTGTCAGCCATCCGTTCTGTGCACAGAGGGCTTCTGAGACAGCCTCCGGAAATGGAGCTGCATTCCTTGCAGGAAATCCAGGCAGAAATCTGCATAATGGACTATCATCGGTATTTATGTACAAAGCACACAGGGTACGTGCCTGAAAAATGTAACCAGCTGACTCACTGTAAAATATTGTTAATAAAAACTGATTCTTAAAAATTGTATGAGCTTGTACACTCCAGATAAACAGCTGGCTTTTCTCAATAGCACAGCTGGTGTAGAAGCATCAAATGACTACAATTTGAACAGGACACGAGCTATATTTGGCCAACTATTTGCATGAAAGCTGAACATTTGCAACTTAATTTTCATTTATTTTAATTTTCATTGTACATCTATTAACCAGAGATCTAGGCCTGCTCCTATTGGCTTCAGTAGCATTTATTTACTTGTAAGCCACTCTGTGCCAGGGTATTGTAAACTTAGGGTGGGCCATGTTTCTTCAGCTGGAAATACCAGAGGAGGTTACTGACTTTCAACATCCAGTGTGTCATTGCTGAACTGTCATTCACGGGAATTTAGGCAGATTAAGTATCTTAAGGATGTAATTTCTTCCTTGAAAAGGCAAAGCAAACATGAAAGCAGTTAGAATGGCACTTCACAGCATGCAAAAGTCAACTGTTCCCACTGCAACTGTTTGTTTGTGAGGCTACAAAAGCATGTTCCCATGAATTTGGGCAACAGTAAAGAATACTGCTGATGCGAGTCAGCAGATGTGTAGTGCTTTGTTATTCACAGATGCATGCAAGAATTAGCTGAAAGAAAAAATTCAAGCTCGACTCTAAACTCTGACTGGTCAGATTCTTTATATATTACTGCAGGGTGTGACATTTATACAACCAAATAATTTGCATGATTTGCTGGGGCCTCAAATCACAACAGTGAATTAGGCTAACATTTAGACTTTGGAACTTAATGTTTGGTGTTAATCCTTGGTTGATGTTTTGTATAGATAATAACAGATTTCATTTTGAGGACAGTAATTTGACGTGTGCCTCTGCTCCTGGAGCTACTTTCTTGTATTTGTGCCTTGGAGGCAGCCATTTAAAATACCAGTTCATAAAAACTTCTTTGCACTTCAGATGTTTCTACATGACAAAGAGAATGCGGTGCAAAGGTGCCTGGTTCGTTCTAAACATCTTCGCTTAGAAACAAGAAGTCAAACAATGCCTTAGTGCAGACTCCACCCTGCTGTTTGGCCAGGCTGGAGGAGGTTTGGGGTCAGGTCAGCGGGCTGGGAATCTCTGCACTGGGCTGTAGGAACCACCCCCCTTCTGCTTTCTCTGTTTGCTAGTCCTGCTTTCCATGCAGAATTTCCCAGGCAGTCAAACCCAGCAGCCCTCTTTTCACAGGACCCTAGCCCACAATGTCATCATTTTACCAGGAAAATCATTGGTTTAGAACTATAAACCACGACTTCCACACTGCTAAGTTGTACTACATATGAGAGACTTCCAAGTTCAAATTTACATTGAGGTTATTTTCTTCCTGCTGTCTTTCCTGCCTCTTTAGGGAAAAAGGATTATTTCAGTGGCAGTTTCTCTCACTCTGAAATGATTACAAGTCTGACTGGTTTCTCTCCTTAGCAATGTCCTGCAGGGAAACCTTGAGCTGGTGGTTATCAAGAGATACCCAGTTCCAGCTCTGTGCCCCAGCTGAAACCAAACCAAACCAAATTCCTAATCCAAAAGCGGCCAAGGAGGAGCCAATACAAACCTACCCATACATGAAAAATCAAATACCAGCACACTGCACATTCCTCTATTCTTGTTAAAACCAATCTAGGAATGTTAATAACAAGGCAAACAAATCACTTTGTCAGAAGCTGGAGCTGGTGTCAAGGAAAAGAGCTCCTGAAATTATTGTTAATAGCCATGAATCATCACCTCCAGGAGTTTGGGGATCAGAGGGCACAACCTCCGTGCTCCAGCTGCCAGGGCTGTAATTGCCCACACGTGAGGGCTCTGCTCCCACAGCCACACCAGCGTGAGGATGCATCAGGAGTCACCCATTCCAGATGAAACGATGTCTCATAATACTAACATGAAGGATTTATGGTTACTGAGGGAGATAAGAGAAACCACTTCTCTTTAAGTAATTATCATTAAGAATGAAAAAGAAATTACAGGTGTGTCTTGTGGTAACAGCACTGAGCTGGAATCACTAGATTGAGGCTAAATTCCCTGTTCTACCACAGACATCTTTTTTAAGGTTGATGTATTAATTTCTGTTTCAATTAATCAAATAGACAATAAGGTTAATGCTTTTTTTGCCTGTGTTCATTATCTGACTGGAAGATTTTCCTATCTATAGCAGTGTAGGGCTTAGGTCTTGATCACGCCCTGCAAACAATGCCCTCAACATCAAAACAAACCCAATAGGAAACCTCAGTGTATCCTCCTAAACAAAGATATTTATTCAAGCAAGTACATTTCCAAGCAATTTATTCCAGAGGTAAAATATCTCTGTAAAACTGCTGGGAAGAGATTGCTGGGAGTGACGAGCTGTGCGCGTTTGGACAAGTAACTTACCTGGGGATCACCTTGTTTGTCTCATAATCAGCCATTGTTTTAAATAATTCAAAATGTGAAAAAGTGATGACTAGTATTCCCATTAGTCCTTTTAGTAAAAAAAATCAAATTAAGTCCTGGAACACATTCACAAGGAGCACACAGAATATCTTGCAAAGACTAAGACTTGAAAACAGATCAGAAATGTATCAATCAATTTTAAAATTGTTTTCTGTGAATGAGACAGCATCCTATAAATCAGAATTCTGTAATAAAATTGCTACTCTTTTGCCATAATCAATGCCCTTGGTTTCAGAGTAGCTGGACAGATAAAACTGATGATGAAGCTGATTCATTGTATTTTCTTGCTAGAAATAAATCTTAACTAAATTGAGGTCAATGACAAAACAACTCTTGCCATCAGTGGAGGCAGGGCTGAACCTTCAGAGCCGCCTTTGTGCATAAGGACAGATCTATTTTGTTTTAGTTGTTGCTGCTTTTCTTCTTTTTTTCTGTTTTTCCTTTGCAGTTTTCTGACAACAGGACTAGAAGCCACTGGCATGTTTTAGCATGAACCTGTGTGAGAAGCACTTTCCACTGTCAAAATGCAGCTCGCCAAACAGTTGTTACCTTGAGCAGGCAGAAAAGACACTCAGTGTCTTCTGGATTTCAGCTCCTCTCTGCAGGAAGGGATCTCACTCTACTCTTAGAACAAAAAATTGAACAAATTGAAATGGCAGCACCATCCCTGATGGCTTAGTCTAGTTACAGAGACGTAAATGTAGATGAAAGTGTTCAACCATTCTTTTGAATGTGAGAATTTTGTAAGACGAAGCCAGTGATAAATCTGTTACATTTTCTGTGAGCATTCAGATAAGAACTTCAAGGAGTGGTATGAAAATTTCAAATACCAGATCATTTTGGCATAATTTCTCCTTTGAGAGAGTTTTGTCTTTTATATTCCACCTGAAGTTTGAAAGTTTGTACTCTGAGACTTGCATTAAATCAAAACCTGAGCAATAGGCAGTCAGGCTGAAAAAAAATCAGACATGTTTGTACAAAGATTTCTTGTGCAGCTCCTGCTGGAGATGGTGGGAGCTCTACAAATGAAAGATGGGTGGGGTGGATCACTTCTTAAATTTTTAATTTTTTTTCCCCATTTTGAGGGATAAAAATGCTTCTGATCTCACTTATAATTTTCAACAAAATCAGATTGACCATCCTTATGCTGTTGCTAGCATGAGCCTTGTTTCTTGTATGACTAAATCCCAACAGCAAACACCATCTGCCTGTTGAAGGGGAAGGAGAATCACCACCCAAAGTCTCACTCATTAGGGCTTGGGAAACATCAGGGCTACTTCACAGCAATACCCTTAGAAATCTCTAATTCCACATTCTGGGCATTTGTTTCTTGAACTTCTTGCTCTGATATTGAATAAATATTTCCCTGTTAAACTGAAGAATTTACAGAGTTTTGCTCCAGATCCAAATTCATATTGGGCGCCATTGTGTGAAATTTTACTGAATTCCTTGGAACAGTAGATGGATTTGGGAAATTATCTTACAGCTAAGAACACAGAAATTTAGATTGTGATAGAGCAGCAGAAATAGTAGTGGCATATCAGTTTACCCTTGCAGGAATAATGTGTATCAATTACTGTTGTTAAATGATTCTTAAGTGCTATTTCTCCACAATATCCATAGGAGCTAAGAAAAAGCTGTGACTTTTTTTTCAGGCATTTAAATTGCAGTAAGTTCTAAAAGACAGATCTTTGCCTTGGATTTTGTTCATGCAAATAGAAACATACACTCGAAAAAATGCTGGTTTATCTGAAATAATAATTGTGCGCTCTCTGATTCAGTAAAGAACTATTATTTTGGAAGTTAACATTTTCCATTCTGCTCTAGAATGATTTTAACATTTTGTAGAGCTGATAGAAACAAACAAATAGCACACAAAAGAGCTAAGTTAGCTACTTTAAAGCAGATGTACAAATATGTTCCCTTTGCAGACTGCAGCTGCTTTCCAGCAGGACTGCCCATCCACTTCAGTGGTTATGAGAGGTCCCAGAAGGGGCTGGGGTGGAAGGGACCCCAAAGCTCATCTTGTTCCAAGCCCTGCTGTGGGCAGGGATGTCACTCCTGTCCAAGCTGGCTCTGAAGGTGGATATTCCTGCTGGCCTGGTGATCCACAGCCATGGAAAGTCGCTGCGTGCAGAAGGCGAGGAGCTGTGGGGTTCCTGCAGGAGAGCTGTCCAGCAGTGGTGCCTTCTGTTCCCTGCGGCGTGTTCCGAACGAGAGGCGCCGTGCTGAGCCGCCTGGGCGCCTTCTGTCCAACCGTGAGCCCCAGCGCAGAGAACCTTCCTGAAAGCACTGACTGTGCAGCCCCTGGGCAGCAGCCGCTGTTTGCCAGCACTGCCCCTCATCTGCACGAGGCTTAGCCCCCTGAAACTTCTGCCCAGATTCATTCACAGTCTTTGGGGTTCCATATCTTGCAAGCGTTTAATGGTGGGCTGGGTCCATGGAAGAGCGACGACCTCTGGGAACAAAATGTGGTGTTGTGCGGGTGTCTCTGGTTCATGATGCTGGAGCAAATGAAGGTGTCAGTACACTCCCACCGTTGGTTGTGAGTGAAAGTGCATTCACCTTGATACTTCGAGGTGTTTGTATTTGACCATTAAAACTGAGAGCAAAATTGCAAAGGACTACGTGGACATAGGAAATTGATATGTGCAATTATGAAACACTTTCCAGACGCGTCCATGGCAACTGAAATCCATAATTTTATGGGATAACAAAATCCCCAATAGAGATCATGATCAAAATATTGACTTTATGTCAAACTGTAATTCCTCTCTCTACTCCTCATCTAACCTTTTCGTATTCCACAGGATACAAATTACTGACCTCTTCCTTTCCATTAGAATATAAGGGCCTTATCACTTTTCCTCTTTTCTGCCATCCTTATCACTCCACAGGCAGGAAGTCTGTGCTCCCAGGTGGTCTAATTGATACATATCTAATTAAAGGAAAAGCATTTTTTCTCAACTCATATTCAGCTTTGAAGTGTGTTCCTTTGATTTCAGACCTGAAGAACAGCTTTGTGTGCCTGAAAGTTACTCTTTTTCAAACTGTACTAATGGATCAAATCAAATGTCCTACAAACTTTGCCTTTGCTGTGCACCAATACATTCATTTTGGTTAGAGCAAAAGAGAAGACAATTGGTCATGGATTTAGTTAAAAGCTATGTGTGAGATCTGCAGCTCTTCAGAGCCTTTGAGATTAGGACAAAATACTCAAATATGATGAGACAGAGAAAAAGGATTCAGTAGAGACAAAGGTAGAGAAGTGGATTAGCAAACAAAACAATGTTAGGACTTACTCTCTCAAATCAAGATGCAGCTCCAAATTTCTTACCTTCTTGTGGCCTCGTTGCTGTAGGGGAATAAATTGGGATTATGGCGAATTGAGGAACTAATATAGGGTGCCCTCCATCCTCCTCTTCCTTATCATTTTGTTCAGTAAGACTGTCTTGTTGCCCATTGCTAATTAGATTTGTGATGGTTGGGGTTTTTTCCTGAGCTAATTTCTCTTTTGATTTGGGCTTTTTAAAGCATGTGATAGGATTGCTGTTGATAATATGCAATAACCACAAGAATCTCATCGAGTTTTCAGGGGTCAGACTGTCACAATGTTTTTGTTTGCTTATGCTGAGCTAGTACTTGGCAGCTTGTGTGGTAGCTCAGCCATTTTCTAAATTAACAGGTTGTTCTTTGTAGTTGAAGGGGGATTGATGTGATTGAAGTGATTAGCATGTGTATGCCTAAACAAATTGCTCTGGGGGAGAGAGGCATCCAATCAAGAAAACTGGATGGGTCCAAAGACAGTTTGTTGGAAGAACCCTGGTATGTTCAAGAGTGTGCAAAGGACTTGAGAATAAAGACCAGAAAATTATTCAGAAAGTACAACTTTACTCTAAAATCTTTGCTAATAGAAGTTCAAGGATGTATTTTTGTTAGATTTCTTCGGAGGCAAAAGTCCTGATGTAGATATGAGACACAGTGAGAAAAAAAATCAAATGCAACAATTTATTTTTCCATGATAGCAAAGTTAGGCCAATCCTCACTGTGTTTGACTTCCTAAGTTACTTGGGAGTCTATAGAAAAATGGCCATAAAAGTGCTTAAATGCATTTTAATAATATTGCCAAGTCACTCAAACTCCTTTTTTTTTCGAAAGACTTGGAGTCTACATGTTTTTTTCTTACGAGCCGGTGCTCCTGTCTCTATGGACCAGCCATAGTTACCCCAAATCGTAGTGCAGGACTTCATTGTGTTGGCAGGGCAGGAGAATCCTGTGTCCCACAGAACTTTTAGAGTTCACCTGCTGGTTAATGTCCCTTTACATTTCAGCATGTGGAAGCGCTAGATTAATTGTTTACTTATTCTTAACTGATATACTTACAAATACAAAGTCTCATAGAAGAGGACTGGCCCAATTCTTTACATTTGTATGCACACAGGTTGTGTTATTTTTTCCACAAGTGACACCATGGACTTCGTAAGGTGATGGGAGGACCCCCAAAATTCTGGTTTTCACTTTCAAACTACCTTTTATTTACACCTAGCAGTATATCATTGTCTAAGACTGGCTTTTGAATAGAGGTGTAGCAACATGACACTAATGCACTTTGTTCTTGGTTTTGCCTTGCAGTACAGAATTGGCCAGCTGTACATGATCAGCAAGCACAGCCATGAGCAGAGTGACCGAGGGGAGGGTGTGGAAGTGGTGCAGAATGAGCCCTATGAAGATCCCAACCATGGCAATGGTCAGCTCACAGAAAAACGTGTCTATCTCAACAGGCAAGTGCAGTGAAACTGCTTCTCCCAGCGTGGACTGTAAGAAAAACTTGCAAAGAATGCAGGCGGCAGCGTTTCTGTTTGAAAAGATGTTCCCGTGAATCCATGCTGCTTCCTGGTAGCCATGGGGAGGTGGGATAGATCAGTGGCTTGAAATAGAGGGATTAGCTGTGATTCCTTCTAGAGCATCAGAGCATCTTCTCCATGAGAAGGAATTATAACTTGGAGTTAAGGACAGACTGAAAATCAGAACTTTTGTTTTCTTTTACACTTAACTCTTTGTCATTTTGTTTTCCAAAATCGCTGGGGAGGGGGAGCCAAAAAACTAAACAACAAAACCAGCCAAGTTCCACTCTGCAAGAAAAACAAAACTGAAGCATTAAAAAGGCTTAAGTTTCTCTCACCTCATAATCGTGTCACAAAGCCAGCATTTTTGCTGACTGTGTTGTCTCAGCAAAGTTAATTGACATTATGAATGACCACTGTACAATGTCAGCCTTCTGGAGAATTTGGCTTAAAGACATGGTGGAAAATTTGGGGGTTTTCTCCCTGAAGTCCCATCATTTCTTAGAGTGAAGTGTTAGTCTTCCTCTGCTGAAATGATACTGCTGAGGATCCAGGTCTCCACGCTCACAGGCTAGAGATGTTTAGATATATATATTTGTACAATATGAGATATATTGCACAATCTGTTCCCATTTTTACTATTGCTGATTTAATTGAATACCACTGCTTTTTCTGAAGTTCTTCTTTTCCCCTGGGCCTCTTTCATTTTATTAAATTTGTGCTCTGCAGCATTTCGGAATGGCCGTACAAACACTGAAGCTATTGCTTCTACATTGCAAGTTCCTCCTGCCCTGCAAACCTGACATATCTAACCTTAATTCAGGCCAAATTGAATCACCAGTGATGTTGCACACACACACACACACACACACACACACACAGAAGAGTTCAATAATTTATATCTTGCCAACATTTAATATTATTGTGATTGTAAGTGTTCTCTCGCAGGCTAGATACAGGACATGGAAAAAATCAATAAATGTGTTCCCATTGTACAGCTCCCACAAGTTGTGGGTTTTTAAAAAATGTTTCTGGGTATTTCTTTCCTGCGCGTTAAAAATAAGGCTTTAAACACTGAAGAGAATATTTGGAATTGCCACTTCAGGGCAAAGCAGAATGACCACAAGAAGCCAGGTACAAACCGTACTTGGGAAGCACATGATTCCTGGTAGTGCAGGCAACGGAGCACAGGATTTTTTAGGCAAAGATGGGTACAAATATTGGCAAAGTAGATCTTTGTGCCTACAACAACTCAGGACAGTTACCTAAAGCTGTGGTGGATGTTTGAAGCTACATTCACTGATTCCAATGATAATTCTGAATCCTCCATCACCAGATTTGCTATTTGAATCTTGGTGTGGTGTCACAATGCCACCAGATATTTGCAGTACTGGTGAAGCTTTGTGGGAAGGATCAGGAGGTTTTCAGGCCGCTGTGGGTTTTGCTGGGAGGCCAGGGTGTCTCTGGAGGATTTCACTCAAGGAGACATGCTTTCATATAGGATGTGCTGGAAACTTCTCTGCCTGCCTTGCTGAGCAACACGGCTTCCACCTGCACAGCTCTCTCCCTCAGCTTTTCTTCTTCGGGGTCCACTGCCCTAACAAACTTTGCTTTGCTCTATTTTGATCTGAACTGATATCTCTTAAAGAAATTTGAGGCTGAGCTTTGTCTGAATGGAGGAGAAACAAGGGAATAAGGAAAATCAAAAAAAGCAAATGTGATCCTCATCCCTGTGCTGCTGAAATAGATACTATCTTTTCTTTCAGTGGACCTTGGAAGAATTTATGTGTGTCTGCGACTGGGACTTGCTAGCAATTCTGAGTATAATCTGTGTTTTGCTCATAAAGTTATTTTTTTCAGGATGTGCTGTACCGGTGAAGACAGGTAGACAGGCAAATCTGCTAAAAACAACAATAACAAAAAAAGTGCAAAATGAGCATATGCATGTTTTCTAGTGTCAGTATAACCTTAGTTATATTTAGAATTGTTTATTGCCTCTTCTCTCCTGGAGAATGTTGCTGGAGCAATGTTTTCAGAAGCTGAAAGTCTGCGTCCTGTGGTATTTATAATTTAGGCATCAGAGTAAAGTTTAGCAGGGGTAAGGGAAGCAGTCATAAAAACACTGACAGAGGCTGACAAAAAAAACCCCAGAAGATCTGACACAGGGAAGTCTATTATGCAGGATGTAAAATGCTGCTTAAAAGTCTGTACACAAGGTTTATGTAAAGAAAAGAATCCAGTTTTGAGCAATGTCATCAAAGAGCAAAAGTCAATGCACTCGGCTTTGAATCTGTAGATTATGTACTAATGTCTGCATTTTGCCTCTGGACAAATAAAATATTTATATGTATCCAGATCATGGTTAAATAAGCCTTAATGATCCCAAATGTATTTTCCTCAGAAGTTTGCTAATACTGAAAGTTAATTTACTTTCTGCACACAGTTATCTAAACAGAACTATTTCAAACATTTACACTCGGGAAATTGAGGATTGGAAGCATCTCCTGCAGTTCAGTTCAGATTCAGTCTTGGCCTGGGTGCTCTGCTCAATGCTTTGCCAGACCAACACCATTGGAACTGAGTCCCCCAAGTACAGGGAGATCTGTGGTGTCCGAGCTCTGCAGTCCTTGGAATAACTAGTTCTGCATCTTTGTTCCTGGCAGCCTCAGTGTTTATAACTGAAGTCATTAAGAGAGGGTTGAAGGATGAATTATAATGAACTTGTCTTTTTAAATGTTTCTTTATTCATCAATTCTTGGTACCCTCTGTGACCAGTGTGCTGGAAATGAGACCCAAGAGCTGTGGTAAAAAAATACTGCCACCCTTCCATAGTATGATTCAATTACCCTTTAATGATCCATTCAAATGGTGCATCTATGTCTTGGATTTCTGATGCTGCTGCCTTTGCACCACTGTGCTGGTGAGTTTTCTTGACAGAATGAGCTCTGAGCTGCAATATCAGTTCCATTAATTCTCTTCCCTTTTGTTATTTACTTTTCCCATCAGCAAAATGGGACTAATGCTGCCTACCAGCCTCACGAGGTGTTTTGAGTGATCTGTTAATTTTCATATAAAAGCTTCCTACTCAGGGGTTGGTGTTGGTAGTGTGGGAACAGCTGCGTGCCAGGTGAGCTGAGCATGACGGTTTCAGTGCTGGCAGAGAATATGAAGGAAGAAAAAAGAACCTGTAAGAAATAATCATGGATTCGGGATGGAAGTGGACTGAAATGCCGCAGTTCCTCCTGACCTCTGGTCAGAGAGTGCCTCCCTGTGGCTGAGCACGCCGTGCCACCATCACACCTTGTCGGGCCTCACCTGCTGAGGCTGGCCCGAGGTTCCAGGCCATGAATTCCCAAAACGAGCAGCCTCACCTCAGCCCGCTCGAAGGTGGGCACCAGTCTGCTCTCTCTGGGAGGGGAACACAGCTGAGGCAGAAAATGAAAACACTCCTGAGAGGTCTGCGTGCTGCTCTAGCCCCCAAACACCTCACAAATTATGGGCACATTTGGAAGTGTCTTTATTTCTACAATACACATAAATCATATTATATTCTAATTTTACATTTTCTTTGTACTTGCAGCAAACTGCCTAGCTGGGCTAGAGCAGTTGTCCCCAAAATATTTTACGTTACAGAGAAGGCCTGGAATTATTATCCTTACACAATCACAGGTAAGGAATGTGGCAGAAATGATTGCTGCTTGGGGGTTTGGGGACAGTTTAGTTTATCTTCAGAAGCTCCAAGTTATATATTAAACTACAAGCACCAAGTCTCTTTAACAGCTCTTGTTGAACTGCATATATTTTTTCACCTTATATTTATTTACTTGTATCAGGAAATGAAGATTATAGACTAAGGATAGGTAAAAGCTGGAGTGTTGTATCTGTGCAATTTCTTGCTTGCAAAGAAAACATCAGGTGCTTGGATCCTGTCTGACTTGTGGCCTTTACTGTCCCTTAGACTTGAGTCAAATGTAAATCTGCAGACTATCAAATGTAAATCTGCAGACTATCTGACACAATCACTTTTATTGTTAATGTGTGTTTACTGTAAGAATCTTGCATCATTGTTTTATTTCACATTTCTTTTTTTTTCTTTTCCCTCTTCATTCTTTTTTTACAAATGGACAATTGGAAATCAGAATACACAGTAAGTTTTTCTTCCTCTTTTTATTCTAAAAATAGAAAAATTATGTAAAATACAGTAGTGGAATCCAATCAGATTTCTTCCTTATGTAACTTATTCATAATGCATTCAATTGAAATTGAAACTTTATTTTAGTTTTTCATTTAAGCAACTTAAAGGGAAATTTGAAGTCATTCTAAGGGGATCCTATAAATTATTTTTCCTTATCACTTCACAATAATTTGATATGTTTTTACTTATTGACTGTAAGAAAGAGAAGCTTCTATAAAAAAGGGTGAGGCTTTTAAGGTTCCAGTTGATACATGGAGACATGAGAACAGATTTTATTTATTGTTTTATTAACTTATAAAATGCTCATCTCTGGTATAGTATCTGGGAAACTGTACAATCTGTAGACAAAATTAAAGACAATCTGGGCACAGTGCCCAGAAAAATCAGCTATTCCCTCTTGCAGAGCTAAGGCAAAATATAGCACATAAATCATGAGACAAATTGTTTAAATGTGCTGGCTTCAATAATAACAATAAGTTTCCAGCAGCCTTTGGAAGGTGGGGAGGTTCCAGGTGAAGGGACCTTTCAGAAACTCTTGCTTTGATTTAGCTTGAACTTCTGACTGCAGGTAAAGCATAATGCAGATGTCTCTTTTAATTCTGCAGTGCTCAAAATGTTTGTGCAGGTTTTTTAAAAGCTCATAAAGCAAAAAGAGGAAAAATTGCATGATAAAAATAATTTTAAAAAAGGATTTAAAGGCTCAGATTGGAAATCTGGAGACCAAGAGTTGAAACTGTGATGGCCAGGTTTGAAAACCCAAAGCAACAAACTGTGCTTTCCAATAAGTGCTACAGGTACTTAGAATATTCCTTTGATTGTCAGAGGAAACCCAAATGTCCCAGAATGGACAGTAGTGATGAGGGACAGATTCTCAGCTGGTTTTGCCAGAAGAGACTTTCAGGAGGGTGTGTCACAGTTCACATTAATTAAGGCTTACCTTTGATAGAACATTTCGTTTTAGGCTGGGAAGTTGACATTTGCTGTGTTGCACTGATATCTCTCCATGGTAAATTTTTATTTTAACTGAAAGTAAATTTGAATCTTTTAATGTGATTTTTTTTTTCTTTAACTGAAAGAGACAAGTGGGGATGATGCAAAGGGTGGTGGCAGACAGAAATATGTATCTAAATTTGAAAAGCAATACATTATTAACAGCAAACAGCAATGCTGTACTCAGAGAATCTGAATCAGGAGGTGATCTCTGCCTGGTCTGGTGAAACAACACCTGGTGTAGGTTGGAGGAAGGTACAGCTGCAGAAATGTTCAAGAGCATCAGCAGAAGTGATTGAAGCGTTGAAGAGATGTAAAGAAAAATTAAATCAGTCCAGAAATGTTGAAGGTAGGCAAAGCCATCACTAAGTGACAGCGTAACTGCCTAGGGAGCTGGGGACTAATTACTCACCATGGTGCAAGCAAACAGAACTAGAAATACTGCGAGGAGATCAGGGAAACTGTACTTCAGACAAAAATCTAAAATATGTATTCATGGAGCTGATAGACTATGAATTTATCCTCATGGAAAACAGAGACAGTGCCTTTGCCTCAAACTGTTGAATCTAGAACAAAAATGTTAAACACACCACTGGGAATAATTGCTATCCTTGTCTGGAATATTTCTCTAAATTTGATCTTCTGTATTCATTAGAGAATTCTGAAAGAAAGAATAAGCCCACAGACATTGCCCAAAATATGTGAGATAGCTTGGAAACTCTTTTCTTAAAGATCATAAATTCTCTCTGAAGGGTCTGTGGGACATGGTGAGCGCCAAATTGAGCCTCATTTCAAGGAAAACTCATTCTAAAGGCAGGCCAATAATTGGATAAATAAAGCATAATCTTATCAAGTATGTACTGCTCTGTGGCATGTTCACACCTTATTAAGCTCGTAAGCTCCACTCTAAATAAAGAGAAGGACCTTAAAGTCTCAGCATGTTATTTCAGTGTGTGTTAGTGCTTTGGAAGAGGATGTGAACAGCAGACTGAACCTTGCTGACAGTCTTAAGGTTTTTCAGTTGTAAATTATGAAGGCTGTTGAGAAATTGCATTCAAGCCCATACTCTGGCATTCAGAAATGCAATGTGGAATAATTTCTTCAATCTGGTTCTCCTGTGAATATTATGGAATTCATAAATCTGACCCTCTTAAAGACCTGATATTAGGACACCTAAGAAAAAGTGCTCATCAGGCATTGAAAAATAATTTTCAGACTATTGTTCTGTGCCATGGTTGTATAAAAAGCCAAGAGCAGTTGGATGCACAAAAACAGGAATGGAATGATACTGTCATGATGTTAGTCCTCTGGATCCAGTTATGATGGCATCTGCTTCAAGCAATGGCATTTGTTACACAGCAACCCCTAAATTTGAAGCAAACACCACGTCTGCTACTGGGTATTGCCAACCATGTTAACAGCTTGTGAAGCACTGACACACTTGAGATGGTGAGTTGAACAGAACTATTGCACAAGTGATGCTTCTGTGGGGTGTGATTTGGGCTGTAGGGTCACATCAGAAGAGAGTTTGCAAATGCACCTCGTCAAAGCTGCTGCACAAAAGACTTCCTCTCTTGGAAGATGACACATGGGGACTGCCCCAAGAAGGGCTGTGTCACAAGCTGGAGCTAATCCTTGAAAGCTTCCTGCTGATCTTGAGAGGGAGGAGGAAGTCAAAAAATACTGTCAAAGCTGAAGCCAAGGGAAGTCATCCAGCTTTGGGGGTACTATTTAGGGAATAAGATATTCCTGTAAAGTTCAACGCTTCAGTGGTTGGGCTGTTACCTCAGAACTGTATGTGAGAAAGCATCTTCCAGTTAGACACTGGAGCTGCTTTGGTTTTGATCTCATCACTAGAAATCTGACAAGATATCATGCTAAAATACATGTTTAGGTTTTATCTAAAAACCCATTTATATTGTGATTAGGTTGATGTTAAGATAATAAACCTGGGATATTGTATTTAGGATGCAGCAGAAAGGGAGCCCTACAGGAGTAACTCCAATGGATTCCACTCCCTGAGCCATTCCTGGACTTGGGTATGGTCAGGTGCCTCCTGCCCAGCGACTCCTGCTCCTGGGGAGTGGGTGCTGTTAGCTGCTGGCTTTGGAAGGAATTCCTTCGCTAGTCAGGGGCTGGGGCACAAGCTTTTTCTCTTGGAGGATGGAGACAAGATGCCTTGCAGCTCTCAACAACCCCTTGTGCACCAGCTTATCACAGCCTTTGCGAATATCTATCCTTAGTGGAAAATATTTATGCTATTCACAGTGGCAAGAACAACTGAACTTTTAGAAGGCTTTGTTATTTTTATTTCTGAGGTTGCCCAGCAAGATTAGAAATAATTAACTAGAAAGCAAACTTGTGTCCATTGCAAACCAAACGAAAAAGAATTGCATAGAACTAAGTTTCTTCACCTGCATTGGGATATTGTTAGAAAATAAACAGCACAGAGCAAATATCCATTAGACCTGCTCGAGTGACAGTGGAGATTCTGGACAAAAAGAGAGGAGCCTCAGGCAAACAAATAATCAGATTATGAACATTTGGTGACTAAACCATGGTGCAAAATCTTCATGTGATTGAAGTACACTGAAAATGAGACAAAGTTTAGCTCTCAAGCTGGAGTAGAAAGTGGTTAGCAAAAACACAAAGAGAATTTCAGCAAACTCTTCTGGGTTTGAAGGTGCAGTTCAAGCATTTACCAATGATCAATTCAAATAGATTTGCCACCTGACCTGAATGGCTCTGGTATTGTTAGCAATATTTCAGTTCTGGGGCTGAAATGTAGAAACAGCTGGATCATTTTTTGTGCATAATTTAGGGACAATTGTTAGTTTCACAATTATATAGACAAAACAAACATTAAAATGGCATTGTTTGCTCTGTACAAGGACAAGGAGCATTCCTTCAACATGCCCATGTCCCAAATTAACTTATGACTAGAATATAAATCCAGAATATTTATGAAAAACAGTTATGGAACAGAAAGCAGGAGACAACAAGTCCTTTGATGATTTATCACAATGACATTTATTCTTCTACAGCAAATGACTGAGGAAAATAAAATTATGTCATCTGGTATGTGTCAAGGCCCCAGAGTGAGAGTTGCTAAATGGTCCATTACTGACCTGCTGGTTTCTGATTACTTTTGAGAACAGGCATGTTTTGTGCTTCACTTAGCTGCTGGTTTATCCATGAAGTAAATTATCTGGAAGGAATGTTTTTGCATTGTTATTTTTATAATGAGATGACTTGAGAAGGAAAACAGTTGTTTCAGATAAACATTGCTGTAGAGTTTTTTCCTGTGTTCTCTTTATCTGATTACCAGCCCTTGAAATTTGGATATAACCCCTCACTCTTCAGTGCTGAAACTTTTCTGCAGTTTGAGGATTTGAAGAGTCAGATCAAAAATGCAGCAGAATCTGTACTGCAGGATTAGAGCCCAATGCAAAGTTACTACCAGCATCGTCCCATCTTACCCCCCTCACTCAGAAAACAGGCTCGTTGTCCTGGGAAAACACAGATTTATTTCACTTAGAGGTTCTAGCCATAGGAAGGACCTCTGTAGTATCTATAGGAAAAAAATAATACCTTTTTTAGAGAGCTGCAAACCTGTACTCTCATTTAATAGCTTCATCCCATTGAAACGAGTCACTCAAACTGCTTGGGAGAATTCCCCTTTTTCCAGCACTGGCTTATTCCAGAGCAAGCCAGCCCCCTCTCTGATGGATGGGACTGTCATTTCCACTTGTGCACGCTGCTTTTCACTTCCTTTCTTCTTCAATAAGCAGTTTACTGTTCCCATGTATCAAAGAAAGAGATCCTAAGGGAAGGCAAAGCCAGAGATAAGAGTTTTATAGCGGTTGGAGGCAACTTGTTAGTCATCGTTCCATCTCCAGGTTATTGTATAAATACAAACAGTGGTTTTCTTTCTCGGCTTGTTTATGAGAGTTTTGCTCCCTTGTTTGTTTTCAAGCCCTGTTTTTGCATTGTTCTTTTCCTTTCCACTCAACAGCACTTTTGTTCACTGTTTGCCACCTTCCTGCGCTTATCTTGCTTCCCAAATTCTCCTCCCTCTCACTGAGTCACATCTTCCAGATGCCATCGCCCTGCCCAGCCCTTTCCGCCTATTCTCTTCCAGCCTTGTCACCCTGACTGATGCTGGTTTGTGCCCGGGTGACCTGACCACACAGCAGCTCTGGGAGCTCACGTGCACAGCTGTCTGGAGCAGTCTGAGGGAAGTCACTAACTCCCCACTGTCCATTTTCCAAAAAACATTGAATATTCCACCTTCCATCACCCCACAGTTCCACATCCCCTTTGTCACTTACGGCAAAGTTGGGACTCCATTTCTCTTTCCCAGGTTCTTGATCTTGAACAAAGAAATGCTGTCGTTACCCCCTGAGTACCAAAATAGTGCCCAGAAATTTTTAATTTAAAGGATGTGATAGATGGAAGTTACCTTATAGAAAAGATTTCATTTCCTTGAACACCGTCACCTCATTGTAGCAGTTACTGTGTTCTTTGTCTGTAGGCTCCATGGAGATTGCTCCCTAAAGATTCCAGTTCCACCTGTGTTGTCAAAACAATGCATATGTGACCATATAAAAAAATCATCAGTCTGAGAAGCGGTGGAAGATGAGAGAAAACATTTACATGAAATGTCTGCCTTGCTGGGCTTTTATGTTAAGATTTAGAGAAATATGCTTCTGCTGCTTAAAAAAAAAAAAAATGGGATTAATTTTTACTGTACAGAAATAACTGCCAAGGATTGGTGATTAATATTCACAAGGAGCAGGAGAGGTGAAGAGCAAGGATGAGGTCTCCAGCAGGTCTTTGAACATTCTGCAGGCACAAACCACACGGAAAATGAAAGCAGCTGCCACAGTATTGATGAACTGGCATCGCTCACACAAAGCAGGTTCCAGAGGATGAAGAAGCCCCTCTCAGACCAACATATTTGCTGGCAACTCCAGTAATTCCCACAGCCACCTCAGGTGTAATTACTACACCAAGGTTAATTTGACAGCCCTCTCCATGAAACGAGTGTCACCCACCGAGTGTGTTTGACTGTCTCTTTAAGACTTTGGCAAGTGTTTTGGCACACTTGGGCTCTACCCTGTGCTTGTAAGTGTTGCTTATTGCTATGGCAACGCTAATCAATCATCATGCTAAAAATAGGCCTGTCGTTTTTCAAGAGGTGATATGTAGGGAATGGCAAACGCAACTGCGAGCTGTGCTTTCCGTATGCTGCTTTCATTCCCTTCACTGGAACGTGGAAATACCCCTGCTCACGGCTGCGAATTGCTGCTGCACAGTCCTGCTATTGCACTGGGTGTTCTCTTCAGCCTCAGACCTCTCCTGCTTCTTCCAAAATTGAGGTGCCAAATACAGAAAGTTTAGGAAAACAAACAAAAAGCCGCGAATATTCCCCTTACTTGTTTTTGAGTGTCACAGGTGTGCTGGGGTATAACAATTTTTAAAGGAGTTTATGAGACGTCTAAAAAATCTGGAGGTGATAACACCTAAGATGCCTCCTTTGAGAGCTTTACACAAAGACACCCTACCATTGAAGACACTGTGAGTGAAGATTTTGAATTATTCTGTAGAATTTAAGTTTCATTTCGAGTTAAAGATTGAATTTGCCACTATTTCGTTCCCAAGAGGAACCTTGCAAGCTGTTGAGGTAGTGAAATGGAGAGCTGGCAGCAGCGCCCTGTGCACTCCTGTGTGTGCTCAGGATCGATCGCCTCCGGGTCAGTGCTGCAAGAACACGGGCCCCAGAGGAGGCAGAGCAGAAAGGGAGTGGTGCTCAGAAGAAAATAAGAATCTCCTAGAAGGTTTATTACCTACTCTGCACTCCCCAGTTTGATTCTGACTGTTGCATAACAATTTTAATCCCCAGTTAATACGCGGCCACTTGAGGGGAAAAAAACCCAACTTTTTGCGTGATGAATAATAGTCTTCTGAATGATGCATAAACAGTTTTCTGGTTCTGCCAGAGCCCTCTGCCAATTAGTCAGAGTGCAGCTGATGAATCATGAGACACATTCTGTGAAATGTTCGAAAATTTGGACCCTGCTAAGTGTTCCTGTAAGGCAGTGAGACCCCCCACAGCTGCTAGAGCAGTGGTTGCCAGCCAGTTGAGATTCTGAGAGAGATTTTTGCGGTGGAGGACTTTCTGGTGAATTTGAATTTTCAGTTGGGGTAAACCCATGTTACCATTATAATCTCAAATTAGGTTGTTACTGTTCTCTCCTTCATACTAAACACAGAGGGAGGCTGCCTGTGGGTGGCTTTGCAGAAAGTGGCTCTCTAATGAGGTGGCTTGAGGTAAATGGCACCATTCTTCCATGCTATTCTAAGGATCCTTGGTCTTTTCTTAATGCTTCTTTCTGAAACACAAGGTTAGAAGATCTCTTGGTTTAATTAGAGCTTAGATTCTGGGTCACAGGAATCAATGACTAGGCTCAAGCCATGGCTTGCTGAGGAGCTGCTCCAGGCAGCCCAAAGCAGCCTCACGCTCAGTACTTGGAGTGGTGACATTTCAGTGCCATGATCTGACCTGGCAACCTCTGGACAGTGACTGAAAATAGCAGACATTTCTTTAATATCCAGGTAAAGGGGAAATCTGACATTTGGCTTTATTCCTAATGCCCTCAGAAACTGCAGATATGCTTCTGATCAACAGCAGGAAGGGGGTTTTGCATTCCATGACACCAGAACCTTATTTTGAGGAATCTAGTCACTTGTTTTTTCGACAAGGGTTGATTCTAGATGAGCTTATTGATAGTGGCTATCCTGTGATCAGGAGACTGAACGATGACTTTTGGGTGATAGCCATTGAAGGAGGGATGTCTTCACTGCAGTCTCCCAGGAGCTACCTTCTCATTCCAATTGTTACACCACTCCTAAATGCCCTCTTCCCTTACTCACCAGCCCCTCCCTTAGAAGAGCTCCGACTGTTTTCAAGCCTGAACTTGGACCAGCAGCAGTGTGAACACTGAGCCATTCAAACACGCTCATTGTATAACCTGTATGTACAGCCCATGAAGAAGTCATTTGCCATAGGGGATTAGGGATGCATCACACAAGGAACTGGCAGTATATGCCAGGAAAGCCTTGGTGACTAATAGCAGAGACACTGAGCTAGTGTCACTGAGAGCCGCTTAGACAGCTGCTCTGTCTGCCTGTCTGAAAACTGCTTTGAAAGAACGGTGAAGTGATAAATAAAATAGATTTGAAATATTTATTATGATGGGATTATGTTGCCTAGTATTACAAATTCTAGTCTTCATAAGCCAACTAAGTTAAGCAACCCTCAAAAAAAAAATTTACTCCTATGTAAATACAGATTAACAGAAAAACATCGGTTTTGGTTTGGTTGGTTGGTTTTTTTTTTGGTGGCATTATTATATAAAGATTTATTTGGGTTTAGTATGAAGGCATTTTCACAGCAGCTCATAATCCATCTCAATTTCATTACTAGGAAATTATGCTAAAATTCATTTCTCACTGAAAATTAAGAAAACCCCCTCACATTTGAAAGCATTGCTGTCTGTTTGGTCTGAACCTGCATCTGGTGAAGTGTCCTTGGGTTTTTCTATATGAGGCATAGACTGGTCTGTGATGAGGGATATCGAGTTGCTCTCAAGACCTTAGTGAATTGAATTTCTAACAAGACATTCAGGACATTCATACTCCTGGGCATAGCAAGCAAGAAAACCATTGCATCTAATTATTCCACACTGCTTATGGTGATTTATTTATATCTTCATTATAATTTTCAGCTTTTAGCTAGAATCTCTGGATCCCTCCAGAATCATCAAGCCTTTCAGGTTTACATTCTGTGAACTTTTTTACTTGAAGTCATCTGAAAAAAATAAGGAAGGTGATACCCAAAGGGAAGTACGGAATGTGTCAGTGGATGAAGTAAGACATATTTCGTGCTAAACTTACTTTTCTTTTGTTGCAGTGTTCATTTTTGCCTAAATTCTCCATTCATATAGAGACAAAATATGAGGACAACAAAGGAAGCAATGACAGTGTAAGTATGACACCTTGTTCGAACTTTGATTTAATCCTCTTTGCTAACCACAGTCTGTCTGGGGCCTGGAGGTCTCTCAGTTGGGGAAAAAGTCCCCATCAAACTTGTGCCTTTGCCCCTCCCTATGTGTCCTGGTCTTGAGCAGCTGCAGAGGAGTTAGCTCTGAAGTACCAGGAGATGAAAGGTCTGTGTACGCACCTTCCTTTCTGCCTCTTCTATTCTATTTGTTCCTTCTCTAAACACAACATCATTTACATATGTGAATTTAGTAGTGATGAACATTCATGGAAAGTAAAGGAAAGATGACTGGGGTTTTGTTGATATGCTTGTGTTCCCCTTTCTGGGTTTCACATTATTATCTCTGAATAAAGGGGCTTGAATTCCAAGGAGGTGTCAGGAAGAACAAACAGGAAACTAAACAATGGTCAGAGATGAGAGATCTCAGTAAGCAGCTTGGGGGAACAATGGCTGTGCGCTCAGGTGATGCCTTTGGCAGTCACTTACCCAAGTTAAAAATTTGCAGAAATAAGCTTAGAGATGGGAAGGACAATTAACTATGTGAACTCCTCTTTAGGGGAAGGGTGGGAGTGAGTAGCCAACAGCTGCTTATCAGAGAGACTCAGGAGCAGAAGGCAGGAGGTCAGTCAGACTTTGTTCTGCAGAGAGCAAAGCAGAGTCATACACCTTGCAAAAAAAAAAACCAACAACAACAACAACAAAAAATCCACCTTTCAATAAAGCCTAGCATGTAAAGATTGAACCCTTGGGTTCACACAGAAATATGTTTCTCCCTGTTTCATTTTGGTATGCATTGGCTGCAGACTTATGGGTAGAAGTTTCTTTCTTGTAGGCATGAAATGAAGTTTAAATGTCTGGAAATTAGATCTGTAAAACAGAGACCCAATGTTTGAACTCATTCTTGAGAAGGAAGAAGGCAGTCAAGCATATTTTAAGGGGTCTGAGCACAGCCTCCCAGTGCTCTGGGTTGTCCCTCCAGCAGCCTTGGTAAGAGGAAGGTGTTCTGTTCTCCAGGTGGGAGGGACATTTCCCTCAGCCCCCTGGGGCTGCCTGTTCAGGAGCCTGACAGCTGTTGCACTGCTTATGGCACAATCATTACATGTACAAGAACAAGGTGGAATTTGGAATAATGCTTCTGGCATGCTGACACTTTCCCGCTGGGAACATGACGGGGATCATCTATTAACCACCAGATACCAACCACTCACAGTCACTGGTACTCTAAGCCAGATAAGCGAGTGAGTTAAAGAGAAGTGTATTACATTACCAGCTAGATGAACATTCTGTAATTTATGCGCTTTTTAATGTTCACTTCTGCTTTTTGGCAGCACTTTAATTCAGAGCAAGCCCACACCTTTGGTTTTGGGAGGTGCAGACTAATTTTCTGGTGCATTATAATGTCAGCAGTGAGCAGACATGCTCTGGGCTGCTGTCTGACAGAGGAAGAACTGAAGCTATTTAAGCAGAGTGAATTCTTTCAGTGTGTCAGCTTGTGGCTAAGATACTGTGAATCAAGCCCTGAACAGTATCCAGCCAGGGAATTCAGATGAAAGTGGCACAGACGTGGGATACTCCAGTGATGTAAATCAAAGAAACTCTATTCTGCTTGAATCCAGCACTTCTAATGTCATTTTTACCAGAGTGCCAGTGGGGTAATATCATATTACCTTTCTATTGCAGCACCTGAGTCACAGCCTAAGCCAGTGTTTGCCTGGATTAAGAGATTTCACTGACCCCTACTTGAACTGAGGAGGAGAAAGAGCAGCTGAATTAGGGGGTTGCACGTCAGCCCTCATTTCCCTGATTTTGTAATTCTGAGAGCTGTGCTACTCCCCAGTGTGAACACAATAAACCAATGGGAAATCTGCATTTTTGTGCTCCCATGACCTTTGTCTGGGACCACAGACGTGACTGGAACACCACTGAAATGCTGGAAGGTTCCTAAATGTGGAGGGGCTTCTGTTCATCCAAACACCTTGGAACTAGGAGTAGGAGTCAGCCTCATTTCCATTACTCAATGGGCAGGCTTAACCTTCCTTAAGAACTTGCAAAGTGCATTTCTCCTTTGTGTCAGACGAGTTTAGATGAAATGTCTCTGTTTGTCTGGGTAGAAAACAACAGGAAGCATAGCACCCGTTCCTATAGATTTCCACAGATACACTATATTTTCCTTCATTGCAACCATCAGCCTTGTCTGATGAAGAGATAATTAATCCAAAAAATACTTCTGTAAATTTTGCAGTTGTAATGCAAAATAGACTGAATGAATATTAATGTTACAGTAATGAGGGCAAAAATACAAATCTGATTTTAACTCAGCTATTTTTCAATGTATTTTTTCAGATCATACAGGTTTTTTGAAGTCTTTGCACTCTGATCTATTCTTCATTTCCATACTGTCTGATAAAGAAGATATTGATTGTGAAAAGCAATATTTAGACACAAGGATACTAAAACTAATTCCACGGATCCATGGAAGAAAGCAATATAAATGGTCTTGGGTTCCTCTCATTTGGCAGGCTGGCATGTTACTAGAATTATTTTATTTAACATGTTGTGTTGTCTGGTGTAATTCACCTAATTATTGCAATATATCTTGATGCAAAGTTCCTAGTGATTTGTCTTCCCATTTGGCATGATAGAAGATAGTAGTGGTACTGGTGAAAGATGGTATCTGCTCTGGAACCTGATTTTTCTGTGTCTTAGACTTCATTATCCTTTTAAGCTATTTTAAATGTGCTAAAGCATTCTTGTTCCAATCTGTTAAAGTTTGCAGTTGATTTGCACAAATATAAACACCTACAGAAAGAACAACGGACAATAAATGTCTTTATTTAGATAACCCTGTGTAGTAGTGCAGAACCATAAATCCACTGAGCTGTGATTTCAGTGCTCAGAGCAGTTGATTTTGATGTATCCCATGTAGATGTTCCATGGCAACTCTATTAGAAAAACAGAGCCAGTGTTGGATGAACATGTGAGTACATCAAATATTGTCCCTGCTACTCAACACTGTCAGAAACTGGACCAGTGAGTCAGGCCAGTCAGTGTTTCCTCTTGCAGATCTTTTAAATTAAAAGTCAACTTCTTAAAGAGAAATTTTATTTTGATTTTACTTTTATTTTAAATTTAAAATGTTGAAAAATTTAAAAATTGTAATGTCTTGTGAAATGTAAATGACACAGGAGATGGCATCTGTAGAGTCCATGAAAATATTGCTTCCCTTTGTGTCCTGAGCTGCTTCCACTGGTCAGGGGGGTATTGGGCAGTGCTGGGCAGGGGGAAGTGCAGGTGCCTACAGCCAACAGCCTCAGAGGGCACAGACCGGTGTAAAAGGGCACAGTAATCACACCCTTCTCCCAGAGGAAGATTAGTACTTTGGGAATTTGAGTATAGATAGATAAAGTTTGTATTCTGAATATTAAAAATATAAGGGACATCCTAGAGAATTCTTACAGGTATCTACTGAGGGAAATGGTAGAAATCCGGGCAGGAGGGTGGGAGTTACTGCTTGTGTGTCAATAAATTGGGTGTGTGCTTTCCATGACAAAACTTCCTTAAGATCTTTCTTTATTTGGACAGGTATTTTCTTTCAACATTCCATTGACTGGTCAGTATTTGAGTCACAACAGACTAATTTAGTCAAACTGTCATCTTGCCCTCACCTCTCTGCCATCTCTTTTTCTTACTATTTCAGTGCACTACAGGCACACACTTTGGGTTTTTTCTTCCCAGTGGGGAATGCACCGACTGTGCATCAGCCTCAGCCCTGCTGGTTCCAGGGCTGGGGGGCCGCTGGCACCAGGGCCGGGCACGGCCCCCACGGCAGCGCTCGCTGCCCCTGACGGCTCACCCTGCTGCCGGGGACAGTGCAGGAAAGGCAGAGTGGGCACAGACACTGCTCAGGCAAATCACTGAATCACAGAGACGTTCCAGTCTCCTGTTCGTTGCATCGGGGCCATTATGTCTGACTGATTTCTGTTGGTTTGTTTTGGTTTGGTTTTTAGTCACAGAATTAATTGCTGTTGATATTTGGGCGGTGATTTTTTGCCATCTGATGGTGTCTGGGGAAAGCAAAAAAAGTACAGCTTGTCAAATAATTCCAAGGTTGTCAATAATGAAAATTCACTGTATGTAAAACTTCCAGTGCCTTGCTCTTTCTAGCATAGCATTTTCCTCTGGAAAGCTCAGTGGCTGGATCTTCATTATGAAACTAAAGTAAAATTTTAGGTATGGCAGCTAAAAAAAAATATCCATTTCTAGTTTGGTTGAGTTTAGGGTGGTTTTTTTCTTTCCAATCTTAGTAATGTGGAACTAGGTTGTAAGAAACTTGAATATAGCACATGGAAATTAAATGTAAATTTACTATTTAAGGCAACTGCTATGAAACACTGATTTCAGCTGAAAAGGATTCAGCTGTGCCCTGGTTTAGCCTCACTGCACCACGGGATCTCATTCTGAAAACTGTCCGAAGGATTGCTGAGCATCACTCAAAATAAGGCAAAGTCAAAGCAAGGGACACTTTTAGGGTGATTTTATTTGCGCCTGGACTTTTCCTGTATGACAGCACCGAGTATCCCATAATTTGCAATGAAAAAATCGTGATTTTGTGATGCTTTTCCCCCCTTTTAAGAAGTCTGAAAAGATCAAGGCAAACCAGCGCAGAGGTTTGTGTGAAATTCCTCTGAGGGAAGAGCTCTCTGTTGAACTGCAGACCGTGTGTCCCGAGCACATACAGCTATCGCAGAACACGTGACAAGGCCCACACTGACAGAGTGTGAACAAGTGATATGGTTGTGCCTCTACTTCTTGATTTTTCTAAATGAACTCCTCAAGTTAGCCAGTAAATCTGGCACTTGAACTAGATGGCACTTAAAAAAGCTAATCCCAGCAAATATTATAGATAGTCTATTGCTGTCTTGGATGCACAGCTACTCTGACATAATTGCATAAAAATCCAGTTCACCGTCCAGAAAGTACAAATCTTAATGAGATATTTTATAAGAGATGGAATAATAGGGGAGTGGTGACATGGAGATCAAAAGGAGCAGGGAGCAAGGCTGCAGATCGATATGTAACTGCCTCTCCCACTCTGTGGCAACTCAGGGATATTCCCAGCCAGTTCAGGGAGCCAAATTTCCTCTTCTCAAAGAGAGATTCAATCTTTTTCCATAGAAAAATTGCTCCCAATTATGCATGCCCACAAGAATAGTTTGATCCCATGAACAGGTTTGAAATTGGTCAATTCCTGTAATCTCTGCCCAAATAAATCTCAAAAGGAAATGAGGGAAATTGGAAGTAGCTGAGGTTGGAGCATGACTTACTGAAAAGTTACACACTGAAAACTCCACGGGTCGAATTCTGAGTCAGAGTTTTCCTTCAAAGAAATGAGAGCTCCAGTGGAACAGGTGACACAGCCTGGGGAGCAGCCAGTGGTTCTGGCCATGGCAATCTGCAGAGATGAGAATTTCTAGGTGGCAAGTATATTTTGTGCATTTTTCTAATGGAAGAAAAGGATTATTTTTGCAGTCCTTACCACAATTACAGCCCTGACATGAGTTAGCAGTCTCTTTACAGCCTTCTGACCACAAACTCCTCATGTTTAGGCTGGGAAAAAAACCCATTTTGTAGTAGTGACAGAGCCAAACACCTTTCCAGCTGGTAATCCCTTGGATGGTTGCTTTGCTCTTGAAGATGGAAAACAAACATCACAAGAGAGAATCATGTATTATGAAACAAAGCCAAGCCCGAGGCACAGATGTGACCCCTGGAGCCCTGGTGGTGCAGATGAGTGAGGAGTTTGCCAGTGTGGATGGAATCAGTGCATTCAGCAGAAACTGGCTTTTTGCTGTTTATATCCAGTCCAGGCTAGCTGTGGAGACTGGCCATAAAAGTTACATTTTAGATTAACTACCTCTGAATAAAATTGAAAATTCAAATTTCAACTTAACAACAAAATACAAAAGGGGGAAAAAATAGGAAAAAATGCTTGTAGAAAAGAGGATATTAAATTTGCCATCATATCCTAACCTGACTTTCTGTTCTGACTGTGGCTACCAGGGGAAGGGGAGTCACTAGCAAAGGATGTGCCAGGACATGTCCTTGTAGGGCAGGAGAGAAACAAAGGAATGAACTCTAAATTCACCAGGATTTACATTTCTGCAGTATCCTCTATAAGCTGTCTTTCCTGAGCTTCTGGGATCCCCTGCCTGGGGTGGAGTGTGCTTTTCTGTGTACTTTTCTTTTGGTTTCTTGTTGGTTGATTGGTTGGGTTTGATGTTGGTTGATCGGTTGGTTGGTTGGTTGGTTTGGGTTTTTTTTTTTAGTTGTTTTGGGATTTGGGGGTTTTTCATTTCCACCAGAAGGAAACACTGACAATCATAAAGAAGACCCAGCAGAAACCTTTCTCCCACTTTCTGTCATTCTGTGGGTGATGTAGTCTAAATCGTGCTGAGTTTTCATTCCTCTGAGGAACAGGAAGTATATAAATGTTTCTTGTAAAAAAGCTGCCATGTTTGTCCCCCCAGAATAAAACCAAAACCCATGGCAAAAAGGCCACTTCAGCTTGAATGTTGCTCTTTGTTTTCCGTTTGATTATTTTAATCTCAGTTAATTAGTTGGCTTCCGAATGTGAAGCCTGTCCAGTTCTTTCCAACATAATATTTAATATTCTTTCTACATCATCTTCTTAAGGATACAGATTGTTCTCACCATTCCGTTTCTGCACATTTGCAAATACAGTTGCACAGATTGGGAGCCTTATGCTTCTTTTTGTGGCCTTTAATCTTTTCCTTTAAAACTTTTAAGTTGTTTTAGTCTCTTTGATCCCAACCACAATAAACCCATCCTCCCTACAGGGTTTCAGGCAATCTAAGATTCTGTGGCTAGGAGAGGCAATAAGAGAGTTAGAGCTAAGAAAGAAATCAGTCTTGTTCTCTAATGACTTCTTATTTTCGACTGCTGATAGAATGAAAAGATTAAATCTCTAGCTGCAAATCTTGTGAGGATAATCTGAGAAAGGGATGAGCATAAATGATTAGACAACAAGTTCTGCTGGCAAAGGGAAGTGAGAATGTCATTCAGCAAACTTCTGGAATAAAGGAAATGGTCACAGACAGTCTCGGCAGCAAATAAGGCATCACTGAAATGGTTGAAAAATCCCTCCTGGTTTTTGACAGATTGGCAAAGGCACCTGTCATCCCCACTTCCATCAGAGCATTTTAAAGAGAGAAAATGAATTTAGAACTATTTTCATATGAGGTGAAATATGTGGATCAAGCCTGGGACAGAGCAGGGCACATTTCTTTGGATAAGATACTGGGTAATAATCTCCATTTAAGCCCTTGCAAATGGGCAGAGATTTGCATGTGCTTGAATTTATGGGGCTTGTACCTAAACCATGGACAGATTCAGCTGACCTGGTAATGTCCATTTAAGTGCAATTTCCATTATTTTAGAGACATTATGGTGAAATGCATCTTGTTCTGGAAATAGTTCAACTGATTTCATCAGGGGCTGCTCTGTATTTCCGAATTTGTTTAGGAAAAAAGCAAGTGAGGAAGTTTAGGAAAGGTGACCTGTATTATACATGTAAACAGAGAAGTGATTTACATCAATGTACCAAATTCAGAGAAGGAACACTACAGGAGAGGGGCTTCCCAGTTCCAATTTTCAAATAATCAACATAATTTTTTGCCAAACAACAATTGGAGAAGGATAATAATACAAATAAATCCAGGTTGGAGTCTCTCAGTTCTTCTGTGGTTTCAGATGTATGAACATGCTACATCCAGCTCAGTGAGTGTTCAGTGCTGCCTGTTTTATTCACTACCAAGACAAGTTAAAATTGTAGAGTCCAACTTCAGCTTTTCCTGTATTTGAAAGATGATTTCCTGAGCAATATTCTTCCTACCAGCGGGTTCCTGTGTTCACTGGAGTCCACTGCTCTTTTTGAATGCTTTAAATGGGCAGCCCCAATGCTTTCACAAATAATGAAGCAGCATTTCTGTTACTAAAGAGTTACTGGCATTTTGTATTTTTAACTGTTCCGCTAGAATTTAATTAAATCAAGAGAGCATTCGCCACATTTATTTTTAAAAAATAAAAATAATGAAAACAAAAATATTTTTGCTTCCTGGAAATGTCAGCTATAGAACATTGTGCCCCAAAGGAAGAAGCACATTGTGAGCTTATTACTGACCCTGACAGTGGATGCACAACTTCCTTGAATTTCATGGCACTAATTCATGGTAGCTTTTCAGCTCTGCACCGTTTCCAAGTCTCAGAATCATGAGGGAAATGTATTGCAGACACAGTGTAAGTCACATGGGTCACTGGGATGCCTAAATAATTAAATTATGGACACAGGCACAGAAGGATACTGCACTGCAGCTGCAAATGACCTGGATTTTCAAAATATCTCCAGTGCTCGCCTTGCATAGAACAGGAGCCTTGCTGTCCCAAACGAGGGCCTAAAGGATTGAAATGTGTGTGCACAGATGGATTGGAGAAGTTTGCAGCTTCCACTGAGGCAGCCAAACAAAATTTTGATTCTCAGTGTAACAACAGCTCAGACTGACTGTTCCCAGCAAAGACCTGCACACTGCTGGAGGCCTCAGAGGGTGCAACGCCCCGAGTCCAGAGCGTCGGGTTTTTTACACAGGGACAGACTTCAGTACAAAGATTGGAGAGTACAGTCAAACCAGTCCAAATTGTTGACTTTACTGTTTGTAATCAAAGTCTCCATTCCAAAAAAATCCAAGGAAGTACAGCAGTAGGAGCAGGAAGTGCTAAACATGAGTAGGGTGCAGAACATGACCGTGTTCCTGCAAAAACTCGAGTGTTTTACACAGAGCTGTTCAGGCACAAACCTAAAACATACTGTGTTACACAAGTCATTGAAACTGCTTTAAGAGTTATTCCAGGTGGATTTTGTGAGGGTGTTGTTCTGTAACAGCCTTGAATTTCTTTAATTCTTGCAGATTTTTGACAAAGAAGCTAAAGACCTGGAGCGAGAAGTCTGCTTTATTGATATTGCCAGTGATGAGATTCCCGAGCGTTATTACAAGGAATCAGAGGTAAGAGGCAACTTGGCTGTGAACTGGTGAGGAAGGGAAGGGAAGAGGCTTTAGAAGAGCCTGGATAGGAATAAAAACCATTTTATTTTTGTATGAAGTCTTGCTGGTCAGTAATATTTCAAGAGCATTTGGCCAGAGGGGAAGCAGACAGCAGCCTCTCTGTCTGGATTGCCTGACACTGTCTTTTGCAGATGATTCTTTGAAACGCTTTCCTATCCTTATCAGAACACATCCTGTACCAGAACCTTTGATATTCAGCTGAATTAGTCCAAACTAGGAAAGGCCTTTCCTTTGCATTGTGAAGCTCCATGAAGAGTTTGCAGATCTGAGCCCTTCCAAACACCCCTGCTGTCCTTGCTTGCATCCCACCCTGATCAGTGAGTCCTGCCAAGTGCCCGAGCCCAGCAAAGGACAGCCATGCTGCACTGACAAGGGGCTGGTGACAATTACTTGAAGGGAACAATGACACAAGACCAAGAGGGACTGAAGCACACTGCAGACTGCAGCAGAGCTGCCAAAAAGCATCAATGGCAGCAGGCAGAGTCCCTCTGCAAACTCCCTCGGAAATCGCTCCCATGTATATTTGATGGAGCACATCTCTGAAGAGCGTGCCTCTTCTAGGTCAATGCAATTCACGGCCTGAAATCAGCAGCCACCATGCAAATGAAGATGAGGTCTCAATGTTTTAATCTCAGAGCTGATAAATGATGGTTCACAACAAGCAGTTAGAGAAGAATGATCAGATCTATGCTCGCATTTAATTTTGGAGATATGATTTTCCTCTGGAGCCAAGTCTATATTCATAGCTGGCAGTGAGTATGGCAGCTGTTTAACTATCTAAAACGAGACTACATAATCATTTTTAGGATAGAAAGTGAGGACTTGCCAAGGAATATATTTCTATACTATAGGAGACATGATTTTCAGACTAAAAAAGTCGAGTACTTGTTATCTTCCATTTATATAGATCCTATTTTGAATGCTATGTATGGGTCATAAACCAAAACTGAGCCTACAAGAGAATGAAAAGTAATTTTATTACTTTTCTTAGATAATGAAACCCATCTGTTTAGTACCAAAAATTATATAACACCTCATCAAACAGCTTATTGGTCCCATCATCTCATCTGAGCTTCACGGCTTCTGGCTCCATTTAGGAATGAGCTGCTAATGGAACGGGTCAGCATCTCACTGTACTTTAAAGAAATCCTGTGAGATTTTTCATCTCAAGCTCTGCGCTTCAGAAATTGTAAACACAAAGGTGACAACCAGTTTTGCAACTTTCCTGCTCGTTTTAATAGCCAACTATTAAGCATAATTTCCCTGTGATTAATCTCCTGATACAGAAAAACAGGCTCATCCTAAAGCAGAAAAGCATTTCAGAGTCTTTGTGTTGCTATTTCAAAGACAAATCTAAATTCCAAGCAAAATGGAATTTTATATGTGTTTAAACAACAAAAATAGCCCGGCATCTGTTGTTTTTTTTCTGTACTGATGGATGATTTTTCTGTTGACTACCAAATTCTGTTTCAGAATTCATATAGAGCAGTAAGAACACCTTTAGTATTTAACTGTGCACATGCCGTAATTGATAACGAATTAGTAATAGTTGAAAAGAGCGGATCTTCAAAAGTTTACAAACTATGGGGTTTTTATGCTACCATATGACGAACATGAAGCCAAATTCCCATTTCTGATGAGGCCTCTTACATAATTTAGAGACTATAAAAAGATTTTTAATGTTTGTAAGTGTAATTTCTGTCTGTTTTCAATCCGAACAGTAATTCTATGCAAATGAGAAAGGGTTCGTGTTTCCCAAATAGCAGCTTCAGATAAACCCAGTTAGTGTAAGCTTTTGAAAGGTATTTTAGTTGCACTAATAGCAATTTGGCTGCTTTTAGATCATGTAATATGAACTAAGTTTAAAGATTAAAAGTGAAGTGCAATCCTCAGGATTTAACAATTAGATCCCACGGGATAAATGTCCTGACTCCCATCCAGAAAGACCAGTGAGAACAATTTTAACTTCAGGCATGTCAGTAATCTCTTCATTTCAGTGGCTCTTTCACAGGCTTAAAATAAAGCAAGTTCTTTATCGGGGCAGCGTGTTTGGCAGCTTCCAGAAATGAGTTTTCATTTTCTTTACATCCTGACAAAAGCGCATTCCTCTTCAATTAAAAATATACTTCAGATTTAGCAGCAAATGTCATTATTTAGTTGTAATACTGCATACTAGAGAGTGGGTTAAATAATTTAAAGCCTTCACACACCACTTCCTCTGCTTGCTCTGTGCTGGGACTTACGAGCCTGATGGTAGGACAAAGCCACCGTGTCCTCCCTCCTGTGATCTAAAAAGGAGTTTCTCAGTTGTCCTGACATGAATCTTTAAAACAGATTCCATTTTCATTTCCATAATAGTGAGTCACACACAAAAAGACAAAATATATAAATAATCCTTGTATGTAGAATATTTGAGTTGAACAGCTCATTCTCACTGGTGCTGAGAGATGAAATGTGTTCCACGAAAATGTCCTGGCTGAAGGGAAAATAATTGAATTCAATTTTGTGCATATTTGCTTTTCTCTCTTTCTAAATATTAGCTAAAGTTGAAAAGTGAAGAATCCAGTTAGCTGGAGGCTTAAGGAGAGCTGTTGCTTCATTGCAGGACACTTTAAGGGAGCCCCTAGCAGTAATACTGAGGGATCTTTTGAAAAGAATCATCCAAGGGGTTGGGATTCCCTTAAGGATGAAGGGTTTACCTGGCAGCGTGCACAGAAGGACTAAAATCACCAGGTCAATAGTGAATCAGAAAACAGCTTTGTGAGCTATTACAAACACTTACAGAGTCCACTTCTTCTGGGGCTGAGCTGATCTCTGGGTTTGTGGAAGGCTGGAGGAGGTGAAACTGCAGCAATTCACCTATCCCAAAGCAGGTGACCTCCCTTTACCTTCAGGGCCATCTCCAAACTCCATTGTGAAGCAGCCACATCTTAAATACAGGGCTTTTTACAAGCGTGGGTCTAATCCATTAAGTTTTAAGAAGTTGAAATGTGAGGTTCCAAATGGAGAAAGGTTGATTCTAGATCCCAGCTAACAAGTTTGCCTGTTTGTCTGTAAGGAGCCACATGTTTCCAAATCTGGATGTACATATCGCATCGAGTACAGGATTTGGTGGTTTTGGTACATAGAATGTACCAGCCAGGTAAAAGTAATTGTACATTTTGTGAAGTCATTTCCTTGTGACTTTAGCATCAATGAATATGTATCACCAGCTATATAGACAGATCTATTTGTGTGAAACATAGAAAAGAACAAAGCTGAGCTATGCTGAGAAGTGAGGGTCTCCAGTGAATCATTCATGAAATGAAACATTTACCATAGCTGTGAGCTACTGAGCAAAATGTTCAGTGCAAACATATTGAAGTTCTCAGAATTAACATTTCATTTCCTATGTGTAGGAAATGGAGAGCTGGACAAATGGAATGAACTTTTCAGGCTGCTTCCAAACAAATTCCATGCAGCTGCTGCAGTTTTCTTCTTCCTTTGGTAGCTTTTCTCCTTTAGCACAGCTGCTCTGTGACAGGCCCACCTTAGGCCTGTCCAGGTGCTTCCAGAGTAACAAAACCTCTGTCACGTCACTAAAAGATGGCAGCTGAAATAATCGAGCTGCCTCAGCCCCCGGTGAGTGTGGGCACCGTGTCAGCACAGGAGTTCAGTGAAGGATATGAAAAAGTATGAACATTTCCTTTTCCTTACTCACTTAGTGTGTCAGTTTACATAAAGACTGGCTAGATTATCATATTTTAACACCTCAGAACTGTCCCAATATTTACAGTTCTTAAGTATTTAGCTGGATCTTCCAGAAAATAGCATTTAATGGAATTTTTTTTTAAGTCTTTAAAAAACGACTCCACATAAATGTCTATGGTAGCATCTTTACATCAATAAATCTTTCCCAAGCCCTGGCTGTAAAAGCTGAAATCCAAAACCTAGCAACTACAGCTGATGCTGGTATGCCAGATGACAGGTATTAAACCCATGATTGGTTCTGAAATTCAAGATCAAACAAAATGGTCTTCAGCATAAAGAGGGAAAAAATGATTGCACTTCAAAAGCACCATGATATTGCCATAGGAACCTGAAAAAATTAATCCAGGCATTAAAAAGAAGGAAAGATCTGTTTCAGGGACATCTGGGAACTTCCAGGGAGGGAACAGGATGGGTGGCATGTCGCTGTAGGACACGAAATCAGACCACACGACTCCAGAATTGTCAGAAGGCTGAAAAAAAGTATTTATTCAAGATTTATGTACCTCTTTATATACGAGGTCGCTAGAGCTAAACCGATTGGTGTTAGAAGTGACACCCATTCAATCACATTGGCCAACACAGAGAGACATCAAATGGTCTCCACCTCCAAAGAAGAATGAAAACAAGACAGAGTTAGCAAAAACATCTCCTTTTGTTTACAGGAAGTTCCACGAGAATGGAGTTTTAGAAAGCAAACCGCCTCAGGCTGAAGAACCAGGGCTAGAGTGGCACAGGCAGGGTGCACCCTCAGCTCTGGCAGCAGGCTCAGCCCTGGGGACCTTTGCCCATGCTGGGATGGCACCGCGAGCAGCAAGGGCAGGCAGAAGGTGCCAGCGAGTCCCACGCGGGCTCCAGCACACTCTGGGAGGAGCTGCCAGCTCCAGGGTGCAGGGGCAGCTCCCAGTCGGGCCTGGTACCAGGGCACAGCTGAGGGCAAGAGTGCCCGGCTGATTTGGAGGCTTTCTGTAAACAACAAATGCGTTTCATTATTTAACTCTGAGTACAAAGTAACAGCTCAGAATTAATTGTGAAAAGGCCTTGCTACAACCCAGGGCTGTGTTTGCTTCCTGGAAAGGGTGTTACCATTCCATGTCTGAGGCCTGTGACGTCCATGAGGAAATTTAAGTAAATAAATGCTAAATGGTAAATAATAGACTCCATCAATAACCACATTGACTCGTGGTCTAAGTAATAAACCCTGGGAGAGTGTTTGAATCCATATCCCACCTACAGCAGCTTTTATTTCATTGTAATTTTACATTTTATTCTCAACTAAGACCAGCTCACGGGTTGTGATGTTTCTGCTCTGTTGGCAGAAGTGCTATTTTTAAATCACTCTGCACCTGGCAATAATGTATTGCAAATACAGAGTAGGTTTTGCTCCTCTAGCAAAAGGATTTGCCAGATGGGCTTTCCTAATAAATTGTATCTGATAAAAGGACAAGAAGGTTATTCAAACAAAAAGATTTTAGCTATGCCATTACATTTAAAACAGATTGAGGATTTTGCCAGTAGATAAATCAAGGGGAAAATAGTGAATAGACAAAGTATTCTTTGGATGATGCCTTCTCTAGGAAGAAAGGCATGGGTGTCTAAAAGCAAATATAAGGAACACACAAAATTAATTATCTCAATAATAACATAAAAGTGGGGTCAGAGCAAAGTTCAGCTTGCCCAGTTTCTAGTCACAGGAAGAAAAGCTTCAAGTTCCTGTGCCACAAGTGCTGCTGAGAGATGCAGGGCTGGGTACCAATATCCTTTCTACTTGCTTTTAATGGAAAATTATCAGCCCTGCTTCATTTTTTTGTTCTAGAAAGACCTTATGTGCCTAACTGCAGAAAGAATTCTAGGTTGTGAGTCTTAATCTGGCAATTTGAACCCATGAGTTAGGCACATGAAATCATTCTTATCCAAGTTCTCATTAATTTCAGTTGGCTTTGTATCAGGCACTGAAGAGCAAAAGATGAGCGGTCCTGGTCCCACCAAAGTCCCTCTGGCATGGCCTGCTGCCCATGGCTCTGGTCAATAGCAGAGGCCTAGGAAAGGTGTAAAAATACAGAGATTTTTCCCCTAAAGGCTTCCTTGTATGATCCATAGCACAAGCGATTGCTGAGACTGAATTTGTCTTTCTAAAACAGTCAAGATGTTAAATATGTAATTTTTTAGCAGCTGGGTTAAAACCCAAGGATATTAGTTTTCCTTACAACAGCTCACCTCTGTCAAACATTTGTGCCCTTTGAGTTGATGGCCCAGAGAGCGAATTCTCAAGTTGACTTTGCCCAATGTCACAGTGTGCCTTACATCCCCTGCTTGGCTCTTGTGCAGCCTTTGAGTCTCAGGTTCCTGAGCAAGCGCTCAGGAAAGTCTTTGACACCTTGATCTTTCATACAGCAGGCTGGAAACCTGTTCCTCTGAGGTCTGGCTTCCATTCCTGGCTGCAGTTTTATGGTATCAATATGTTAATGTTTCCAGAGAGGCAGGAATTTCCCTAAGAGCTGTTGGCTGCCAGTTGCCCAAGCCGTCCATCCTCGGCTGGCTCTTCCCATGGAGCTCTGCAGCCAATTTGTGACTAATCCTCGTGTCCTTCAGGAAAAAGGGACAGGATTAAGGGATGCAGAGGTGCCATCCCTGGGTGCTGTGAAGGGAGTTTGCAGCTGGGAGTGGTCATGGATCTGTTGCATTGCAGTCGGTGGGGGATCTGAGGGCCAGCAAGCTCCGAGTGATTCCCACTCTGTGTCCCCTTGTCTGCTGGATTAAGCTCACCAAACCAAAGCAGATCCAACCCCGAACACTTGAGGCCAAGCAGTGCTGCAGGGCAGTTATTCATGAGTCCATTCCTAGTTAGAATTTCTTGATATTTGATACCGACTCAAATTGATTACATTAAATCCTTTGGACTGCACTGAAGTTATTCCATTATAGATCTGGTTATCCCTGAAGGATTGTAAAGTACAAGACTCAGAATTATTAAAGTGTGTATCTGAAATGCTGAATCAAGGCAAGGGCTCCATCACAGCAGCACTCTGTGTGTGAGTGTAAGAAACAGCAGACCCCGACTTACAGGAAACTGTTTTCCTTTTTAGAGATTCTTATTTCACACTGGAATATTTTGCAGGCATATTTGAGAACATATTTTCTGCAATGATTTCTTTCTTTAAGGAACCTCCAACTAGAATTTTACATCTTTCTGAATATTATGTCTTCTTCCCTTTTTTCTTTTTATTGGTATTACTATTCTATAGATTGCTTCAGGCAATGATCAATTATTAAAGACCTCTTTCAAGCAGAAGGTGTGTAGCTCCATCTGTGGTGGGTGAGGAGATTGGCAGCAGCCTGTGACCACGAGCTGTGCTGTACAGGGGGTGTTGCTCTGATAAATGATGATGCTCAACTGTTTTTATGGTGATTTAACATTGAAACCGTATTATACTGTGAGCTCAAAGTCTCCCCTTTCCAAAGCCTGTGTCAGCAATAAAAGCAGTGACTTTCACCGGGAGGAAACGCTATCACCTCATTTGAGCTTTGTAGAGAGGCTTTAATGGCAGAGCTTCAGTTTAGGATAAAACCAGAAGTCAAGAGAGAACTGAACAGCAGGAGACATGAATCCTGGGTGATAAATAAGTTCACACTGAATGAAGCAAAATGAAGTTCAGAGTAGTTATCAATTTTTTGTTTTTTCTCCTGATTTTCATCCATTTAATGCATCATTTAAGCACTATTTAAGTAGATGTTTAACTGCTTTTATAACAAAGGATCTTCCCAGACCTCAGCACTGGGGAAAGAACACAGCTGAGCACTGCTGGTTACTCTTCAGGACACATTTTAGAAGCTCCACTATGAATTTTCTGAAATGACATAATTTTCAAGTTCTGACAATCTGTGCTTAACCATAAATTATTTCTATTTACAAGATATAATTAGCAGGATTGGACATAAAGGGAAATAGAATTATACCAATATGGAAAATAACACTTTCATAGATAAAACTCTATCTTGTAGAGATGAAAGTAAGCTTTAAAAAGATGAACTAATGCCTTTAATGGTTTTATGAAATTATGCCATAATTTCAGTGTTGTAGTTCCTTTGATTTCCCAGTTCCTGAAGGAGAAACAGAGTTGGGATTACTCAGTGTTTGCTCATAGCTCAGTTATAACCAGAGATGGATAAACGGCAGGAGTTTCCTGCTTAGCTTGGGATGAACAAGGTCACTTAAAACTGAAAATGGCACTGTCAGGGTCAGTGTTGAAGTGTCAAAGCTCCAACTGGACACGACTTCAGGAGGCAGGCGCTGGTGGAAAGTACAAGCAGTTCACATCAAGGGGCAGAGGAACAGCCGGCTCTGAAGAAGGCACCTTTT